>JBBPCS010000374.1:7033061-7043325 GCA_037974645.1 Hollardia meadi | reverse complement strand
TGTGTGTGTGTGTGTGTGTGTGTGTGTGTGTGTGTGTGTGTGTGTGTGTGTGTGTGTGTGTGTGTGTGTGTGGTTCGCTGAGATTACAAATAAACATATTTTCTAACTTGTGTTGCTATAGCCATGCAGATAGTTTTGCCTGGATTCAGGATATTTGTCTCCGAGTTTTACACTTTCCACACCAATACAATAGAGAATATCATTGAGTCAAAGGAATTATTTTGTTTGTGACCCTCACAGCACTGAGAAATATAGATTAGACTAAAGGGTCTACAGCTGTGCTAGTGGCTCTGTGAGGCTGTACTTAAGGTAAATGCTAACATCAGCATGTTAACATGCTCACAATGAAAATGTTTACATGCTGTATATTTAGCAGGTATAATGTTTACCTTGTTCACTGTCTTCGTTTCGCATGTCTCATGCTTACATCTGCCGATCAGCACTAAACCCAAAGTACAGCTGAGTCTGATCCGAATGTCATTAGCGTCGTAGGTACGTGATCTCAAACCAAAGGGCAGGACAAATTAAAATTTTGACCTCATGATGGTGCTAAAATCAAAATTCAGGTGATCAACAAGGTTACTTGAATTCATTACGAGTGGAACATGAATGTACAGTATGTAAGTGGTGGACAGGCCTACCAACATTGCTATTTCTAATGCCATGCCTTCAACAGTGTAATCTGGATACTCATGTACCAAGACGTGTTTTCATCATGAAATCAGATTTACTCAAAACATGGGCACATACAATCAAAACCACACGCATGGCTAGATATCATTAGCGGTAGTACCGTAAGTGAAATAATATTTCTTTTTTGGTACTAGGGATGAACTCGCAGCTCCAAATGTGCTCATCCAGAACTTTGTCCTACATTGATCCCTGTTTGTCAGCAATTATCATCAAGCAGGGACTTTAACCTGCTTGACATGTTGTAACCTTTGGTCAAATAATCAAGGCCCCTTTTCACGTCATTTTGTTTGTGAACTTTCACGTTTGCTACCTTGCTCTCTACCACCGAGGCCACATGATTTTTACAATTGTATGAAACAAGTACCAATGGTTCCCTGGTGATTAAATATTCCACTCAACCTTCATCCAATCAACATTTATAGTGTCCTGCTTGTGGAATTACGCTGCTCTCCACTAAATCCACTCTGCGTCATCACTTGTAAACACTCAAGCATTTCAAGATTGGAAAACTCTTCCAGCAGAAAGTGCCATCAAAGCCAGCGGTGTGTGAGTTGGAGTGTGCGATGAGACGCGCATAGTCTCATAAAAACTGCTGAGCTGGGCTCTTCAATGCAATCAGGCGCTGGTCTCAGCTCATATACTTGTTTGATGATAACCGAAGATGGAGGGAGAGTGATGGAGCTCTCAGAGGGACCGCCGCGATAATTTAGCTTGGGGAGTAGGTGTGAATCATAGCAAAGGCGCAGGGGGTGGGGGGGCTGGTGGTGGTGGATGAATCATTAGGGTGGGGGCAGGGGGAGGATGGAGTGATGGAAAAGAGAGTGTAGAGTCCCTGGGGACTTAGATCTATCAGACAGCACTGCTGGGGCTTCGACTGCAGCCTCGACCTGTCCATCTTTCTCATCTCTCTCCCTTTTGCAAAGTCTCACTATTCCTCTACCACTGTGATTCATAGTGGTCTCAGGCATGTCATTCCACTTCGGAGGCCTCATCTCACCCCTTCTCCTCTCGTGAGCCTCTTGAAATACGACTGGGCCCGAAAATGGCAAATGAATTCCCAATCGGAATGCACACTCTCACCCTCTCCTCTCTCTGCTGCCCTCTGTCTCTCGCCTCGGGCTACTCATTCTACCTCTCCTCCCCTCCGTCCTCCTCTTCCTCCACTCCCCCTGCACCCATGGCAAATTCTGATGGGATTCAGAGCAAATTGTTCACCCCTGGAAACAAGCCGCAGTGTAACATAAATGGAAGAAAGCGAATTGTTTCTGTTAGCCGGCTGCCATTTTGCACATCTGTGTAACATGACGAACAGTGTGCGCTCGAAAACATAGCCCTGGACTGCCCTACTTCTCCCAGTGCAATAATCCATTACCTGCAACATCCATGCCTTTTCAAGAGTTTCAGCTCCCCAAGGCTTTGACTTTGCACAGGCAGAGGTTAGAGGAAAACAACCTGAAAGCAGCCTTATCTCCCAACACACAAATGTTTGTTAAGGCTCCCCATTAAGTCTCCCCGTGAATTTGCATATTAATTGCATTTTGGCTCTACTTCCCTCCTTTAAGGCTGCTGTTTATAGGTGCTTTATTTCTTTGAGAAGACACAGACGTCCGCAGGGAGCTCACCTGCAACGGAGGACAAGAATTGAATTCCGCAGGAAATTGCTTTAACTTGAGTGTAATCGAATTTGCACCCCCACACACCTTGACTCGAGGACCTGGAGGTCACACATCCCTGTGGATATGCACGTACAGTACATAAAAATACACAAAATCCACACGCGCCGCAGACTTATCAAACGCAGAAAAAAAAGCTTTCTAAAGCAACCTGAAGAAATGAACACTACTACAGTGTGGAAACTCAGATGGATGCTATTTTCAAGCTCTCGGACTCCCCCAATGCCTCTCACGTCTTACATATTTTTCCATTCCTTCCCTGTTTTTTCTTCTTTTTTTTTCTCCTTGTGAATTGTGTTTACTGCTTAGAGCATGGTTTGGCAGCTTTCTCAACAAATATTTGAAAAGATGTGAAAGTTTTAATGACTGGCTTGAGTAGGGGATAAAGAAACAGCTGGAGATTCTGTAATGTAGTGGCTATTCTTATATAGGAGAGGTACACTCAAGCTGTCACATTTGAAAACCGGCGTTGTGGTTTTATCCGTACTTAAGAATAACAGGTGATTGAGCATTCTCTCATCCCTATCTCCAAAACAATGTGACCATATGGGACTTATTTGAATATGATGTACTGAATGGCACTCTTTAAGTGTGATATCACATTATGCAGAGTGGGCTTATTTATTATATTCAACATAATAGTTTCATGTCACAGATTATGACTCTCATGGATTTTTTTTTTCCCACAAGCCTGGTTTCAGTGATAGCACGACATTATTAGAATATACCAGACCGTAACTGAAGTAGTCATTATTTAGATTTTTATCCACTCCCAGTAACAATGTTTGTGATGATCTGTGTCTTGAACATACTGTAACTATTATATTCATCAGATACAACTAAATTCCACCACAGGAGATTTGGTTTTATGGTAATGGTCCTTCATTCAGCTGAAAATCTAATGATCTGCACTCAACCCTTCGGAGTAACTCAGTTCCGGGGCATTGATTTCCTTTGTGTTGCAGATTGATCTGTGGCCTGTTGGAGCTCAATATGTCACAGCCTCCCTGCAAAAGGACCACAATGAAAAACAGATGCATGAACGTGCACTAGAATAGAACATCCAGCGTGAATCAAATATCATGAAAAATATCAGGCTCAACACGCTTTTCAGCGTGTATCCTAGACTAATGCTTACTTGCACATGCTCAAAATGAACTACATCGTGGAAACCTAATAATGATTTCATAGATGCTACTGGATCTCCCTTTCGACTCTAACATGATCATTAATGTGCAGCTATGCCACTGGCCCTAATGCCCCTGCCTCGTCCACTCTAGTGTGAATAATACGTGAGCAGTTGCCTGGGAGAAAGCAGAGTCTCATTATGGCCCCCATTGCAGTGGACCACTCCCCAGATCCTCCCTTTAGCAAAATCATCTTCCTTCACCCATTGGACCACAGCCCCCCAAGGCAGATGCACACAAGCATGCGAGCATGTGCACGCACACACACACAAATGCTCATATTAAACCCTTCTTTCCATGAGGCCATTTACTGTGGCACGCTCCTCTTAACATGATTGTCTGACTCTCTGTCTCGTCTGTGCTAATGCAGACTGGATGCAGACCCCCACCAGCATGTGTTTGAGGGAGAAAGAGAATAGTTATCACTGAGAACAAGTAAACAAAGAACTGCACAGGGACCTTGCACTGCTGCGCATGTGATGTGCAAGAGCCCTGCAAGAGCATGCATTCCTGTGTGCGACTCCGCTTTGAGGAAGTTTCTATGTGATATGTGTGTATAATGTGTTCTAAGCGGTTCGGTAGGCATGCGAGGGGACACATAGGACCGCTCTCCCGCAGATGCAATTAGGCTAAATGGGATTATGCCTATCACATTTCAGACAGGCCGGCCCCATGGCCACCTGGGAGAGAGAGTGATGGGTGGACGAGGAGGGGGTGATGGAGAGGGATATGGAAAGGGGGTGGAGAGGTGAAGAAGATGCAGCGGGAGGAATGTGGTCTCTAAGAGACAGCATCCAGTGTAGTTGTAATGCAGGCAGGTGCTGGGCACACAAATGCTATACTGAAGGGGAAAACATGTCTGGCTTCTTCATACTGCAATGAAAAAGGTTTGTGGCAATACAAAGTGTGAAACCGGGTCTGTATCACATAATTCAACACCCTATATATAATGGCATTGTATGTTGTCTTTGGCCTCTGGTATCAGGCTAAATGTCAGCATCAACAAAGAAACCAAGGGAGGGGAGGCTGACATTTTCACACTGGGTGATTCTGCCCATAGATTATCCCATAGAACTGTTGAACTGTGTGGTCACAGGGTGAAGGAGAGGACATGGATGAAGATGAGAGGTGATACACTGTGCTCCGTCACTGATTTTTCACAAGTGTACTGTATTTCTGAATGGCCTCTGCACAAGTGTTGACTTGCATTCTTATAAATAGAAAACGCAGCGTTTTATGTTTTAAATGGTGACAAAATTTATGTCGTCATATCACATATCATTGTAAACATTTTAATTATACAGTAGAGGTTATGCCCCATTCCAGGATACTATCCGTACTGAATGACATACAAGTATATTAAAACTATCTTCAGCCAACACAGTATTCAAAAGTCCAAATTAAGAAAGGCCTAACAGTTTAACTAAATTAAACAACAGTAGGAGGTAAAACAACAGCAAGCTTCCGTTTAGCTACATTGTTAGCTTGATTACCAGCTAGTTAGCTTGTTGTAGCTGCTACAGACCAAATCTTAAAATCTGAACCTGTATCTATGCAGATTCTTGGGGCCTATTCACGTTATACATTTAACTGTGGAGCATCTGTGAAGTAACATTTGTCAGATTCTCAGTGTTTTACATGCTAGTCTTCATCCTTGGTTTTTACCTTTAGTCGTAGCTCGAAATTGTCTCTGTCGGAAATGAAAAGTCAAGGGACTGAAGGTTTAATTAAACATGTTTAACTGCTTTCTGACACACACGCACACATGCGCACACACACACACACACTGAACAGTGAGACATTAGGGCCAGTGGTAGACGTGCCTCACCTACATGTAGGAGCAGAGCAGTGCAGGGCACAGTGCCGCCATCCTCCCAGTCTCCCACACTTGCTCTCACATTAATCAAAAGGGATATGGTGGTTCCCAGGTCACCTCGCAGTCCCCTGGTGCCAGCTGTGTTTGGGACGGGCCCCGTTGGCCTGCCTGCCCCTAATCACACACTGTCATTGTTCCTTCGGCCTTGTAAACACCGCGCCTGCTACAGCTGATCAAATCCAGGGCCACATACGCTCAGAACTCCTGTGCACAGATGCATGCATGCTTACATAGACCTGCGAAAACACACACATGCATCCACATTCTCATGTCTACGCATACAAATTCAAAGTCTCAGAGGCAAAAAATGCGCACATTTTTTCTGTTATATTAACTAACATGAATTCATTAATACACATGTCACAGTAATCAGGCAGGGCAAACTAAAACATAAAAAATAAGATTTTCACCCTCTGCAGATAATGACGACATTTCAAATGCTGGTTCCCTGGATGAATACTTTGTGAGAAGCCTGTGTGAACAGTGAGCGTGTACATTTGTCATCGCGAGCAAATAACTGTCTGGGTGTGACTGGACATCTCTTAATGATGAGGAATTAAACGTTCATGGCAGACCACTGAGAAAGACTACAATATGCTCCTGAACACAGGGGGACAGAGAACTGAGATCAAGGGGGGAGTAAACTGGAGAGCTGTGATAGGATGTGGCCCATTAATTATTGAATTTGCTGACGTGATGACAAATGGGGTTGTGCTAGCCTTCATTGGTGCCTGTGACTTTTACAAGGACAGCTGGACAGAGTCTCAGCACTTCTACTGTTAAACCACATACGTAGGTTTGAAATCTGTGCTGTTTTTTTTTGTTTTGTTTTTTTAAGGCTGAGAGATTTTCTCAGCCCACCTGCGATGTTAGATTAAGTGGTTGGACTAAAGTATCTCTAAGTTGGGGTCATTTACACGGTTGATGAAACTGAAATCCTCTTTGAGAAACTCCACGCAGCTTTGCTGTTTAGGGAATGAGAGTGAATGAGCGCTGGTGCATGTAGGTGAGACAGTAAGTAAGCCAGTGTGGGAGACAGTTACACCACCGTGTTGGGTGTTTCTGCGATGTGAGGCCAGCAGAGAAAGAAAGGCAACAGTGTGCTGTGTTTGCACTGTGTGGGACGGCCTCCTGCTCCTGACGTGCATGTGGTACACTCTGCCCTAAGGAGGCGTCCACTGTGAATTGTGGGCTAAAACCCTTGAGGCTCTGGAGGGTATATCAACCCTGCACATTCTCTAATCCAAGCTGTCAACATAGAATTCTGTAAATTATTTGTGCTTTCGCTGAAAACCTGAACTGTTGTCCACAGTGTGTTTGTGTCTGTGTTTTTCCTTTACTGTCTTTGTCCATGCCTCTGCCTAACCCCAGTCTATTGTGAGCAATCGGTTATAGATGCATCATTTCATTTTGTTTGTCTTTGTCTGACTGCATCTAACCTTCCGAACAGCTCCAACAAACCCACTGAGAAAGCAAGTGAGACATTCCTCTTGGAGGAGATGCCGTACTCTGCACTGAATACAAATGAGTCTTGTTTGGTTTGTCTAAAATAAGCCCATTACAGCTGTTAACCTTTAATAGCAACGATGTATCACCTGAAGAAGGAAGAACACGACGCATCTTTATCGCTACTTTGAATATCTTGCAAAAATTAGTCTCATTTGCACAAAGTGTTACTAATTTAAATTACTAAACAACTTGGTACCACATTCTGAATAATGACCTCTTTTATATGGGACACTTAAGACTGACTGAACTGGAGCTAGAATAATAGCATCATTTATGAGTCAAACGTATGGTGAGAAGTCACAAAGAGCATTCTTGGTGTATTTGTCTCCTGTGCCGCTTGCCTGTCTCAGAATAGAGGGACTGCCTGTGAGGGAGCCGGGGTCTCCAGGCCTTATTTCTGTGCTAGCTACACCATCGTTAATGGCTATCCCTGTAGATACAGCCTGCTGCCAGCTGCTGCTCTGGCCCTCTGGAAAAGAGGCTGGCAATTAGACCTTGCACTTAAAACAAGGTGAGTCAGGACCTTTTAATGGTGCACTATTTCTGCGCTCCTACACATGTGGCCGCTTAGTTTTTTGCTGCGCCAGAGAACTCTGGGTACTGAGCCGTGGAGGTTAGTACATCCACATAACTGAGGTTGCGGGTGGCTCGGTAATGATGAGGAATTGTTCTGCAGAGCGACTTTTGTGAAACTGTATGTGATTTACCCTCCACTCTTAAGCTGTTTGTTAATAGTGTTTTTTTTCAGCTTCTCTAAACCAACTGCTGATTTCATACCTGTTCCAGTTTTAGACCAACGGTGTAATTTGTCCAGCCCCTGTTTAAAAATATTTTAAAAAATGCTATAGCTAAAATTATGTATAAGAGCTACAGTGCTACTGCAGCTACGTGCTAGCTCTGGCTGCTATTGGCTCTCTGATGCTTTCTATCTGGAGGGGGTAAGGATAACTTTCTAATTCTGTCCTGCCTCTCATCTCAGACCTTGATAAGATGGAGGGGAAAGGCTGCCTGTGTTTAGACTGCTGCACCTTGTTTCCTTGGACCTTACCCAGCTGACCTTGAATCTATACGATGATGTGTATAAACCAGTGAACGATTGACATGCATGCTCTCTCTCTCTCTCTACACAAACAAACATACACACAGCATGAAGATTTCATATGAACATGAGCATGGAAAGAAATTATTTACTGTTGCATAAATAGAACAAGCGTAGGCTGAAATAAGAGGGCTGATATCCCTGCTTTTTTCTGCTGTGTTTACATAAAAAAACACCTTATGAGTGCAGATCCTCGCATATGCCTATCTATCTATCATTAATTTCCTTTATGGTGTTTGAATAGGACTATTTTTATAAAAGAATGTCAGAGTGAATATATTCCAGCAAAATATTTTTAAATACAGATGCTTTCAACCTCTGGGGAAAGGACTTTTAAAGGAGTGGCCTTGAGTGAGAAACAGAAGGCTGATGTTGACTTACTGAATTCTACATGTCTGCCAGATCCTTCCTCGTGCTGTGAAATTTTATTCCTCCGACCAGACTGGAGAGATTCACAGTCGTCCATACGCTGTGACAGACGTAAAGGCCATTGGACTTAGACTCTAGTTAGCTGGAGCAGTCAGACTGCCATCTGAAGAGGGGCTATACACTCATGATAAATGACAGCCTTCAACCTGGCCAATCTAAATAGATTACCTTGGCTGCATCCTCCCCTGACCAGGTGCCAATGTGTAAAATGGACCAACTTTGTAAAAAAAAAAATACAGTCACCTGCTGTATTCATGGCCACGTGAACTCTGGGAAGGAAAAACAAAAACTGGATTCACTTGTATATGGTTTAGTATTGAGACCATGAGTATACCCTATATTTTAAACAATGTTAAACCTCAGCATTGTTTGTTTCTGCCAGGTCAAAAAAAAACAACAACCCTTCAATATACAGGTAATGATGTGAGTGTGCATGGATGCATACTGTGCACATGTGTGTGTCTGCAAAGAGCTATCTGTCTTTTGTTCTCCAGGAGATAAAGAGCTTCCACTGCTCAGTAACAAACACATAAATATGCATTAATCTGTTCTGGTTGGGCGAATCTGAAGAACTGTCAAGCGTCAAATGTAAAGGTCATGCTTTGCTTGCTGCAGGAGAAAATCCTGGAGACCATGGTTAGGGCACTATTTGAATAAACTATGCAAGGATTTACAAGAAGTAACCTTCAGGGGTAAACACGCCCCCTTCCCTCACTAGGGAATAGCTACCATTATGAATGTGTTCTATCACCAACTTCGTCATACTGGATCAGACTATAGATGTCACACAGATCATGATAGATAGTCAGCTGGTGGGCACCAGAATGGTTTTTATTGAGAGTAGAATCTGTGCTTTTGGATTAATGTGTCAGGTTATACTTCATTCATCCCTTCTCTCTTCTTTTTTTTTTTTTTTTTACATAATTTGCACATTGATTATTTATCAGATGTATTTCTGCAGTGGATAATATTGTGTATGGAAACAGTGTGCACAATGGCTTACCTTTTGAATTTTGAACAAAGTTCCCCCACTCCAACCCCCCACTCCCTCTCCGTGTAGCATGACAGCCGAGCAGAATGTGGCAGGTGGAGGTCTTTCAGGCAGAGCGAGGGGTGACCTTGCCACTTCCTATGCAGAATTGGTTTTGGTTGGTAACACAGCGCCAGGCCCACAAAATGTGCTACAGCTCTGTAGACAGGCCTGGTGAACAGAGGGCCGGTCCTAGACCCACACTCATGCCCAGCCCCATGGCAGCAGATGCCACATGGCGGCCCCAGAGCCTTCAGCCGGCGAGGAGACGTAGGCGAGCGCCAGCCGGGTCACCGAAGCCCATGTCCATGTCATGCACAGAGAAGGCCTTCTCAGCAGGCAGGCAGGCAGCCTGCCGTCCTCTCCTGTCCCCCTTCCTTGGAGGCAGAGTGTAACAGCTCGTTTGCACGTGCTTTGTGTAGATTAAAGCAAGAGGCTGTCAGGAATAATTAAAAGTAATAGAGCTTAGCGCTTTTTGGATTAGCGTCCTAGACAGTGATACTACTGTCTGGGTAAGTGTGTTTGTTTACGTTTCCTGTGTGTGTATGTTAAGACTGTATGTGCGTCCATACGTGTGTGCATATAGTATGTGTTACTTTTCAAATGGATGTTCACAAAACATCCTGACATGATACATAATGTTGAAATGATAATGATAATGTTCCTTGTTCTAACCTTGTGTGTGTGTGTGTGTGTGTGTGTGTGTGTGTGTGTGTGTGTGTGTGTGTGTGTGTGTGTGTGTGTCTGAAAGAGCACAAGAAAAAAAAG
>JBBPCS010000374.1:7004673-7015514 GCA_037974645.1 Hollardia meadi | reverse complement strand
CACACACACACACACACACACACACACACACACACACACACACACACACACACACACACACACACACACAGCTGAACTTCTACCTGTAAACTGTCTGTAAGCTGGGGACAAGTGTATCCACCAGATTATTGAGTGCAATATGCACGCTGGGCTTGAAACCTTCAAGGATATATAATGATAAATAATGATAATAATGTGTTGAAAGGTTCACTGCAGAAGTCAAGGCAGGAATTTAAATATGAACGGTAAGCTTGAAAGTCCACATTGAGGGATTTTATTTCTAACCTACTTTAGGTTAAATAAATTGTATTTCTCTAAAATAATTTGTTCCTGAACTGCGCTGTTGTCGCTGCTCTACCTTTTAATACAAATATGCACATACATATTTAAAAGTCAAATCTCATACATTATAATTTATGTTATGTTGGAGCTTTTCTGTCCCTTGTAGAAACAAATTTTCACCACAATTTCCCAACATCATTTTTGGCAATTACTGGTAATATTTAATAAATACATGTGTACAATTCAAATTACTTTATGGTGCAAACAGTGTTCAAACAGGATAAACTGTAGTTGGACAGCGGTGAAGTGATGAGTCCAAAACAGGAGAAGCTTTGGCAGAGATTCCTCACTGTCTGCAACATCTCCTCAACATCTCTGCGGCTTTGTCACATAACTCCACCTATCAGGAGCTGTCCACCGATGGTTAAAGGGCCTTGCATGTTTGTCGTGGGGTGTCTGGATGCTTGGTTGACAGTTTCTGACTAACACAGCACTTCAGGCATCACATGCTGCATGTTCCATGTTTAACTGTTTAAAAGTTTTACACACTCAACAAGAGTTGTTTTTAAACCTTTTGGTGAGTCTTCACTGTCCGTGGATTAGCAGATTTTGAAAGGTTGCTTCTCTCTTTTGTATGATTCCTACTGGTGTCTGTGAAGCTTTGCATATAAAGTTTTGTCCTCCTGACTGCAACATTCATTTGCATTCATATTTTCCAGCTACTGTATATCACAGTGGCTTTAGTGTTGTTGCAGTATGCTAAAAGTCATTACAGTGGCTACAGTTTTCTTAGGCCAAAGAAACGTGTTTCAGTCACACGTTCGTACCTCTTCCTCCAGAGGATGCCCGTAATTCCCAGCATGTACTGTACATCAGAGGGAACATTTATCTGCTAACCCCTGCATGAATTGCAGCGTCACACCACAAATGCTGAAACTGGACTGGCTTGCTGACATGGAAGTTTATTAAGAGCCTATAATATTAGCCAGTACATTAGCAAAGTACATTTAAAATTAGCTAGATTTCTATAAGTTTGCCCTTTGGAACAAAACCACCTTCGATCCAAACTTACGTACCGCAAGCATTATAAAAATGATTTGGACGAAATATAAACTAAATCCAGTATGAGTCACAAATCCCACCAGTAGCTTCCTTATATGTTAAAGGCTTACTCACAAGAGCGCCTGAACTCTGTGTAGAGACAGACTTTCAGGACCTGACACAACCCTGTCAAACAATCAGACTGCGGATTTATTTGACCTCAGAGTAATCCAGTCACGTTTCTTGTGCATTTTGGTCCTCTATCTGAACTCTGCATTGGTGACAGCCACTCTCAATCAGCTGGTTGGTAGTTTGTTTGGGGAGATGGGGGGGGTGGCGCGGTTAAAGGAGCTGTCATTTGGTCTTAGGAAGCCAGGTCTCCTCAACCCTCGCTGCCTCCCCCTAGTAAACAGTCCATTAGCGTAGTGCTCCAAGGTAAACATATTTACTGGCTGGTGACGGCTTGCCAGTGTGGCTCCTCAGGCCCCGTGGCAGAGGGGATTTCATTAGGCAGAGGGCAGGGGGAGAACGGAGGAAATTAATGTGCCATTCAAGATGATTTCTTTGTTTCCCATCAACATGATCACAGACAGGCCGCAGGGAAGAGATGATTTACGCACACAAAGGAGAGAGGGAGAGAGAGAGAACGGGGTTGGTGGGTGGGGGGGATATCACAAAAGGCTCCCAGTGCGTGAAATGTCTTCCTTTTAGTGAAAATGCTCTTGTCATGATTTTTGTTATGGCTTGAAGTGCTGGAATTGTTTTCAATCAGAAAAGCTTTCTTGTTTGTCATTAAGAATTGGAAATTAAAGTAGTTCTGAGCAAAAGCACCAACAGGCACAACAATGTAATGCATTTTTTTTTCTCCCCCCGCACTATCTGCACACAGTAATCCGACCAACCAATGCGGCGATGTCCTGCAGCCTTGTTAAGAGCCTGTTTCACAATAGGAGCTTTTTCATAGAGTTTGATATGCAACCTGGAGGATGTTTTTCTGTGGCCTGCCTCGTTTATTAACAACTATGCCCCCGCCAATGAGTAATCTGAAAAGTACATACAGCTGATGGCAGCATATTGGGTATATTAAAAACTGCACTTAAATGTTTACAAACTTTTCTTGGTGTTTTCTTGTTCTGAACAAAATATTAATCAAAAATAAAAATTACCATACAAAAGAAATTTCATTTTATGTATAGGTACAATATGGTTAACAGTACATATAAAGGAATTTGTATTTCAAGGAAATATGTGGGTAAGTGGGTGATTTGACATTTTTGAGTAAGTGAAATATAATAAGAGAAGGTTCTGGTCAAAAGTAGGCGGCTTGGACTGCAGCAAACACCGAAAGTGACTCAGAAAACTGGATTGGAGCCTGTCTTTAGTTGGAGAGGAGCATTTTTCAAAATGAGTAAGCTCCAGGCACAAAGACTTAGCAAACCTGATATTCTGAGAATATGAATTATGAAGAAAATGTTAATATTGCTTACCATATTGTTGTTACAGATTTCAGAAAGAGTAAAGATTAAAAAATCATAATATTAGGGGATCACTATTCTGACTTCGGTTTTCCTCGATGGGGTTTTGGTTGACAACTGGAATTGGAAAGCCTCCAGCCTGGTGGCCTCTGCTTTGTTTTGCTGATGGTTTGGTCCTCATCATGATGTGAGTTTCTTGGCTCACCTTCATGGATAGGATGACGATCTAAGATATTGAAGAGTAGAACCAGTGCCCCCTGTCCTTTGAAAGGAGCCGAGTGAAGAGGTGAGGTGGTTCAGGCATCTAGTGGGCTGGGCAATTTAGCAAAAAATATGATCATTTTCTCTAGATTGATCAATGAACGATCTCAGGGTATGTTTTTTGGTCGTGTACTTTGATGTGCAAGTCCAAAACTGACAAGCTGTTGTCGCGTAGGGCTGTTAGATCAATCCTTAATGAACCATCACAGTTCCATATCGAGATCAGTTCTACTGCAGGATGTCGCCAGGACACCTTGTGCTTTTTTTTGTTTACATTGGACTATAATCCACACTGTCTCAGGACTGCCTTAGAATCGCCCAGAGTGGCCTTGAGAACATGCAGGATAATTGGATTAGTGGGGTTTACTCTGCTTTGTCACTTCACCAGTGTACACAGAAATAGCTGTAAATAGATGAATGAATCAGAATAAGATTTTCAGTCACTTTTAACCTTTTTATCATTTGTTTTCAGACTCCAGTAGTCTTAATTATTATTAAAAAAAATCATTCGAGACATTCAAATGCTCTTTCATTTTAACTATGTTTTAGTAGGACAACCCACATAGCATGCTTCTCAGGTACTAGAAGAAGAACCTGAGTAGAAATCAATGGAACCAAAAAATACAGTAGGCTTATTATAATAACCATATAATTCACTGTATTATCATTGAGCAACATCTTCTTTATAGGCAGTGTTTATGTTTTCTTTACCCTTGCCAGTTCTTTGTCAGAGGTCCATACATTTAAGCATATTGCCATTTTGCTCACTTTCTTTTGTCATAATGAAGACGTGGGCATCGCCGGGATGCATAATGTTTCATACAAATGGTTGCTGTAGATATTTGAGCATACATCCATGAACTCTAACCAACCATGTATTCCTTGCCCTCTTTCTTCTCTCTCATTCTCTCTCTCTCTCCTTGACCCTCCTTTCCTCCCCTTCGGGTCATATTCAGGGTTGTATGACACCTGACAAAAAAAACATGCCCCTTTTTATTTACGCACACACACACACACACACACGCACACACACACGCACACACACACGCACACACACACAGAGTGTATTTTCAGAAGCCCGTCTGGCTGTGCGAGGAGGCAGTTTTATGTAGTTGGTGACCCTAGAATGTGGAGCAGGTGTTTAAGGTCTGATAACATCATGACAGAGAGTACAGGTGTGACCAGACAGGAAGGACACACTCACACACAAATAGACGCATGCAAAGACACATATTGGATGTCATATTGGATGGCACAGCTCTTTGTTCACCAAAAGACACAATAACGTCATACCACAGGGGATTATTCTGTGCATACAGCTGTGAATGAATAAAATCTATCTAGAATTGAAACTAGCAGAGACATGGATGTTCTACCATGTAGTGCCCACTCAGTATAAGCTTTTATACAAATATGCATCTGTTCAATACAAACAGTGCAAACATAATTAATTAACGCTGGTTATTTGTTTGCTATATATGTCACTTTCACATTGACAAATTAATATTTCATGTTTGTATGGTTTCCATCACATTGTAGATCTTTTGTTGGTGCAGCTTAAAGTGTTCAGAACCCCCTCTCTCTGTGTCTACAGCAGCAATATTTAAAGCATGCATCTGTGTGCAGTGGACACTGCAGGAAGGTAAATGTCAGCTTTAAAGCCGTCGGGGGGGAGGAGACTTGTCCTCTGCACCATCATGTGGAGAGAAGCAGTACAGCAGTGGCTTCATTGACATTCCTTTCATAAAGACAGCAGCTATCCCGGCCTCAGAAAGTAATCCTCCTGTGCTGAGACGTTGGAAGGAAGAGGACACAGTGTAAAGCTGATCGATTTGATCCAACCAGGAAATTGTACATGTGGTTTCGAGAGCTAAGAAGTTTGTCCGCTTTGCTGCCATCCAATCCCGTACTTCTACCCTGAGGATGAATACATAATACGTTTCTGTATAGCATCAGACCGTGAAGAGATGTTTAAAAATTCAAACTCTTAACAAAAAGTGCAGAATCTGATTCTTTTCTTTGAGATGTCCTAGCCTGCGGGGTGATATTTTGTTGATACGCAGCGAGGCCCAAGGTACAGCCTTGATAAGGACTGATATACAGACAGAGAATGTTTTGTCTCTCCAGTTCTCATTGAGCATGACGGAGAGGATTTCAGAGAGACTGCACTGCCAGATGGGAGATTGTTCCTTCATGGGTATTGTCCGCGAAACGCCTCATAATATGTCAGCTTTATCTGTGTTAAAACATACCAAACATTTTTGCATGCGATACTGTGGTACAGAAGCTATAGCCTCTCCCATCTGTGCCGTTGCAAGCTGTATCTCGGTCCTGCAGCATCCAGTACGCGAGGCAGAAATAACTCCACTGATCTGAGGAGAAGGCTGCCACTGCCAAATTTGTGATACGTAAATGTGTGAAATATTGTGATATTGAGACGTGGTTCCAGATAGATTATGTTGTATCAGTGAGCTGTGTTTTATCCCTCTCCCCACTGCGCCCTCCTGCTCGCGCTCTCCCTCTCTCCCTCTCTCTATCTCATTCACACACACACACACACTGACACACATAATGCTCTATCATTTCCCTCATCCTGTGTGAGAGGTGTGAAAGGCAAATATATGCTCTCCTCCACTGTGGACATAATACTGAGGTCATGAATGGAATGTTAATGAACGTTTTACCACATACCTCTATCAGTGGACACACACGCGCTCACATGCAGAATCTCGCTCGCACACCGGGATTTGCCGAGTGAGCACCAACCTAGCCAAAACCATAACAATACACTATTTCAAATATGCATTCCTTTGCGAGTGAGTGGGCGTTTTTTTTTTTTTTTTTTTAGACCACGACAGCTTGCTTTGACTTGTATGTTGAGCTGCAAGACTGTGAAAAAGAATGAAAAGAGGACAATTTCACTGACCAGCTATAGGTAAAGGGAGGCAATAAATGTAGCTGCGCGGCCAAGCAGCTCTGTGTCTGAATGCGACCTGTGAACTTCAAATCTGTGTCACATTGGGAATTGCAGTAGAGGAAACAAAGGGGACAGAGGTTGTGGGAAGGCGAGGCTGCGGATCGCGGATCACTAGGCTGTGTTTGAGTATCTTATCGTGGCTGTCGCCAGCTCAACCTGGCTCCATTGACTTTGTGTGGGGATTAGAAAGGCCCACAGCTTCTGATTATTTGGGTGAGTGAGCGGTTCTGTGTAAACAAACATTGTGGCTGGGATTGTTCCAGTCACAACACGGCTGGTTGGCCCCTGACAAACGCCACGCAAGCATGTGGGAGAGTACACACACCTCGGTGCATCATGGTCCACCTGGTGTGTCCTCATGAGTGTGGGTCGCCGTTTTATTCACCTTTTGTAGCTATCAGTTGTGATGGTCAGAGATTCTCAAATTAAAATTGACTTCAGGAAAGGCACGGACGGCAGCAGCGTACGTCAGAATATTAAGATCGTATTTTGACTATGAGCGGATGTATTGTTTCTATTCTACAAAGTGCAACATGCTGAAAGATGGTAAACCAGAATGAAGCTACTGCAAGGAAAAACTTTGGGCATCTTGTACACTCCTTGTAAGCCAAGAGGAGTCAAACAGAAGCAAACTGGGGGTGAAGGGAGTTAAGCAATTATCAGGAAAAAAAAAGAGTATTATATTATCAACAGCACAATGAGCCAAGCAGATGGGATACGGTGCAAAAATCAAACCTTTGAGAAAAGAAAAAAGAAATCTTCACCAACACAAATCCTCTGTGAGACTCTTGTTTTATTTTTTACCACAACCTTTTGCTGTGCAAAACACAGAGGTAGAGTGAGAAGAACCCGTGAAGGGGCTGTGAAGGCTACATCTCCATTATATCCATTCCAGATGCTGGCTAGACTTGGTGGAGCCGGGGCCCGGCGTACTGGGGGCTGGATTTAGTTGTCTTTTCCTCCAGGTGTGATGCCTCATGCTGATTCCCCCACATGTTCCATGGGTCTTATCCAAACACGCCGGGGCTGGTGACAGCGCCGGTAGGCCCGCCCTTTCTCCTGCATGCCTTCTTCTCTCTTTCTGCCTCCCCTGGTGGCCCACCCACCCACACTGCAGCAGCAGCAAACAACCAGTCCTCTCCTCCTTACCTGTCATCAGAGTTGCAGCCCTGAATGGTTGTCCTGCACGAACCTGAGAAGCCTCCTTTCTTTACTTTCTTTAATTTCACACTTTCCCCAGACCTCTGTTTCTTTCTTGGTTTGAACCTCTTTGATGGGGGGTTATGTTCACACTGCTGCTCCACAGGCTCTGCTGCAGGCTCGGGGAAGTGACTCAGTCGTGCTCAACGGTGATGTAGGACGAACTGGACTTGTCATATTTCAAGCCTGGTCAGTTTTAGGACGGTAGGCCATGGGGGGAGTGTTAGGCGGTCAAAACAAGCAAAGTTGAGTGGAAAAAGAAAACAGAAGCTCTGCTGTTTTGTGTGTTTGCTCCCCAGCTGAATGTTCGGGCGTCTGTTTCCATTAAAAGTGTGGGTGAGCAAAATTCAGTCTTTATCCCACTGTAAACTGGGCTGGCTTAACTGGTCTTTCTTTTTGCAGTCGTATTTTACTTTACACCACGACTCCATTCTTCCACGAATGTTTCTCTTTACTGTACATGAATTCCACCTACTCTTAAAGTTTGTTTTTTTTCCTGGGACAGGAACGGATAAATGCAGTGGGGGCAAACATTATTAGCGAGCCCACACAAAATATGTTGCCTCGTGGCTCAAGTTGGACGCCTTCCAGGTTTGGCACAACCGAGGATAACATATTTATGGGAACAAGAAACAAGCGTCCTTATTGAAACATGTCGGCCTTCGAATCGGTCTTGGTTAAGTAGTATTATAAGAAACACTGAGCTGAGTGATTGTTTCTTTCCACTTGAATTTTTTATCAGTGAAAAAATGTTTTCGAACTGATTCATTTCAAGTCAATTATGGAGTTGCAAAATTAATTAGAAGGCAGGCATACATGCTGTTATTTTGAATGATGAAGTCAATAGAATAAAATGAAGCTATTGACTGTTTTTTTCTACAGAGGCTCTGAAAAGAAATCACATAGTTCTGTTTTCTAAATCCATTAATCTATTGAGTCAAGGCTCTGTAGTATTGAGAAACACATTTTGAGCTGGATCACACAGACGTGGGTTAGGATAGTGTTTGCATATGTATGTGTGTGAGTGTGTGTGTGTGTGTGTGTGTGTGAGCAGTCTTGTGTTGTCATAACTTCGCTGAGATACTTTGAAACTCCCCGTGAGCTGAAGTAATGTAAATGATTTCCCGATGTTTAAACCGTCACTGCTGTGATTAGACTCCCAGGATCAAGATTTCAGCGTTTAAACTGCTTGGATTGTCCCCAGAGCTCGTTACAAAACACACAGACAAAAATACACTCAACTCTCTGCAAATGTGCAGTGACAAAGAGTGACTGCGATGTGATTTTGTTGTTTTTACAGTACACGCAACACAGCTCTGTTCTCAGGCTGGATGACGGACGACGATGCGTCAAATACTGTAAATGACGAGTCTTCATGAATAACAGTCATCTGTATCTTATCAAGTAATTTTCTCATCAGGTTTTGTCCAACAACTCAAAATACTGTAATGTCCCATTGGGGTGATTAATATGTTAATGCCAAACTAAATCAAATGTTTGGAAACTTACGCTTAATATGATCAGTGCAACAAATGTAAGGAAGATGTGGTTTGGTTTGGAAGCTGTCAGCTCGAACTCTTCATCATTGTCGTACTTCTCTTCCCTTTCGTTAGCGGGGCTTCCGAATGCGTTGTTGTGCTGCACAGAAAGGTAACGGAGTTCAGTCTTAGTTTGAATGAAGTCTGATTAACGAGAGAAAAGGCTGGTTGATAATTACATGACATTCATCTTTTAGGTGAGTTCCCTTTTTTTAAAAAAAAGAAAAGTGATTTCTTACTGTTAGTTGCAGGTAGGGCATCTGTAGTGGTAATGCCAGGACCCTAAAGCCACCTTGTCTCATGACATCATCACAGCATCTTCTCATGTTGGATCTCAGTGAGGCCCCAGTGCTGGTATTAATTTCTTGGGCCTGTTGGCGTCTGTCCCCTGGCAGCCCAGCGTCGACTCCAGCCCCAGTCTCAGCCTCAGCCCCAGCTCTGGTTCCATCTCCATGTAGGAGTGTTACTGGAACGCTGGCCAGTGGGATCTGGCTCTGAAATTCAATTCAGGCTAGACCTGCCAGCATCTGTAGCAAAGCTTGGAGAAGATGAGCTATTAGTATTCAGAGAAGACAGACGTGAAAAAAAACCAACACTGCAATGAAAAAATAGCACACGTATTGGAATCCTAGAAAAAAAAAATCTCTTTCTGCGGTCCATTTTTCTACAATATGGCTTTATAGCTTAATACCAATATGGAGCATGCTTTTGCGGAAATTCAGTGTGGTTTCCAAGATTCTGAGCAATTTATATTTGTAAAGGGCTGTTTCCAATTGCAAACAGAGGAGAGAGATAAATAATGAAGTGGAACCTTTTATATTTTCTACAGGAGATACAGTTCACAAGACATTTCATGTTTAATACATCCACCACTTAAGCACTGAACGACACTTTTGGATAGATTAAAAAAAACAAACGTTTGATGACCCATATGCCGTGTTCAAGTGCTGCAGCCACTTTGGATTATGTTACCAGACGACATGGATTCCTGGCAGGACTCGGTGTGGAGGTTTATTCCTTTCAAACAAGCCAAGTTAATGAAAAACAAACCCAAGCATTTGTGTCTCTATGTGGTCAGCAACCTTTAGTTTTTCATTTTTCACTTAAGGGGATATTTTTGTAGTTGCTGCCCTTTTCCTAAACCGGTTTAAGTTTCATCTTTGTCTTGTTCTCTCTTCCGCTTCTGACAAAAAGGCATGTCCTACCTTTCAAACCTCTTTTCAACCATAACAGCATACTTGCTGCAATCTGCTAATTGACTGGCACGTGTGTGTTTGTGACTGTAAGTGTACATTACTTGTGATTGTGTGTCTGTGCGAGTAGAGGTGGGCAGAAATTTCCACTGGGTCTTGTTCAACCAGTCCCGAGATTCCAGTGGCTTCATGGGATGCCGCACACTTTCTTAGGCTGTTGGTGAATGTTTAATGTTAAGTCAACATGCAGGAAATACAGTACTTTCCCTCTTTATGAGACTGAATGATTAAACCTCATCTCAGCCTCATGTTATTATAACTAGGTGTACTTTTTCTTCTTCATCTCCTTCTTCTTTTCAAATAGACGTCTCATGGGTGACTGATTTACACCATTTTCTCAGCTGTGTGTTGGCTCCACTGAGCTATGATGTCCACTGGGTTTTGATATTTGATAGATCAGCAACCTCTTTAACCTTTACAAATATGTAATTCTGAATAGCAGAGGGGAGGATACTAGACATGGAGAGGTGGAAAATTAATTCGGAAAACTTGAAAATGACACATGTATGTATATAGTATGAGCCAATGGGGTCAATGTTGCCAAACTTACTTGCAGTATTGTTTTGCTTCAGATATAAACCATTCATCACATTTTTTCTTCAGCATTGAAGCTATCTGTGCATGAATGCTATATGACTTGCTGACCTCCATCACAATGCCCATGAATCTCCTCATTCCTAGACTCCGGAGAGGTTTCTCCAACAAGCTGTTGTCCCTTCTGTAAACACAAGTACTGTAGAATACTCTGTGTGTGTGTGTGTGTGTGTGTGTGTGTGTGTGTGTGTGTGTGTGTGTGTGTGTGTGTGTGTGTGTG
>JBBPCS010000374.1:6975529-6993832 GCA_037974645.1 Hollardia meadi | reverse complement strand
CACACACACACACACACACACACACACACACACACACACACACACACACGTGCCAAGTGGACAAATCACACCCAGGGGATTTGGATGCATGCAATTAAGATTATGATCAATGACAAGTCAATCATGTGAGCCTGTTCGCCTCTCCCTTCCCCAACTCAGCAATTATTCTCCAGCTGGTGGGGTCTGCGCTGGACCATTGGAGGAGACATTATACTCCTCTTTTTCCGTCATTTTTCCGTCCTGCTGCCTCCATCCCTGCTCCTCCTCCTCCCCCACATCTTTCTCACCCTCCCTTCCCTGACATCCCATACCGAGCGGTTTGCTTTGTCTTCTCCAGCTCCTCCTCCAGCTCCTCCTAGTCTGTGGAGCATTTAGTTCTGTCAGTCACATCTGACAGCTTAGGGCTTTTCACCATTAGCCCCTGGCCTCCCAGCCTTCAGACTCCATGTTAGGTCAGATACCCCCCAAACGCCAAACACACAGATGAGGGACAGCTTTAATGTTCCCCTCAGTTGAACATTGAAACTTCCAACCGCCAGCTTTGAAAGGGTGACATATGGGTCTTTATCACATATTCGCGCTGGATAACTGCCAAATTGCCCAAACTTATTTCTATTACTATTGTTTTCAGTGTTGTCACTTGAAAAAGCTACTCGTGTTGTTGACCAGTTAGAGCTGTATGGAATATACACAGACAACAGCAGGAGAGGAGCTGCACCTGTCCTCTTCCCTGTTTTTGTTTTTTTGTTATTGGCAGCTCAAACACGCTGGATTTCACAGTTTCTCAGGTACATTTGCTTGTGTGCTACCAACTGCACTGAATAATGGTGCTCTGTGTGCTTGTGTACGTTGAAGAGAGGCACGCGCTCGGCTCTGCCCATTATTCATAATAGAAAGGCTGGCGGTCCTGCCAGCAGACCCATCGCTCCTGTGCTATCTGAGAGCAGATAAAGGAGGCAGGTGTGAGGAGGAAATTAATGTAAATCCATCAGTCTTCAATTAGAGCTCTGCCCATACCCAAAATAAAGACTCCATCTCAGACCAATAGGACCTCGGCTTTATTCACATCCCAACTCCACCTGCACGACAGCAGCAGCAGCAGCCCCACTGTGTAAACACTCAGGAGCTATATAATGCAATGTTTAATGATGAGAGGGTATGATATGTGCAGGTGCATGGTGTTATCTAGCTCGTGAGCTGCAGCCATGGTGTGCACGCTTGTCCATTAGGCTCCCAGTGTGTGGCCGCACTAATTTTGTGTGCCTGGAGGTGCAGGGTCAGAGACTCTCCATGGACTGTGGGCTGGGGGAAGAACTGCAGTTTAACCTAATTTGGTTCTAATTACAAAGACAGGAAGTCCACCTGCCACACATACGGCTGTGTTCTCCTCCCCTCCAAGGGTTGGAGAGAGGGGTGGAGGGGTGAGAAGGGAGCGAGACACAGCTTGCGTGATTTTTCCTTTTATCTTGTGTCCTTCTATGTGGTACAAAAAGGTATGTCATCACACAGATTATACAGTGCACTTACAGATGATACCAAACTGAATATTCTAAATAGCTGCCTCAACAAATATTTGAAAATCAAAGAGTCTTATAAATGTCAAAATGAATGTTGTCTGACAAGAACACAACAATTTTATCTCAAATATGCTATGCTAAACACTGAATCAGCCTTGATGTCTATCTCTTGGTTGGCGACTTGGGAAAGATTTACATCTAATTGTTATTAGTCTCAGGAGTTTGGTTTATCCAGTGATTGCTGGGACTGGTGTTAGCCATAACAGCTTGCCACAGACAATTTGTATAGTTAGAACATGATGCTGGAGTACCCATTTAATACATGACATCATCATGGGGAGGTTTTAGTAAACCAAGGACATGCTGGCGCCCCCTCGGTCTTACGTGCTTTGTGTTGGCTCTGCTGCTAGTGTCGTGTTAACAGCATCTGGCTACAAGACTTGGATCTGCTTTTACTTTGTCTTTGGGTAATATTATTGTGCAGGAATAAAGGGTGAAGAAAGAATAGAATTAGTGGGTCTTTCCAGTGGTTCACATTTGTATATTTAAGCTAGACAATACTTGTACATAGAACATCTTCATTGTTGGTCTTGGTCTTTTCATGAGATTTGAAACATGGTAAGCCACATGAGCATTATGTGGTTATGCAGTTGCAAGCAGGGACCCTTTGGAAAACTCTCCCCAATGGTGCTCTCATAAGCCCATTTTACACAGAAATCGGGAAATACAGCCACAGTGAAGTCCCTTCTTCTTTATGATGTCTTTGGTTTTTTTTGTTTTTTTACACTGAACAAAACCATGGCAGCAAAGTGTGTGATTTTAGCTAGCATGCCGGTGTCAGCAAGCAAAAGTGGTGTGACGTGTAACACAACAGCCTTGTGTGACATGAAGTGTGACATTTTACAAACCCATCAGAAACGCGCTTTCTAAAGAATGGAATAACGTGGTAATAACCACCATTTACCATCCCTGTTGTTGAATGGCGATTGATTTCGTCCTCTGCTCGGAGGGTAAGGAGCCTTGTCTCCCCAATTTGTAGACATTTTCAATTGCTTTTCTTCTTCTTTGCTAGCATTTTTTAAATATCCCGGTTGTGGGTCGGACACATAGCACGATGACAAAACATCACACCTCTGTCTTGTCCTGCCGGCTTTTCAGGCATCAGACGTCGATTCAGCATCCGCATCCTACCTGTGCTGCCAGCTCAGACTCAACAACAATGACTCCATCCTTTCCATTCCATCCTTGTATCTTTTATACAGAATGTCGAGACACAATAAGGCTAGGCTACGTAAAAGGAGCTATAGATACGCTAACATATCACATTCAGATGTTGGCTGCCGAACAGCAACGTTTTCAATTCAAGATACTGATTTTTTTTTTTTTTTTGGGTGGGGGGCATTTTCAATCAAACAAATGCCAATAAATGCAGCCATGAGTTTGAGTCTATTGCTTTGCAACCTGTGAAGCCTACTTTGGCTTTCTTCTGTCAGGCCTTATCAGCCCAACAGATTACCCAGTGGTGTTAATGGCAGGCTCTGGCAGTGTAAAGCTCTCTAACAAGGATCCCGATTGTTCTGTTAATGTGTTACTTCCTGTTGGAGTCACTGCTCCGGAATGGAGCCGAGTGGCCAGTGCCGGAAGAAATCCCCACATCAGAGCGATCACAGACTGGCCAGGGTTTCGCTTAGCCAGCCAGCTAGCCAGACAGTCGGCCAGTCAGCTTCCACGGCCCTTGATGGAGGAGATGGATTTCACTAAAGCAGTCTGTGTAACCTGACACCCACTCTCAGGAACCTGGTGGTCCACACATACATTAAACAAGTCATGTCTTAATGCAATTATAAATATGAGTTCTACTGTAAAATGTAGCTTAATTTTTTACATGTTCACATTTTAAGCATATGCAAATATGTGCCTCATAATATGGTACACTATGCCTCATTTCATGAAGCGACATGGCATTGGCTTACAAATGTCTTTCACGTGTTATTGCATTGTGGCAGTGAGTGTCGTGAGCAGTGGTGAATGTTGCCGCCATGAATTCTTCCAGCTTATTCCTCCACTCGGATTTACACTCTGTGCACAACTTTGATCTCATGGTATTAAAATCAATAGCAACCAAACAGGGTTTGGAGTAGAGCAGGGGCTTATGGGGCTTTATATCCTACTCTACATGCAGGGAGCTATCTGAGACCAAACAGGCACCATGGATGGAGGTGAGGTGATGATAGGGGGAGAGACAAAACGGAGACAGAGACTATCTGGCTGATCATGTGAGTAGCGGGTCATCTCCTTGGCAGAGAAAGTGCACTGTTGATATGGCAATATTCCCTTTTACCCACCCAGGAGTCGTAGGCCAGGGCACCATCAGCGGTGTGAGCATTGTTCAAGAAGCAGTGGGGATCAGGGCCTTAATCAATCAGCACCGATACACGGGTGAAGAGTGGGAATAGAGCCCGGGGCTTTTTGGAACAAGAACATGAGAACACACACACCCACACACAAACACACACACACACACACACCCATCCTTACAAACACAGCATCTGATGCACGAACAAATGAGATAAAAACGAAGCAGAATTAGTGATTTGTGTCTCGCCTAATTAGCTGAAATTCACCATCATTCTTGGTTACGAGGAAGAGAATTTAAAGAGTAGTTCCCAGCAATGATAGCTCAGTGCATTAACATTTAAGCCTCATTTCCCCAGTGAAGAGAATCCGTTTGCTGCTCATGTGGTTCAGTGTGTGCAACTCTTGTTGGCATCCTGTGTAGCTGCAAGAAGTAAATAAGGAGAGATTTGTGTAGTGTGCCCAATTTTAGTTGTTTCCCTCCAAGGCTCTAAAAGTCTGAAGAGGAAATCTATCCTGAAGTTATGTTATGAAACTTAATAACTGACTGACCATCTGATTCACACCCTAGTACTCCAAGACGTGGCACATATTTATTTCCAGCAAGTGATTGCATCAAATTTGTCCTGTTTTTAACTTTGTTAGAAAAAACATGCTTGGCGGATGCACGGCACACACTGGTGGCTGCAGGGAGCCAAAAGCACTTTATTTATGTTTGGATGGCAGCGGGTGTTCAGTTCTGCTTGGCACAGACAGTGTGCTGTGGTCTTTGGCACCTCTTTGCATCCCTCCTGTCCCCCTGACATAAACTCTCCCCATCTCTATTGGGCCTCTGTTGCATCTTGTGTACGGGTGTGTATCTATGCATTTGCATGTGTTTGGAACTATGCATGTATGCCGTGTGCTCCTGTTTACATATTCTTTGCGCTACAGTTAAGATATTTTCTACACCGAATATCACATAAAAGTGGCAGGCAGTGGTTTATATCAATTTTTCATAGACTCTTTTATCTCTACTTTTTCAGAAAGGACTAGCTGTTCTAATTAAACCTGAGAAGAATTTCAGAAAGTGGTTTTGGAATTGAAACTAATCTCCAGTGCACCTAAGGTCATGGGACTGCATAGCTCAAAGTTCCGAGACGAGAAGTACTACATGAATTAAGATGAATACATATGCCAGTGGCTAATCTTCTTCTCTTTGAGACTTTGCTACTTGAAACTTATTTAAGACGTCACATGCAGGGCATGAGTGACTCATGTAGTAATGCCAGCCAAGTGCAAATTCTAATCTTCCTTCAGTTCTGCTTATGCAGGAGAAAGCACTCTGCCAGGGCGTCCACTGAGTACAGCCATTCCAGAAATTCAAAGTTGCAAGGTCGGTGTACACCTGCTGCCGGCAGAACCTAAAGTAAGCAAATATCCCCAGGTCTATACCCCAACAATCTCATTTATTATTTTTCCTCCACCTTTCCAGCGCTTTTCATTTTACCTCAGGGAACCGACTGACCCTCACTTGGTATATAAATATATAATTTATATCTCATATATTTATAAACCAAAGAAAGGCCAGCCACCTTAAAAGGAAGTGAGGCCTTTTTCCTTGTGCCGGAGCTCTGCAGAGTCTGTTGAGGCTCAAACCCAAGCCTGGACTTCCTCAGTCCGGAGCAGCCAGTGTAGCAGAGGGCTGAGAAGAGAGTGATTCTGGTCAGGCAGGCAGGGCATTCGTGGCCAGATAACGGCTGATACTGGGACTAATTTGGTCATGTGCAGGGCTGCTGGATGACGAGGGGGCTGATAAAGAAAACATGGCAGATAGACAGCTGGGCTGCTGGAGGAGGATGTGAACTCTCTCCAGATCCTTGAGAAGTGTCCCAAGCATGCCTGTTTGTCTGTCCATTCATCTGTGCACTGAAATCATTCATAGATCATATGCCAAAAAGTTTAACATCTTTATTGGTCAAATTTCTTGTGTTTTCGATATTTTGACTTATGAATTTGAGATGGCAGTGTGTTTCCTCAAAGTAGATGTATACTTTTTTTTTTTTTTTTTTTTTAAATTAAGTCATTCACATGTTGTGCCATATGACCGTGGAGCTGATGGACATCTAAGCCACACAAGGGCAAGCACATAGAGCCATACAAATCACCAGACAAAGCTGATGGATGGACAGCAATCCCTAGCGGAGGAACTGCTGTGCTGGAAACATACTGTGAACATGAGCAGTCTTGGCCGGCAGAGTATGCTTCGAGCAGCAGCACAGTTTGAGAAGTCCTGCCGGGGTCATGCGGTTTTGACAGTCCTGGTCTGCTTAGGCTAACACAGAGCCTGTTGCCTGGCCTAGAGCGGGAGAAAGACAGAGAGATAGTGTGTGGCGGTGTGTGTGTGTGTGTGTGCGTGTGTGGATTGGCTCCCGGAAGAGCAGCAGTGGCTCAGGACTGCAAGGAGGCTGCTGGGAAATGTCTGTGTCACTGGTGTCACCCAGGCAAGGCAGATACACAGAGCAGCAGTCACGGACACATTCTTGGCCCAGGCCGAGCTCCAAACACACTCGCTACTTACTCGCACTTTCAAGCTCTCATTCCGCTTCCTCTCTCTCTCTCACTCACAGATGCTCTCTGTCTCTTTCTCTCTGGCGTCCAACGCCTTCTTGCTCTTTCTGCCTCTGTCATCAAACACACACAGTTTCACATGGCTTTTTTTTTTCTGGAGAGGATACACTGATTGACAGGGAAAGGTCAGTTTGAGGACTCTTAGATGTTCCAAATCATCCAGAAACATGTTTTCTGGGAAGATTGAGGGTTAATTTTAAAACATTGTTTTTTTTTAAAAATTAAAACACTACAGAATCATCACCCTAAGGTGATTAGCTTTGAATCATTTGCGTCATCTATTCCCTTTTGTTATAATCTGTCCTCTGTTATTCAGTCTAACAAGGCTTGTAACCCATTCAGTGTAGTGCAGGCAGAGGAGCCAAATGAAGATAACTAGCACCCCCTTTTGAAAGTGCACACTTGACCAGAAAAAAACAATGTTCTGTCATTCTCTTTTTTATCATGTGTGAGGCTCAGGAAACAGGTTAGTTTTCTGTCACCCATGCAAATCTAGATTGGACTGCCTCGCTGAAAATGAATAGAATAGAGTGAGGACTGAATTAGCGATTAATTGGGATAAAAATGTTTACCACAGAAGGCTGCTTTGGATGACCTTTTGTGTACAATGTGTGTGTGTGTGTATGGGATGCAAGCTTTAGAAAACAACAGCTCAGCTTTGATTAATATGGATTAGGAGTCTTACAACTCATAATTCACACACTGAACAAAAACATGTTTGGTTAAAACCATAATTACTCTCAAATATGAAAAACTACTATAGAAAAATAATTAGTGTCTAAATGTGGTGTTTTTTTTTTGTTGAGCTGAAATATGGCCTAACTTTCACAACTATCACTTGGCATCGCACCCGTGTATTGTTGAAGTGTAGATCAGCTTCCTGAGAAGTTGGTTCGTTAATCCTCGGAGGAGTCGGCATTAAAGCTGCCTACTATAATTGCCATGAGCAGTAGTATATGATTAAAACAGCAAATTTAGAAATTAAGTACAACTCATTTATGGGTTTAATGTGACCATTTTCCCCTATCTCCATGCACACAGTGTGATATACATGATGACTCTATTTTATAATATGATTTCATGATTTGATTTGATTTTGAAAATATTTTATTTGTTGTTTGTTCACGATGATTTCGTTGTAATGTATGTTAGTGTCAGACATAATGACCGTCTCTGTCATTAAAGTTGGTGGACTGTGTAAAATCAAATCAAATTTTATTTGTATAGCGCCAATTCACACCAAAGTTATCTCATGACTCTTAACATGCAGAGTAGGTCTAGACCACACTCTTTACTATTAGTTATTAATTATTAATATACAGAGACCCAACATTTAAAATTTTTTATAAACTATAAAAACTATAAAATTCATTTCGATTGTTGTATCTGATACAACAATCGAAATGAATCCAGGACTTGATTGTTCTATCTATTATTGTTCTATTGTCAGCAAACCAAACCAGAAATAGCTGCTGATCAGCTGGTCTGAATGTATTGGACCCCTGTTGGTGAATCTCCCAGCCACACACATAGTGTGTCCATCATGCCAGTCATTGTTTAGCCCATCACAATACACATATACATCCATCTAGTCATTCATCTCTGTCCATCCATCCATCCATAGATAAATACTGTACGTCCAGCCAGACACATTTCCAGGCAGCTAGTCAGAGCCCCAAGAGTTTGAGCTCTTACACCAGAGAGCGGTGTGGGAGAGACCCGATAAGCAGCTCAGACTGGATCAGTGGTTGCAGGAGGGGAACACGGGAGCTCCTTACAATCCCCCTTTCTCAGTATTCCTGTGCCTGTGTTTATACCCCTACTCCTTGATCTATTTCTTTTATGAACCACTGTATGTTTCTCACGTTTTTTCCTTACATCCATACACACGGGCTTGGCTTGGTTACTAATTTTTTTCCCACTTGCAATATGCGTCAATCTTGCTTAATGCTCTCTCCGCCCATTTTGTCCTCCCCATCACTACACCCACGCCCAGGCTCCTGTCTGCTTTAAACCACCTTCTTATTTGAGCTCATCTCCCTGCTTCTTCTATGCTTTGTGAACACAACTAGTTTCTACTCCGAGTTGGGAGGTGTTGGAGGTCAAAGAGGAGACTGAGGGCCGGGGAGAGGGAAGGGGGAGGACTCAGCGAGTACTGAGCTGGTCGGTCGGTCAGGTGCAGCGCCACCAGTGATCATTAGGGTTACAGCTGCCCGGGCCAGATTGTGTGCTGCCTGCACCAGGCGAGATGTTTTGCCCAGGGAGAAGAGCGAGCATCTGTCTGTCCCT
This sequence comes from Hollardia meadi, assembly GCA_037974645.1. NCBI lineage: Eukaryota > Metazoa > Chordata > Actinopteri > Tetraodontiformes > Triacanthodidae > Hollardia > Hollardia meadi. The sequence goes on along the minus strand of JBBPCS010000374.1, from coordinate 6,985,061 downwards.
CCCCATAGACAGCAACCTCCTACCAGCCTGTCCAACTCAACCCAACTGGTAACAAGGTCACCCAACTCTTACTTTCTCTCACTCGCTCACTCACGCACACCCACTCTGAACTACTCTGCACTTCTTTTCCTGTTTTGCTTCACTCCCCTCTTTGCAGACAGCTTCGCTCATCCGCTCTCTCTCTCTTCAGGACAGGTTGTGAAAGCAGCAGGCCTCTAGTGCAGTGCAGATTGCAAGAAATGAGTGCATGTGATATTTAGGCCGAAATGAGTTTTATGTGAGTGCAATGCTAATGCACGTAGCACCACAGAGCAGCTTTTTCTTTTCAAACTGTACAGACGGTTTATGCGTTATCTGCACCCAATGTTAATTGCATAGTTTGATCCCTGTTGATAAAGGGACACTATCATCATAAGAAAAGAATTGGCTCCAGCTTCTTGAGAACTAATTTTTGAAAAAAATATTTCTTACAACCATTGTTCCTCCTTATCTTCTCAAACTAGTGCAAAAATTATAATTATGCTCAAAGCCCAAAGGGGAATTTGTAGCTGTATGTGTATTCACTGCAGAACTGACATCTTTTTAAGTTCTATTTAAAGACTTGGACCTGATGAGAGGGCCTGGGAAATCTCTATGTTGAACTGCATTAAACCGGACTGTATTTATCTATTTTAATTATATTTTGTAAGTTTTTTTTGTTTTTTTTTACTTGGAGCTTAAAATAACTGTATTTTAGGGTGTTAGAAATCACACATCAAAATTTCCTTAAAAATGAAAAAAACTGTTTTTAGATTATTAAAGGAATAGTTCCAGTGTTAGATGAGAAGATTAATTACACTCTTATGCCTGTCTATTCAATATGAAGCTGGAGTGATGGTCTCATTAGCTTAGTTTAATGATTGAAAACAGGAGGCACCAGCTAGCATGGCTCTAACAAAAGAATCCATCTGCCAGCACCTCATACGACCAGTTCAGACCAAAGATTCCTGACAAGGCGAAATCGTTTTAGAGCCATGCAGGGAAAAGTTGCAGCGGTGTAAACTGGCCCGCCTCAGCTCGACACAAGCTTGCTGATGCCATTTGTTGCCTGCATCTCGGCTTGTCTTGTCACCAGAGATTTAGAACATAATGTTTTTCAACAGCCAATCAGCTTGTGGCGAAGTCAGCTGGTCAAGTTAGTCACAAACTGTCAGCTGAAATCGAAATGAGACAAACTCTTCTAAATGATTGAACTGCTCCGGGAATAGACGGGAGAAATTGAAAAAGGAGGCAAGATGTCTCAAGTTCACGGGATGAATTTGTTCCTGGATATTCCAGTGAAGCTTCAATGGATGGCTCCAAATTTTAAACACATTTTCTTATGTTTTCACTGTTTCTTTAATACTAGAAATGCAACTGTAACTGGCAGTTTAAACAGAGGTACGAAGAGTTGTTACAGTGGAAGCGCTGTATGTTCTTGTCTATTGGTTGCATTGGTGTAAAGTCAGACTTTCAGAATGTTGCAGATTGGCAGCAGTTACGTCAGTGTCAGCTTCTCATCAGGAATCTTTGCTCTGAACAGGGCTTAAAGATCACTAATTAACAAGTTATGACTTATTTGTGTGATCTGTACAACAACTGAACTTTTTATGTGTGTGTGTCGTGACTTCCTGGAGCCTTGTCGTCATTGTGAGGCTGCCAGGCAACGTGCAGAGAAATGCTTCTATAAAAGGGTTGCTTATCTAAACTATTTTGGATTGTGGATCAGAATATGTAAGATGTAATGTAAACATGTTTGCAGAGTTTATTAGACAGTGTGCAGGGATATTTTGAATCGGAAGTGTGTAGCTAACATGACATTAAGAGAGTGTCTGTTTAAAGCTCTGGACACAAAGGCTGTGCTGTTTATGCTCACATCATCCGCTTCCCAGCGGATTATGTGGGGAAAACCTCGGAGGGGTTATTTCTTCTTTGGTTGGGTGCCAGACGTCGATATTGTTGAATAGGGTTTGGTGTAATTTGCTGATTGAATGCTTTAGGTGATGGGTGCTAATCTCTCTGATCTAGCTTTGTCCATAGACTAACAACAGGATTGTATGAGGAAGGAAAATCTTACTGGCGAACAAATAACATATGGCCTCTGTTGTTAATCAAACACAGTGCCCCCTTGACATCAATAAGCAGTTAATGAAAATGTAGAATATTTAATGTGTATATTTATCAGCACATGATTTTTCACACTTAACACACCAAATATGTGTGTATAACAATAACTTCTAACAAGCAGTAAATTTGCTATCAGTCCGTGGAGTGAAGGGGTTAGAAAGCAGTGAAACCTTTAATTTATTTTGACAGCGTCATCTGCACTGAATTGTCAGCCAGCCTGAATGAGCTGGGCCAGTAGCTGACAGAAAGCGGCTGAAACAGGTGTGACACCAACTTTCTGCCTCACAGGAGACGATAAAGCCCTTGGTCAAGGGCACAGCACCTGGGCCATTGTTTTAGCGCACAAAATAGCTTTTAAGTGCAAATTTCCACTTGGTCCTAAAGGAGACCTGGCCTCTGCACTTGCTTTACTCATCTGAACCAATATGTGATCCGTCCTCATTTGCATAATGGGCAGAATGGAAATGAGGGGCCAGCTTTGTCAGCCCAAGACAAAAAGAAGAAAGAAAAAAGGGAGGCAGACTGATGCCATTCTGTTGAACTGCATCTGGACAACACAAAGGTGTGACATCTTGAGTCTCATTTGACCACTTTTAATCATGATCAGAGGTTATATTGAGCTCTGCCACTCTCATGGTTTGACAAAGGCCTTATAAGTGGCTGCTAATAGATGAATAATCAAACAACATGCTGACCGATGATGTAAGTGCGCTCGCCTGTCTATACGTTTCTCTTTTGTTAGCTGCAAATAAGATTTAGACCGTTTTTTTTCTTTCCAAATGCATCTTTTTCACTTTTCGGGCCACTGTTTGACACAGAGTACGAGTTAATGAGATGCCGACAGCTTTCAGTCTTGTAGAGGGCTGGATTCTTCTGGTTATTTTATGCTGAATGCATTGCTCTTATGTTGCATCATATGTTTTCAAGTTTCTTCTCTCAGTCTGCCGAACACGAGATCAGCGTCTAAGTGCTCGGCAGTTGGGGCTGGAATTCATCCCCATGATGAAACTGATTCGTCCGCTCTCCTCTAACTATCAAAACTTTATCTACCCCTCCGCAGGGAGGTCAAACTGGGTTCAGCCACACAACAGTGCCCCTGGATCTGGTGAGTGCAACTTAAGCACTCTGCCTGAAGTTCTGACAGCAGTAACAGAAACAGTAATGTAAAAAAGGGGTTGAAATTTGTAGGCTAGTCAAAGTGTGTAACCGCTAGCCAAGTAGCAAAACCTCAATTTTATCCTTTTGTTCCAGATGATTACCCTTAAACTAAACACTATGTTTGGACAATCTGTTTAGGCTTCTAAGCCAGGCTAGTTAGCTTTTAGCAGGCCCAGTTTTTCTTTTTTCTCCATTAAATTTAGCTCCTGCCTTTTTCAGGCGGTATAACAAACTCAATAACTGAGATGTTTTAGTATCAAATTATATGTTTCACTTACAGCAAACAGGTCAGAAAGAAGCAATACATTAGTTTTAGTTAAGGCCGGCTGCACTCCAGCTAGTTAAAGCTAGTTGAAGTTCAATTGCTGAATCGCAAAACTGCCTATTACTTATTTTCACTCCTGTCTTGTAATCAATAACAAAAACCACAGCGGAGTCGGGTTTTTAAGTTTGAAGCCGTTACAACATGCATTGCTCTGCAACAGCACGGCCTCCTCACCACCTGCACAGTGGGCTCTGTGGCTGAGACTCCAAACTGTCAGCAGTGGTGCACTGCAAATAGCAAGACATCACTGCCCGCATCCACATCTATAGGCATCCTCACTATGACTCATTTCTCCTCAGTTAACCGCTGCCAGTTTTTTATTGTTGTGGGCTTCCGCGACCTGCAAACAGCATTGTGGTGAGACGGTGCACCCTAGATTGAAGAGCAGTAGGGACACTATTGAGAGGCATACATCTCAGTGCTTAAAACAACATATGGGTAATAAAATGTTACTGTTTTGACTATGACATGCAATTAAAGCCATCACCTGTAATCAGTGATTGTGGATTTTTAGCACTCCCTGTTGGATTATATTTCAATTGCTGCATTTCCTTTCTTTTGACAGTGATACAGTTTATATTAACATAATGTTAGATTTTACGCTATTAGAGGCATCATTTTTTTTATGTACAGAAAGTGAATAAATGAGGATTACACAAAACACCTTTCTCCCCCGTGCTCCCTTTCTCAAAATCATACAGACTCATACACATACATCATGCAAAATATGGCTAAATAATTCCTACTGAGATACAAATAGACAAAAGCTCATTTTAGTCTGATGATTTCTTTGCTGTTTTCTGTTGGGAAACATCATTATAAGATGCTATTTCCAATAAGCCACCCTTGCCTTGCTGGCACTTAGGCACAAAGGTATTTACTTTACTTTAATCTTCTTGAGCTTTCTACAACCAGGCAACACGCCCTCATAAATTCTTACATGGACAAATACACAAAGAAGCAAAACCCCATCGCCTTGTTCTCTGCGAAGGTAGATTATCTGTGAATGCACGCAGAAATTTCTCGGGGGATGCTTTGGCGCCGAGCAATAAAACTTGGAGAGTGTTGCCTTTGCCAAGCTGAGACATCTGGTCACCTTATCACAGATAAGTGGGGGTTAGTCCTGGCATCTGCTAGAATTAATCCATTTTGCAAACACAGTTATCCTAATCTCCTAAATATGTCATTCTACAACTATACAAAGAGGTAGATATAATTTTCACCTTTCCTTCTTTAGTGTGTACGAGATTGATCAAGGCACACTTCACTGCACCGTGTCGTGAAAGGTGAACAGTGACACAGTGGAAGACGGAAAGAGGTTGGAAATGGGTGTCACAACCTGCACCTGGCCAACTATTTGCTGGTGCCCAGTGTGGTCTACTGCTAGCCACCTAACATCCCAGCATGAATATTCATGTGGGCGGATTTCTCTTTTGTTGCCTGCCTAGTCAGCAGTCACAGAACACATGGTGAGTGTTGGCAGCGCCGGGCCTAGGTAGAGGGGCCGCGGACGGAGGCAGTGGCAGGAACCAGGACCTGTGAGGCTGACTGACATTTCCATCTGTGGCGAGGCCTGGTAATTATCGGGGAGAGAAGCGCCCGCAGCAGCGCGCCATCTGCTAGGGGAGATGGCTCAATGAGGTATGAGCACGAGCGGCACTCCGTCGGGCCACTGCCTGCCTCTGACATGAGGGCTCGCATCTGCTACCGAGGAGCCGGGCTGCCCAACACAGCCTGCCTGCCTGGCCGAGAGAGGGGGCTGACAGGAGGGAGGAGAGCAGCCAAGAAGCCCTCCCCCCCTCCATCACCACCACCCACCGCCATCACTACCACCACTGCCCTGCCAAAGGCACACTTGAAAAACAGCAGAGCCCACTCACAAGTTTCCATACAGATCTCATCAAGTTGTTGTAAAGGATGCCTCTTAGTTCCAGTTCTTGCTGAGGAATCCATCATGGTTATGTCAGCGTCAATGAGTGTTGGAACAGGCAGACAGTATGAGGTGAGACTGAGGGAACAAATGTATTATACAATATGCATTCGATGACTGGGCTCAGTTGTCATATTCTCTACTGGCCTTCTTGTTACCAGGATTTGCTTCTGACTAATTTGTGTAGCACAACTCTCTGAGACTGGTCTGTTGTAGGAGCCCGGTACCACACACACACACACACACGCATTTGCCTGTGTGTGTGTTCACTTATCTTGTCATTGTAGCTCTCATTTTGCACTCAGCATGGTTAGTCCAACTGTAGTTGTGCTATTATGCTCTGCCCACAGACAAGGCACACACACACACACACATTCAGAGCCACACGCTAACATCCCATTAACAATGGGCACAGAGCGCAGGCCCACTGCTCACTGAGCACTCAAGATGGCTAACTACTGAACAAGACAGCTGTGTACATATTGGGTGTTTGTGAGGTGTGAAGGCAAAAGAGGTTCTGTTATTTGTGCTATTCATGTAGAGCTTAAATGTGACCTTATTTTTAAAAAGGTTCGACAGGTACAGATTTGAAACAAATTTAGGGTGCAGTCACACCGACATTTATCACACGTGCAAAATTGGCTACTTTAAAAGGAGTCACTGTAATCAGTAGATTTGCTGTGAGTTAATATGTGTGGTGCTTTTGTGTAGACTAGAGCCCGAAATGGAGGAATATATAGCTCTATATAGCTCTCCTTTTCATGTTCATTTTGCCTCAAATATAACTTGTCACAACCAACACTAGCCGCTGCACAGGCCATCACTTCTTTACATGAATGAATTTTGCTCTGGTGTTACTGGTCATTTACTCTCTTCAAACAAAGCCCCCCCCCCAAAAAAAGGCGATTTTAAAAAAGCGTTAAACTTGCTCCTGACGTTAAAATTAAAAGAGGCGATGCAGAGTAAAGCAGTGTATCTGTGGCAGTTTTTGTAACTCGCTAAATATAATTTTACCTCCTCCTGTTTTCGTTCTTTAACATCCGTCAAGACCCTGACAAGTTGTTGTGGAAGCTGTTTTTACCTTTTGTGGATCAGTGTTTTCATACTGCCATCATGGCTCTTGCATCACTTATTACCACTTTAGATTTACTCTGAAGAAGAGAGCGAGCAGAGGAGACAGGAGGGGTAGAGAGAGGTAGCAAGAGAGGGGAGGGGGCGAGGGAGTGAGAGAGAGAGCGAGAGAGGAGTGCATCTCTTCATCGCAGGATTTTATCTGACTGTTTGGACAGATTGGTAGAATTCAAAATGCAGCAGGGGCCTGTGATGTGGCAATAAAGCGTTTGCCTTTGATCCCGCCTCACAATTTTTTTTCTCCCCTGCACATGTGCACGTCAAAATCAATTAGATCAACTGTGAAGAGACGAGGCAGCTGCGCATCCGCACAAACCTTTGCATCACCTTAGTTTACCAACAATCTGGTTTTTACTCTCATTGTCAACTCAGTGATACAAACTCCAGCACCGCCGTCACCTGCATGCACAACAAACTTCAAGGTGTGTAAAAGATGAAATGGCACACAAATAGAATATCCATCTTAACAGACAGAAACACATGCTTACATCCCAGCCACAGCTGTCAATTACCTACAAAAAAACCCTCTTTGATAAGAAAAATTTGAATTTCCCCCCTCCCTGCACTTGGAGTGGCTTTTTCAGATGTCGTAGCACTTATGAGAAATTTGTGACAGCATCAACAGCTCCTATTCCCTATTCAGCGGCATTAACTCTGTGCCATGTGTCTAACAAACGGAGGCCATTCTGGAGCCCTTAATGACAAGGCTGCTCCGCTCCTCTCCTCTCCCCCTCGCTCTTTTCAAATTGCTCTCTAAATGAAGTACAGCTGTGTGGACCAGGTGCTGCCATCCCCCTTTCAGAAAGAACAGGAAATTATGAAATCCCCAAATCCTTTACAAATGGCGGGCAGGAGAGAAGGTTGGAGAACGTCAGCTCGGCTTGCCTGGTCTGTAGCTACATGTCTCTTATCAGTGGATGATCTTTCATTCACGTTCATCTTCAAGCTCTCTCCATCCACCCCTCCGACCCAGAACCTATCACTTACGAGTGCCGGGGCTTACAACGGATGTACTGACTTTTGAATCGTGTATTGATACTGGTGGGTGCATTTTATCCATGCAGACTTTGGCGAGCAGTAAGTAAATATGTGCGTAATGCTTGGTGTTAAGTATGTTGCAATTATGGAATAAATTTCTTTTACATGTGTGAGATCTGGAGGCTTTTTCTGACTCCACATATGACATTTTTATCAATCCAATAAATCTCCCGACTATAGGCTGAATAAATTAAAGAACACTGTCATTGCTCCTTTCAAATTAAGGTTTTGCTTTCAACCTGAAGTATGTAACAGAAAATCCCACTAATATTCAGAGCTCTGTGTTTGTTCTCTGTGTTCTCGACAACGAAAAGAGCACAACTGCTGAAGTAGGCCTCCTGCTCAGGAGACTGTCAATGTGCAGCTGTCAATGTCTCCATAAAGCCCCATATCCATAATAGACAAAGCACTCATCAAGCCTCAGCTTCATCTGGCCTCCCAGATGCCCCATCACCAGGGGCAAATCCCATCCAGGACTGAGCGCCGCACCATGCAGCCAGATGTGAGCTGGCAACATGGCCGTGGGGTCAACACATGGCAAAGGTAGACCCAATAAATGAATTATACTCTGATTATCATAAATGTGGCATCTGAGCATGGCGCTTGTGTTAGTGTTTTTTGAAAGGGAAATGCTGGAGCATACTGCACCGCTGCTTCTCAAACACATAGACACTCAGTTTTTATGTTTCATCATGTCTGTGTAAAAATGCAACATATAGGGCTAAATTAATTTAAATATAACACAAACTTTGTGCAAAAAAAAAAAAAAAATCATAGGGGTGAACACGATAGAGCCAAAACATATTTAGGATATTTCTCAGAATGATTCCATGCCATATGCCCTGTATTTGTACATAATTCCACAATGTTCTAGGTCGCTCCCCAAAACATATTCTGTTTCGTCACATGCCAAAAAGACCTTTCCCCCCCCCATCCCTCCCTTCGTCAGTTCGACACGTTTGCATGCGGTATCTGGCTGCCCTGGCTCCCTGTCTTCCCCTTTAAAATGCCATGCCAACTTCAGAGGACCCAGGTGTATGGGTCCGTTATCAATTCCACTAACAAGCGTGCTTACTGGGATCACAGGATGCGTTGTGGCTTGCTTTAAAGTCCCTGTCTGTAGCCAAGGCTGACCTGAATTGGAGACATGCGGCCCCCTGCTGATAGCAGCCAACCTCTGATGGGCAGTCCCTCTCCCAGACTTGGCCAGCACTCCGCCCGGGAAGGAGGAGGGGAGAGAAGAAGAACTCTTTGAAATGCTGGAGTTCCATGAAGAATTGAGAAGCAGGACAGAATCAAAGGCTTCTGATATAGGAAAGGAAGAAAAAAAAATATAGAATCAAGACTCAGTGATGAGAAAAAAAAAAGGGAAGATGGCAGAGGCCTTCACATCAAACAACTAACCTTTACTGTTGATTTTCCACACAGTATATCTTATAGTAGTATGTTTCATGTTGAATTCTATGGTCACAAGGCCTTTTTGTGCACATAATCCTACTCTTTTTAAGATATTTATGTACAGAATGTGTTGTCTGTTTTGTTATACACACTGCTATAGTTGTTATTCCATATGAACAGCAGTATATGTCTGTGCATGATAAAAAGAAAATGGGTCCAAGTGTCTCTAACTCAACTCTTGCTGCCTCTTGTATTGGTCGTGATGTTGGCAGCTGAAGGCTATTATGTCCAGGTGGCTAGAGGATGCAGGGGCTTTACTGAGAGCTTTAGACACACACGCGCACGCACACACACACACACACACACACACACACACACACACACACACACACACACACACACACACA
>JBBPCS010000374.1:6960050-6975429 GCA_037974645.1 Hollardia meadi | reverse complement strand
ACACACACACACACACACACACACACACACACACACACACACACACACACACACACACACACACACACGCGCGCGCACGCACAAACACACGCACACATGCACAGAAAGCTTCACAGCTGCTTGGGCCTGCTGCATGTCAATTAGGACAGCAGAGGATGTACAGGGACACATGGACATTCACACAGCACATGTATAATGCATGACAGGTTAGATTGACTGTATTGAGGTCCACCAGTAGATTGGATCCAGCAGTAGTGGTGTATAAAAATATATTTCAGACAGGATCACACACCTGAGGTTCTCACTGGCAGGTGGATTTGATGTCAGTTGGCTTGTGATGTTCGAGCACCGTTTGTGTGTACAGTATGTGTGCGCATGAGTGTACATTTTTATGTGTGTAAGTCAAACTTCTTCTGGTGCTCATATGTATACACAAAATAAAATGGGGAAAGGAGTGTATTGCTGAGGGAGGTTGCCAGAGAGGAAGAGGAAACTGTTTGATAGCCATTAATTCCTCAGAATGAAAGAAGCAAAACAGTTTTTGTGGTTTAGTATTCAGTCTACAGCAGAATTCTAGGTGACATAATTGTAATTGTAAGTTTTGCCAACAAGAAAGGCAAATAACCCACCAATATCATATGATTCCATACAAACAATATTCATTTTGAACATCTGGATGATGACAAAAGTCATAAAGCTTTATGCTTATTATTGTACGTTTGCATATCCAAATTGTCTATTGAGTATTGAGTATTTTGTTGTTCAAATGCAATGTGAAGTTTTGCCTCCTCACAAAAAAAAGCATTCCTTTTAAGGTCAAAGCAACTCAGAAGTTGTGTGCAGAAGCTAGCGCATTATGCTGATTACTCTTATGAAAATTGCATGTAGTGGGGTGAGGGGTCACCTGAGCGTAATTCCGTTTTCATGTTTTGTTTCACACTAGCCAAGCTGTGGGTGTCTGTGTGTGAGGCACTGTTCGCTATTGGCCTTGACAGCACACAGTGTAATTGGCTCACTAAGGTGATTCAGTAATCGCCTGAGTGACACCTTCCCTGGCAAATTTTGACATTGGAGGTGGATGGGGATGCGGTGGGCTTCAAGTGCCAAGGGAGCTAACCTTGTAGGACAACCAAATATACAGCAGGGAAATGTTGAGGAGACCCACTTGCATCATACAAAGGAAATGTGCAAGGAATAGATACACCTTTTTCTTATCCCTTTATCCGTATTGACTTCAACCATGAAATTGTCCATGTTCTTGGCTATGTTAAAAATCTAATTTCATCATCTGTCCCCTTCCTTCTTTCCTTCCTTCCTTCCTTCATCATCACCTACATTTCGCTCACTCTTCTTACTTCTCCTTTCCCCTCAGTCTTCACTTACTTCTATTGCTCATCACTACTGCTTTCCTTCTCTTCTTCCCATCATCACTTCCCAACTCCCTGCCCCCCTCACCCATCTCCTTAACATCTCTTCTCCCTCTCTTCCGCCTCCTCCACTTCCTTCTCCTCCCTTTTGCTCTTGGCGTAGCTCATGGAGAGGAGGAGCAGCCAGCGCTGTTCTGTTCCTCAGGACTGTCCTCCTTGTGCAGAACACAGATGGTTATTATGGAGCTGCACATAAATTGATTATGTTGGAAATTAACTGTTGCTGTCAAAGGCAGCCGCCAACCTGTCCCACTGTGTCCCTGTGCCCGCTGATGCATAGGATCCAGCTGATGGACCAGATGTTTGCACAGTGCGCAGCTCCTTTTAAGGTCAGCACAAAAGTGGTATGGGGGGCTCTCTGATCTCCATCTCTTTGTACTTTCAGCCTGTGCCCTCTTGCCTCTTGACATTTTAAGGAAGTACAAAGGGGTTTTTTGAAAGTTAATTGGATCATAGCAGTTTTGCAGTGGATTATTTCAGATTGAAATTTTTTATTTCATTGCATATGACTCATAATTTGTTTCTGGATTTATTATCTTTTGCTTGACACTAACGCTTCTTGTTTAGTTTTTTTGTCCGACTATGTGCATGCAGGATTTGCATGAGTTCTTTCAAGAATGGAGGCTTCTGCTGAGTAGCATTTAGTCTATGGGAGGTTAAAGTAGGCCTCACATTTGTGCCAAAAGACCATGTAGTCTCTTCAACAAAACCGGCATGCCAAGACTCTCCAAGCGTGGGTCCCTAAGTAGGCATGATGGGTGACTCCTGGCTGTGGCCTCGGGGGACAGGTACTATAGCACATTGCCAAACTCAGCAGAAAGTCAGGTCTTAGGAGTGTCCCTACATTGTTTTCCAAGCCTGACCTTGATTCCAGGCCCACTCCTGCATGTTTCCGTATGCATGGCATAGTACGGATGGCTGCCAAAATCAGAGCCAAACAGATAAGAGACACACACATACACACCCCAGCACAGAGACACATGAGTAAACACACACACACACAGAGAGACATGGGCCAAATACCATCACGAAGGTTAACTTGCATAGAAATGGAAGCTGAAGTTGCTTCATTTAAAATGGATTTGAAAAAAGAAAGAAATTCACTTTGAAGACAATCATCAAGGTTGTTTGTTTTTTTTTTACATGCAGTAGAGTGCATAATGTTGTACATGATATCATAATTTTCGGTATTTTCTATTTTCCTTTCCTTGCCTGTGATCTCTGCATCGAACACATTCCGGGCTTAGTCAAATGCGTGGCTGGCGTTTATAAGAACACTTGTTCTGTTTGTTTTTTTATTCATGAAATAAAAAAACATCTTCTCTGATGCACTTGCACCCCTGATGTTAGATATGTTGATCCCTCTGCAGTGCAAAAGTCTCTTGAAGCATTTTGATTAGCATAGCTCAGAAGATGAAGATCACTTTAAGAACCTTTCTGGTAAAAGCTGTCAGAAACTTTTAGCAGCCTTTCAGGCAGAATAAATCCTTGCTGGTCAGTGAACTAACTGAATCCTGTCTCAGGCCAGAGAGGCATCGTGACATGAATATGAATGTCAGCAGGTGATAAACAGAGTGGATTTCTGGGACGTGTGACTGTTTGCGACACATACCCCTCACACCCCAGATGTAAGCGAGCTGGGGAGGCTGCCACTCAATTTGACGACATCTGAGCAGCTAGCAGCAGTCATTGGTTACAAAAGCCTGACTGCGTGGCAATGAGTCACATAGAAAACTTCAAAAATAAAGAAATTAGATGTGCAATACAGAGAACTACTGTATATCACTTTTCTGCAGATGCAATGCAAGTGTGAATAGAAACGTACCACTGATAGGAGATATGTCACACACATGTAATGTATAATAAAAGTGCACCATACCATGATTTCCAGAAGATATGTCAGCTTGCATGCAACAGACAATCAAAAGCCTTTCTGTTTGAAGAATTTCAAAAATGTCCTCTGGTCCAAAAGGTTGCCACAGAGCATGTGGTTGTAGAAAGGTGCAGCAGAGTCTTTATAAGCAGTTTGATTTTTATTTATCTTATTTTCTATAGTTTCCTTTTTTAAATGTCATATTAATGCTTTAGCACCACATAGTTTCTGTGCATCATCAGTAATGCTGTACTTAAGAGTGGGACTGCTTATTCTCACTGGTCTAACACATTAAGCATAGCATAAAGATATGCTGTCTGTCCTTCGTGGAGGACCCACTGCATATTAATTATGGTTTTAAAATCTTTGTAGAAGTGTATCTTCTTTTACTAAATATTTGTGCGTAATATCTTTCAAAAACCAGACAGACTAACTAAAAAGGCCGAGAAAATATATTCAGGATTTCAGAGCAACATGCCTTGATTATTCCACAACTTAGATTATAAAAAAGAAAAGGCTAGAGAATGTTTGGTGATTTACACTCCTCTGTGTGTGAAAAAAGGTGGGAATCTCCTTTTCTTCTCATCTCTATCAGGCTGGAACACCTTGGGCTGATAGAAGCTCAGAGGTAGCTACAAGCCTAAATGAAAATTTCCATGTTAAAGTGTGTGCTTATGCTTGCACAGTGTATGTATGTGCACATGTTCATGTATGTCTCTGTGGGTGTGAGTATGGTAGTGGTGGGAGATGTTTTCCAATCACTGCTGTCAGTTTCTCATTGTTCTGGGAAGCTGTTTGCCATTCTGCACGATTAACAGTATTATCTGTACCTAGCCCAGTCAGCCGGCCAGTCCTTGGGCCACTGTGTTCCCGTCAGGGGTGAGTGCTCTCGACGCTGCTTGTCATGGCTGCCCCCGGACAGTAGGGACAGGCTTGGCTAGGCCCAGGTGGGACATGCTGGCATTTGGGCACTGTCCACTGCAGGAGGGAAGGGGATGCAGATGGGGAGGAGGGATTGGGGGTAGTAGCGTCCCTAGCAGGCACGAGGCAGAGAACTGGTCCCTTTGCCCAGCCAGAGCTCCAGTTCAGGGGTGAGCAAGGGTGATCAGGTGAAGATGGGAGGCCCCCAGGGGCCACCTGTGTGTGCCCTGGGTATCAAGCTCCATCTGGTCACTCTGCAGAGAGGACAGCATTTGTGACAAGCCTGCTTTTGGAAAACAGAGTCGTCTTATAGTCTTTGGTTTCTCTCCCTGATATTCTCAGTCTAATATAACTTAAGTACATTTACAAAGTAAGTAAAGTTTTAGAGTAACCAAACTTAAATTGATTATTCCCATTTTATACTACTTCTAATTACTTCTTCTCTTCAACATTTCAAAGGGAAATATTTAGTATTTTGCACTCGATAAAATATGATTATTATCTAATGTTTGTTATTAATTAAATTAGCTGTACCATTAAAGCAGGGCTTACTCATTATTGCATAGATAATAAAGAGCCAATAATATAATATGTAAACAATCAGAGGGTTCATTCTGCCTGTATCAACTTAAGTTGAAGTGAATGCTTACATATAACCTATCATGGAGTATTTTGATGTTGTAATATTTAAAATAAATTCTTCCACTAAGTCAAGTAAAATTAAATTTATTTATGTAGCCCAAAATCACAAATTTGGCTCTTAGGGATTTACAATCTGTATCAATACTTCTCCCTTACAGCCCTGTATAAGAACAATCTCCACAACACAAAGAAGACATTTAACAGGGACAAAAAGAGAGAAATCTCAGGAAAAACAGCAGAGAAGGGGTTTGCCCAGGATATACATACAGACAGATGTGACAGAAGTAAAAATTACAATATGGAGAAGCAGAATTACAGAAATTCATTCAACATTCAACCACTGCTGTTTGCATATTTATTACCTGCAATATGTTGAGAAAATGTTTGTGCAGGACACGTATGAAAAACAATCCAAGACCAAATAAAATAAAATGTTATTGACCTTAAGTTTAAGCCGACAGAGCTAATTTCCAGTATGGTACCTGATAATGAATCAAGAAGCAAACACTTAAATGGAGCCTATTCACCAAATTTGTGTCTTATTTGATTTGGCGACGTCGACTCCTCTGATGTAAATGTCATATTAGCATACCAACTGGACCGCTCTCCATCCCTGTCCCCTCTTTCTTGCTTCATCCGGGCCTCTCTCACTGCTGACCTATCTGCCCCCTCCTTTGATGAACTCATGAATTCATTGCCACGGTTCTCGGACCCTTCTCTTCCTCTCCTGCTCTTTACCCCTCTTCCCTATGCTGCATAATTGACTCAGCTGCAGCCTTTGTGATATAATAGCTAGTTTACCTGGCAGACTGACATTTCACAGGCTCCGAGCCACCATAAAGCTAATTGTTCTACAGCGAGAGGGAGAGAGCCTCGTGTACGTGTGTGCAGCTGATGATAAGAGGAGAGCGGTCGCTCTATTTGTGCTGTGCAGGCCAACAGAGGGCTAGAAGTGACATTTATCTCCACATTGAACCTCAGACCCAGCCATGGCCCAATGTACTCTCCCTGTCTCCCCCTCTTGCTCTTTCTCGCTCAAATTTAGTCTCTGTTGCCTTCCATAGAGTTTTTATAGTATTTTTTTTCCTTTTATGAACTATGAACCTCTAGACCTCATCCAGCCACCCTGCGCAAGAAAGACAGGGTCTTTACTAAGGCCCAGCAGCGCTATTTCGCCTCTCAGTATTTAGCATAATATAGGAGGAAGAGCATAAATATACATGTGTGCATGGAAAGGAACGGCAGGTGGTTTCTCTGCAATGTAATTCTAATGTGTTTCTGCTGGTTGCTCAGTGCAGTTTGCCCTGTCTATCTGTCTTCTTTAAAATGAATATATGCTTCTAAATAAACCTCAGCTACCAAATAAGGCTGTGCTGTTTTACACAAATATAGCACGCAGCACAGATGAAATGAAAGTCCTCGGTCATCTTTGATATTTCATTTGAACGTCTACCAGAGATGTTGTTGAGGGTAAATGTAACTGACGTAAAGGGAAAAAATTTTTTTCACATCATGTATTCTGCAATTTGTTGCAGGGTATTTTGAGATACAAGAAGCATGTATTTAGGTGTTACTTTTAGGTTGAGGTAGATATGTAGCATTTTAAGGCAAGGGAAGGCACATTTATTTATGCAGGACTACATTTCATACCCAAAGGCATTTATAGAATGCACAGGCAAACAAGTGCGCGGGGAACAAACATTAAGCAATTAAGCAAAAGCCCACAGATATAAAATAAAAACAAACAACCAAAAACATTGATTTACATGAACATTAATTAAAAGCAATGGTAAACGTGTAAGTTGCTTTGTGATTGGGCTTTGATTTATTCTGGCAAACTGGAAAAGAGGGTGATTGATATCAGCCAATATTAATCCCATCATAAAACATTTCCTCTTGAGTGTTGTTTGATGAGTGTTTGAGTTGTAAATACTGTTAGTGTCCTCTTGTGTTTTTTATCGCTGTATTGGAAATTTTAATTTTTGTTTCTGTAAGTATTCTTACGTGGCACTAACTTCTAAATGTCCTGGAACATAATAATGTGATTCTCATTGTGTTTCATTGTGCCCATCATTCCACCCAATCAGATTCTTTCTATAGAGTCTGACAACACACTCGGAGAGTAGAGATCTGCCACTGACACGTTTTGTATCGATTCTGTCTGTCTGGCATTTCAGATAGCCCTGTATAGAGTTTCAGCAGAAAGAGAGAGAGAACAAGAAGGAGGGACAGATATACAGAGAGAAGAGGAAGCTCCCAGAGGGAGAGCAGCTGCTCAGCACTGCAAAAAGATACATTTCATAATGAGAACATATTGCTATTGATTCCAAATTTGAATGGGGGCATTGATTTGATTGAACCACCATTACATCGTGGTCCTTAACAACCCTAATTTGATCAGACTAAAAGCATGTCTAATGTTATCCATCCAGGGATGATTTTTTTTTTAACTTTACAGGAGTACTTTGACATCTTGGGAAATAAGCTTATACACTTTCTTGCAGAGAGTTTACTGTGAAGACATTCAATCTTTGCATTTAGGATGGCATTAGAGCAAGGAGGTGCTTAGCTTAAAAACTGGATGGGAAACAGCATGCCCGACTAGGTTCATAATTCAAAAATATGTCTACCAGCACCTCTCAAGCTCATGAATTAACACATTATTTATTGGCGAATCTCACCAGTAGATTGCGAGCAACCAGCAGAGATTTAGGGATTTCACTGCCCCTGTTTGCTTGTATGTACATGAACCACAGTTTTTCATTTCTGTTTGTGAATCTGATGTGAGCAAATGAGATATAACATGGAAATTAGTATGCTCAAGAGGTTCTTGTAGGTGCATTTTTGATAGACACCGGCTAGCTCTTTGCTTTCAGTCTTTAAGTTAAGCTAAGCTAATTGCCTCTCGCCTCTACCTCGGTACTCAACACATAGACATGAGAGTGGATTTTTTTTTTACCACCCTTTAGCAAAAATACAGCATATTAACTCTTATTATTGACGGCAACAAATGTGAAATGAAATTTACAGACCAAAACAATGAAAACAAATTCGTAAAATAGAATATGAGGATCTTGAGAGAAAAATAAAATACCTAAACTAATGCCATCAGTTGCTTTTGAAAAACCTACATTTTTAGTTTTGGTCACGCTCTGAGTAAACATCCATCATGTCAGTGCTCTCATATATTAAATATATGGCAACACATCTATCTATCCTGGCAGGTTTTGAGGAGGCATGTCCGCCTGCCTCTGTGTTGAACAGACTGTGGGATGTCTCTGTAGCGTCACTAGGTTTCTTCTGCTCTGTTCCTGTCAAAATACCCACAGGCCCACCCATCCAAGATGGCCTCTCTGCTTCCCACTTAGAGAAATAGATGGAGTGTTTAAGTGTTTTTGTCGAGTCAAATGGCACCAGGCAGATGACTGCATGCCATTACCATAATTTACCCTGATGCAGGCTGTCAGGATGCATCATCAGCAGGTCTGTTTCCCGGCCTATGGAGCTTCCAGGACCTTATAGACAGGTGTGGCCCTCCATAGTCACTGTGTGACGCTCTGCATAGGTTCAGATTGTTGCTTAGTTTGGCGAAGTTTTGTTGTCACCAGTAAAGTTAGTTTCACTTCCTCCTCTTTGGTGACAGCTGAGGGGTGATGAGTGGGACTCATCCTTCAGCCTGTTTGTCTGTCCATCCCCACCTGTCTCTCTCTGCCAAAGCTTTCAGGGGCTGCCCGCACAAATCTGTCAGGCAGATGGGGGGCCGGCTTTTTACATGTCACTTGAGAGACGCCCAGGCAACACAATCTGCAGCCCACAATGCAGTGTGTTTGAACCTTGTGAAACCCGAATGGTGAATCGATGCAACGCCATACATGGCCCAGATTCTCTGAAGAATCCCTCTGTATCATGCCTGTCTGTGTCTACCTTCTGCTGGGCTCCTTTAGAAGAACTCTGCATCTTTTATTTATCCCTTGAAATAAGGCTGGACCCTGACGAGAACATAGGCTGCACGCACAGACACACTGTCTCACACACACATACACACACAGACATGGACACAAATGGGCCTCCTTCTGTTACCGAAAAGTCGGCAATTATGGAGAGAGAGGGGAGGGACAGTTGGGATTTGCATATGTCGTTGAGAGAAGAAACTACATCTCCCACAAGGCCCGGCGGTGGAAATGAACCAGCTGTCCATGGTTTGTAGATCAGATCCCATCCTCTTGATTACGAAATCACAGAATAATAAGGACCAAAAAGTTGTGGGCCACGCTGTTTGTTCCTCCTTTGTTGTTCCCTAGAACAGAAGTTATTTTGCTTCCGCTGCCTCCGAGCTGTTTGCCATGTGCCAATGTTTGGTGCACTGTGCTCCACTTGTTCTCCTTCTCACTTAGAAAATCAGAAGGCTCCAGCCCTGCCCCTCCAAAGCTGTCATGTGAACTCCCGCCTTTTGTTTAATTTACATTTTGAGGCACAGCCCATCAATTCCCCCTCTTCCCGCTGCCCCCTGCCAACACCACCACCCCACCACACCAACTGGCTTCATCAAAAATGCAGAGTTCAAACTAATTAGTGACATTTGGCCGTTTGTGAAACTTTTTACTCTCCGAGCTCTGCTTCTGTCGAGCGAAAGGCCTCATAGCTCATAGAAGGCAGGAATACTTTTCATCAGTATGAAAAATCTGAATTTTATTCATCTCTGACAAAAAAGCTATTTCTACGAGAGCCGGGAACTGATGCATATTATCTGAATGAATATTAATGTCTGAAACCATTACCGAATCAGGTGTGAAGATGGTCACAATAAATTAATTGCAAATTATGAATTATGAAATTATATGAATTCAACATTGTCCAAATATATGTTGTGTTATAACACTAAAAGAATACATGAACTTGCTCACTGCATCGTTTGATTCTTCTTGTGATAAACTGATCTCGTCATTAACGGCTCACGCACCACTTAACATTCCTCAAAATTCAGACAGTACACAAAATAAGGCTTTATTTACCATCTTAGACTGTAGCATCCAAAATCCACAAAAAAAAAAAAAAAAAAGGTATGATAATTGTTTGCATGTGAGCATATGTACAGTATGTGGGTGAAGTATGTGGGTGAATTCAGTGAATTTAAAAGTTTGCTTTTGTCACAAGAGACATCCGTCTCATTGATTAAAAATAACTCTCATTATGAAGGCAAACATCTGTGGGGACAAAAATAAATAAATGGCGTGATAAAATAATGACATGAAAGCTTAATTACACAGATACCTATGATAGCAGCTTGTGCAGAGGTGCAGAATCTGAGGATTGGAGATACAACACACGCACTGATACACACAGGCCTATTCAGTGGGATTTGACCCGTGCAGGGATAAATATTCGGTGTCTCTGTGCTGCCTTTAGTGAGGCTGCTGTGTATGTAATATTTTTCTATAAACAGTTGTTTCTAGCTTGACCACTGTGCACTTTTGCATTGAAATGGTCCGCCATCTCATAAAGAATTTGTACAAACTAAAGTGAAGTTGAAGTGGCTATAATTAATATGTTTACATCAACAATGGATCCCCACGACTAGTTGTATGTAACCAGGGTTGCTCATAGTGATGAAAATGCGCGTATCAGACGAAGTATCACCTAACTTCTCAGTTCTACTTCTTCTATATTTAACTTCACTGTTTTGGTTCACTGTCATTGCTCTCATCCGCATTCCTTTCAATCACCTCAGGCAGCTGTTTCCAATGAAGAAGCTCTAAAAACCTACAGTAAGCTGTCCAGCATCAAACAGACAGAGTTAGCAATGAGCTAGCGAACATAGTGGAGTGTTGAGCATCTGAGCTGAAAACATGGGC
Organism: Hollardia meadi; assembly: GCA_037974645.1. Classification (NCBI taxonomy): domain Eukaryota; kingdom Metazoa; phylum Chordata; class Actinopteri; order Tetraodontiformes; family Triacanthodidae; genus Hollardia; species Hollardia meadi. Next base: position 6,964,714 of record JBBPCS010000374.1, on the reverse strand, counting down.
TGAAAGAACAGTAAATATTGGACTACCTTATCCACTGTATATGGCCAGAAACATGATTACAAATAAATGCTAATGATATTTTGTTTGTGGTGGATATGTAAAGAAGAAACTGTACACTAACACATTTGCCATATCAACTTAAACTATGCCAGTGTTGGGTTCACAGCTTGTGTCCACTGTCCCCAAGTAGCACAAAAAATGTTATTGGAGGGGCTTTGATGCCAGATGAGGTCATCAGGAATTGGGCTACAATTAGAGTAGAAAGCCTCCAACGCCATTAGTCAGACTTGAGTCTAATGAAAAGATGCAGTTTGTTGCATTATGGGTTATGGATGATCTAACATTTCTAGATCTGAACTCAGATAAGGATATCTCATCATCTGCTTCCTCTTTATTTATTTTTTACTAGTCTTTTAAAATGTATTTCTTGTAAAATCACCTAAATGTCAAATGTAGCAGCTGTATAAAATAATTTGTTTAAGGATTAAAAAGATATGTGCTATGATGATGGAGTTGACTCAAACCGCATCGAGTTGCACTCCATGCCTGTCCTATCATCCCCATGGTATGCCACATCTGACTAAGAGCAAACTCAGTGTTGTTTCTACACAGTTGTTGTATCACACAGGTGCCTAATTATTGACGATGTCAGAGCACCCTCTTTAGCTGACTCACCAGAAATGAGTGACATCTTGTCAAACAGCGGCGCACTGAAATGTATGTTGCTGATAGCTGTGATCGGACAGAAGCTTGCTTGTTGTTTCAATCCAGAACTTCAAAAAATATCTCTAAGTATGAAAAAGCGTGGCTGCAAGGCTGAGCGTCTCTGTCAAACTTTTCTTCCGTGTTTTCTGTCGAGTCTGGGTGTGAGGGGAGCACTTGGAAACAAGAGTGAGCAGCAGAACATGGTGTTGGAATGGAGCAGTGCAGGTGAGGAGAGGCGAGGTAAAAAGCTGACAACGTTAATATGGAACCTAAAAGAGAGTGCAACCTGGCAGTCACTCAAATCCTGCACCTGCACCTTTATAAAACAAGCTCTCCGGTGTGCCTCTCTGGCTCCCTCTCTCTCTTATTTTCTCCCTTATTTCTCTCTCTTTCTCTCTCTCTTTCCTTTCCATGTGCTGTGGCTGGGGGCGTTGTCATTTTCAGCATGTTTTCTATACACTGTGCACTCAGTGTGTTAATTGTGGCCATCCTTGGGGAAGGGGAGAACGATGAGGAGAACCTGTTTGAGAGCAGCCGTGCCAGGTTCTGTAGTACGACTCAGCATGGAGCTACAGACACCTGGTCTGCCTGAAGGGCAAGAGGAAGGTAGACTTGGCTTTTTCTCTTCGTTCTGCTTCTGCCCTCCCTTCGCTTTCTATTCGACCTCCCTCTCTCTCTCGCTTTCACACACTCTTTCCCCGTCTCTGCTATCCTCGAGCTTGGTGTAAACAGCTGCTGTACAGCCTGCGCACAGACATCCCACCTTACCAGCCCAGCCCTATCTCATCAATCATAGCAGAATACTCACCACTGTTTGCATGGATCCAAGTGCACTAGACAGGGAGAAACTTCAAACTTTGTGGTCACTTTGAAACAACTTGTCCAGAAGGCCTGAGGCCACAGTACCGGCTGATAATGTTACATAAATTACAACAGTACATCCATGACCATTCTCAATAAGGAGAAGGGAGCAGACAAAGGTTTAACCACTATCTGAATCCATGTGGATTCAAATAAAAATCTGGATTTAGTGTATTTAAATATGTTTTCGTAGGGGGTAGTCTTTTCTCAGTAGTAGTAAAATCATACAAAAGTGTGGGGGAAATTATGATTTCACCTGCATTGTTTTGTTGGCTTAGCTATAAAGCTTGATTCAGCTTAATTTAAAGGGACTGTTAGGCCTTGGCGGAGGTATGCGCTCAACTGAGTGCCATTTTCTAGTTGTGAGTGTTTTGGCCATCATTTCTTTTGGTTATGATAAAAATGTAATCACAAAAGTAATTTCAGAACTCTGGGAACGTGGTTATATCCCTACAATGAAGATGACACAAGTAACACAAGTCATTGCCATTAAAGGAATAGTTTGACTATTTGTGAAATTTGGTTACCCACTTTCTTGCTGAGTGTTAGATGAGAAGATACCACTCTCATGTCTGTAAATAAAATATGTAGAAATTGCCAGCAGCCAGTCAGCTTGGGGTTTTAGGGGGGAGTTCTTGGAGGCTCAGGAAATTACTGAGATATGTAACCCCTCCTGTAAACCCACAATGTGCCATTTTTTATTTTTTTTTGATAGATTTTGTTACATCTGAACAAAGTCAGGCTAGCTGTTTCCCCCTGTTTACAGCCTTTATGCTAAGCTAAACTAACCAGTTGCTGGTGGTAGCCTCATTTTTACTGTACAGACATGAGAGTGGTATCAATCTTCTCTTTAACGCAACAAAGTGGATAACAACACTTTCAAAAATGTTGAACCATTCTTGTGATGAAGTTATCATAACTAAAAGTGAGTATGGGAAGTTGCAATTAACTTACACGTAACAATGCAAAAAAAACAGTAAATGCAGATGTATATTGATGGTGTAGGTCTTGCCTTATTAGATTCTGTCTCTTGCAGAAATATTTGCACCAATTCCACATTTTAACAAAGCAGTTCAACACAGTCAAATCCATGGTGAAATTAAATCTTTAAAATGACCCCATTTAATATTGGACTGATGACTCTGCGACTGGACTGTGATCTGTGCCTGCCTGTCACCACCGGGTGGCTTCGATTTATAGTCTGCGGTGCTTTGTCACTGCTCTTTGGCCTTTCCACTTAACTTTTGACATTCACCATCAGCTTTGTGGCCATATGTGCGCATGGTGGTTGAGTGATGAAAAAGTTTCCTGTTTTCATATTCAAGTCTGAGATATTGAGGAATGGAAAGATGCTCGTGGAGTGCTTGTGGGCAAAGACAGTGACATACGGACACAGGCTCTCTCTCTCTCTCTCTCACATACGCACACATATGCACACAACTCTTGGTCAGCAGCACAGATGAGTTCTGGGAAAACAAGCAGCTGCAGGAGGAGGAAAGGACCATAAGGCTGGACGGCTTGCCAAATTTCATCATCTATTATGGATTGCCTGAGATGCACACTCTACTGCAACCAGGGGCATGTCTCAGATTCACATGCAATTGCAAATCTGCGCGCACCCCCATTATATGCATGCACACATGCACACCTCTACAATCAAACTCGCAGAATTTCATGCCTGTAAACCCTATAAAACCAGGACCTAGAAGGCCAGACTGAATCGTCATAATGCATCACAGGATGTCACCTCATTCATAATAATTTAGCTAGTAAAATTTTTATCCTTATTCAAATAGTGTTCAAGAGCAAAGGTTGAGTCGCTTTATATCAGCAAAACTAATTATTGTCTTTTTCAACACTGCCACTAGGAGTCACTAGAGTCAGAAATGCTAAGCATTCTACACAAAGGGCCTTAAAGTGAAATTGAATTAAACATTAGGCAACTGCAACAAAGAATAAATATGTCCAGACACACAGCCATTCTGAAGAGGACCACTTCACACAATGAAATAGAAAAGCAGAAGATGTTTGGAACCAAGAAAATAGTGACAAGTGCCTAAAATACAGTGCTGTTATGACAGCAAGCCAAATGAGAGGATATACAACACATACAGTACGGTGGCTGGGAACCTTACATGAAAGACGGATTCTATGTAACAGCTGTTGTCAGGCTCAGTGTCTAATCTGGTTCTGTGTCGTGCTGAACTTGGTGGGTCAGAGCCTAAATGCCAAATATCAACTTTCTACATATTGTGTACGAGGGGTGTTGCAGTATACCAGTATTGACGTTATGTGTGATATTTAAAAATGAAATATTGGTGTCATTTTAATAATACACATATGATAACATCGTATAAATAATCCAGGGCAGATGTGAGGCCTTGTGGATCTTTTGTTTATGAGTTCATCTGTTTGCCTTTTCACTATTCATTAAGTGAATTAATTTCTTTTTGTTACCTTTTGTACAGTAATGGCTGCAGACTCTCTCTCCACCTCTATGTACTCGCATAACGAGTGTAATTTATTTGCCCACAAAAAAATAATAGCACAAAACAAACAAAGTTAATGATTAATTTTACTAATAGCATTTTTTTCAAATTTTCTATGGATAATTCTGCAGTAAGATTGTTATTGTTGATTCTTTTGGCCACAATGATCGTGTAGTGAAAAGGGAATATTGTGACAGCCCTATTCTGCACATCAGTAAGAAATCTGTTCTGCATGAAGGGGCTAACTGAAACTGAGTAAAACCTTAAAGCTGGTTAAAGCAGACATTTCAAGTGTATTCATAACAAAAGTGCATCCAATGCACATTTTGTGGTATTTGAGCTGTCTTTGGCTCTGCTCACTCTTTTAGTATGCTGCTGCAGTGCTCAGTTGCGCTTGCTCGGGCTGCTGCAGCTGGTTTTGTGCTGTGCCGAGCTTATTATAGCTACTTACTGTATATAGCATTTCATAAGCCCCACTCTCACCTCAGAATCCACCTGTAGGCTTTGAAGGCACCAGAATTCATGAGAAGAGCTTGTCGGATGGGGGGGGGGGGGGGGGGGGGGGGGGGGGGGGGGGGGGGGGGGGGGGGGGGGGGGGGGGGGGGGGGG
>JBBPCS010000374.1:6939562-6950042 GCA_037974645.1 Hollardia meadi | reverse complement strand
TCTCTCTCTCTCTCTCTCTCTCTCTCTCTCTCTCTCTCTCTCTCTCTCTCTCTCTCTCTCAAAGATGACTCCAACGTGTGGAGGTGTGTCAAAGAGAATGAATTGGAGAGATGGTAACAATAATGAAAAAGGGAACATTTTGGTATAAAACAGAAGCTGAAAGTTGAACAAAACTTCTTTTTTTGTCAGTTGACCACAGAAAATATGCTTAGATTTGAGTGGCAATCCCCTTTAATAAGTATACCTTACACTTTGGAAAACACTCAATAGTACAACACATAGACACTACTCTGAGCACAGTTCTATTAAAAGCAACGGGTTATAAAACATTGACATCATCAAAAGGACGTGCTGTACATTGAGTTGAGAGTGACAACAGCGTCCCGTCTCTACCTCAGTCGTGAACATGACATAGAAATCACGTTCTGTGTGCAAACCGAGTGAACACCAAACATGTGTGGTGTAACTCTAATGCTACGGACTGAATCTGTAGAGCTACATCGAGTGTGATGGTGGGGGCGGGGGAAGCTTTTGCTGCGTACGACAAACCCACAAAACAGAGCGATAAAGTAAAAGTTCTCTCTAACGTGGCTCCTGCATGATATTGTCCATACAAGAAAAAAGCATTTCTGAACTTGGATTTTTCCTTTGTTTGTTATGACCCCCAAAAATACCTCCCCACAGTAACCCAAGACTGAGGACCACTTGAAGTGGCCCAGACTTTCTCCACGTCCCCAAATCATGTCTCACAACACACGGACACAGCGGTCCATAGACAAGTCTGACCTCCTCTGACCTTTCACCCTGCACCTGTCTTCAGGCCAAGGTGCAGGGTCGCGTTTCTACCATGCCTCTCTCATGCAGAGCGATGGATTCCGAAGCGGCAGGGGCTGGTGCAGGCTCAGCCCAAAAAATATGAAGCGCTCAAAGCTGGTGGGAGGAAGAGAACGTAAAAGGGTTGAAAAAGGAAAAAAAGATGGCCCATCCTTGAAGCGGCTCTCCGCTCCGGCTCTGACGTCGTGTTTAAGTTGGCAATGGGTCGTCGTCGCCTTTGCTGCACTTGCACTTGCAGCAGAGCACAATGGGAGTGGCCAGAAGGAGGAACGGGGAGGCAACCAGCAGGAGCAGGCCGAAGCCAGCAAAAATCCCCACAACCTGCACACAGACGTCGGAAAAAAATATGCAAGTTATACAAACTGCAGCAGGTACGTGTTGGGGTTGGGTGCAGTGATGCTGCATTTAAGGCTGACCACTTGACAACATAGTAACAGCAAGATAGACACATTATCCTATAGAATAGTATATAATAAGTATTGCGATAAAATATATGAGTGGGTAGGCTACTTACACATTTTAAACAATTTTTTCATTACTTTTATCATACAACCTGCACTAAACAAGATATCACAGATGACAGTGGTTATTTAAGTTTTAATTTCACTCGTTCACAAGCTTTTGTCTTAAAGGGAAATTTTTGTGATTTTCAACCAGCTTGGCGTTATCACTATGTGGGTAGTACGTGCAAATGAACACTGTTGAACTAATTTATCAAATCTGGAGGCCTTTTACCAGTAAATGAGTGGGAGGCTCTGGGTGCAGGCAAATTCAACACTGTTCAATTGCACTACCACCCACATTGTGATGATGCAAAGCTGGTTGAAAAATTTCCCTTTAAATCCTTCCAATAAACTGCAGTACCAAATGTTGGCCTGCAGGTGGCACAAAATGTCTCAAAACAACAAATCTTTTTTTTTTTTTTAGCATAACTGGTTCAAAATACTTTAGAAAGCTTTGTTTTCCCAGTGACTTGGCAAATGAAGACATAACAAAAAATATACCAAAAAAATGTATTAACAGCATGTAGATTAGCTTTTCTCTTCCTACACTCACGCATGTTGCACGGGCACGCACCTCTTTGTGTTTGAGAGAGAGAATGCAGGCTTACACAAAAATATGGGAATTGATGGACAAACCCACATGATCTAATGCCATGGAGTAATTTCAAATTTCAAAATCTACTGCAAATCACAGCAACAGAAAATAAATGTTGCGCCACACTGTACAATTCAAAGAAAGGAATATATTATGACTTTCTGGATGAAAACTGGCAAATAAACTGACCGGGGCAGTAAACTCAGTGACAGCCAGGTTTGAAATGATGTATAAGATGCTGGCAACTGCCACAGAAGATCTCGGCAGCATCTGTGTTGTTTGTTTAGTGATCATGTGATGCTCTAAATATGATGGGTCTAAATATCTATTAACGTATCTTAACTAAACATGGATCTAAAAAATTATCCTGCATTGCTACCACCATCAAAGTAAAACAGAAAATGAAAAGTTAGTATTTTGGCAAGTTATTAGATTCACCACATGGGGGAGCCAGACACCAACAAGTTCAGAGCCACAAAATGGAATACATAACATGCAGTCAGATGCAACAGTGACTTGGAACAGCTCAATGCTCTTCCTCACGTTTTAAGGGCAAAAAGAGTTTTTGTTTCTGTTTTTGCGGTATCACATGCTAACAGGTTTCTGCCTGTTATTTAAGAGCACATTGCTGTTCTCCTTACAGCTAGTATTACAGGCTGTGTTGTAGAGGAAAGCTGTGTATTGAGCACACGATTAAAACACACCCTGGTGATGCTTACATGTTAAAGACACAGGCTTCCTTGTATGACTCATTGAAACATAGACCCAATGGTGTGAGACAGACAGGGATAGAGGATGTTTTTGCGGGATGGGTTTGCCCCAGTACATCTTGTATTTATGAGGGAAGAAGAGCGAGGCTTTTTTAGATATGAAGGAACGAGGGGGGGTTAAATGAGGAGAGCAAGAGAGAGACAAAGACACACTGAGCAGTGAAGCTATAGCTTGCTTCCACCAGATGAACTGTAATCATATGACTCAGCCTGCCCCACTGGGCAACAGATGCCAGTATGTATGCTAATGTTGACAAAATAACTAGTATGCTGGACAATGGGACGCACCACCACATGAATAGATTATTTGGCTGAGATACTGAGAAGAAACGTGAGGAATTGAACAACAGTTCACTTCAAGACTCTGTCATAGACCTAAAACACATTGTCACATGTGGGAAATTTCATGTCATATCTAATCCTTCATATGTAATCCGCCATTTCACATGGGAAATTACATGTCACATCCAATCCTTAATATGTAATCCATCATTTAATTTGGTTTCTTTGGTTATGTAAACCTTTTTTTTTTTTTTTTTTTTTTAAAGTAAAAGGTGTACATAATAGGCTTAGTTAGAAACAGCAGGACACCGGCCACCAGACACTTGCCAATGCACGCGGATCAAGCTGTCCTTTTCCTATTGTGCCGTCAAAATAATACAAGCCCGTCACTGAATGCGAGTGTGTGAGCCAGAAAGAGTGAAAAGAGGCGGGGAGCACGTGTATGTCCACATGCTGAAGTGTGGCTAAAGAAGAGGGGGGCTGAGTGAGTGTAAGAGATGGGGGAGAGGAAGATGGCTTGCTCACCTGTGTTCTGTGCCAGATAACGGATGCCCTGGAGTGGCCCAGTTTGTTTCGACAGGGCCCTTTGTCATAGTGGATCAGGAGAAAGTCATCCTGTGAGAGAGACACACACACACACACAGATAAAGATTGACCATTAGCAGTCTGAAAGACACAGGAAGCTGTTCTGAGAAAATTGCTTTTTAAATGACTTGTGTGCTCCGCTTGTTTGTGCTCACACAATTAAGATTACATAGGGCACCACAGCTCATAAAACAAACAAACAAACAAAGAAAAAAACAATATACTTATTTTTTAGGTTAAGCCACAATTTCCTGATAATGAAAGCTATTGCTGTCACAGGAAGAAAAATAACGACTACATCCAGGATTATCACAGCGTGCAAATGCAGTATTACAATATTTAACTGTAGAGATTTTTAGAGCTTGATAAAAAAAAAAATATTGCTCTATATGAATATCAGTGAATATCAAGGATTTTATGAAGACCCAACTCACATCCAGGGACTCCAGACAGTACCAGCAAAAGGCATGTTTGCAGTTCTTGCACATCATCTGTGCACAGCCCTCGTCCCTCTCGATGTAAACTTTACATTTAGGACAGCGCTTGATTGGTGCGTCATCTTCTTCGTTCTTATAAAAAGAGCTGGGAAGAAGAGAGAGTCAAGCCCAATGTGTTTTTTTTTTAAATTTCAAACGTGACATCACTCAAATCCAAAATCACTCAACATTCACTTTACAAGAAGGACTACGGACGCGATTGCTTTAATCCGGCAATCAATATTTACAAATCTTCGGTATAACAGAATTGTGTGAGATGGCAGATTCTTCCCTCCTGTTGCTGTCAGTTTGTCTGCACTCATTTCTCTTGTTTTGCCTTTTTCAGTTAAGTTCTGACTCTGAAATCTGGAGCCAAGCAGGTAGCTGTCATTCTGGGTACTGTTCTACAACAGCAAACAAGCCCTAATCTAATGGTAGTGGAGGGGCCATTCAAATGAGGAGGTTCAGAGTTTCTCTCGTCATCCTCCACAAAGCAATAATAAAACACTTGTGGTGTGATGAAGGATTAGAATCCAGCTTTTAGAGACATCTTTACAGTGAGCAAGTGTAGCTCTTTTACGATTTAAGTGTTGACCTGTTAATCCTCTCAACCTCCCTCCACTGTGGCCTCTGAGCTTGGGCCTGAATCTGTGCAGATAGAGGAAAGCTCTGCAGTGCTCGTGATGTTTCTAGAGTAAGAGGATATCACAAAGAAAAGGGTCAACTGCACATGTCTTCGCGCAGCCCTCTTCTACCCTGACAGGGAGATCCTGTATCCTTAAAATGAATAATGGGCCCATCTCAGACTGCTTTACTGCAGTTTAGTTTCAGCAGATTGTTTTATATCTGCCTATTACTTTGTGCTTGAGCCCTGGCTGATGCTCAACTGAGCAGAGGCTGCAAAACAGCAAGCCAGACAAGACAAGTGATTCTGAACTGTCAAGTGAGATGAACCTGATGTGCGCAATGCTACTCTGGAATTAAAGAAATCTTTTTTAATGTTGAAGAGATGGTAAAAACAAATAATTACTGTACTGGATATTGCTGGTGTGTAAGACTTTTCACTGATGATTTTATACAGCATCATAAATCATTAATACTTTGTAACAGTTGTAAAAAAAAAAGTAATTACTGTAGTTCAGTTATCAGTTATTACATTTACATCTACAATTAAATTCTTGACCAATTTGAATTTTTATTACATTTTGGATCCAGTATCTAAGAGTAGGGATACAGTTAATGATTATTTATTTATTGATTTGTCAATTATTTTCTCGATTATGGTCCGTAATGTTAGTAGTATAAAATGTCCATCAACATTTCTCAAAGCCCAAGGTGGCATTGATAAGTTTGTTGTTTTCAAAGAGTCCAAAATCCAAATATATACTGTATAGTTTAATATGAAACACCAAGAAAACCATATATATTAACATTTAAAAAGCTCATAGCCAGAAAATGTTTGGCATTTTATCTTAAAAAAATGTCTTAAACTACTAGTCAAACATTCTGATGTGATGAATAGCATAGAGACAACAAGAGTTTCAAATGTGACAATCGATTGTAAAGGGATGAACACATAAAAGGCAATACCTGTTTTCTCCTGGAAGGAAGGAGGTAATGGGCAGGTTGTTCTCTTGGCAGGCCTGCCCAGGGTGCCAGTTGGCCTTGCAGGCAGAGCAGAACTCGAGGGCACAGACAGCACACTGGACCAGCTGGGGCAGTGCTGGAGAATCTGCTTCCTTTAGTTGGCACACGGCCTGGCAGGTTGAGGAAGGGCACCACGTCCGGCATGGGTCCAGCAGCACCTCTGATGGAACAAAGTAGGTGCCAGTGTCATGGACTGTAGCTGTTTTGGGTTAGTTAACCCAAATCACAAAGAAATTATTTTTAATGGGATGTATGTTTTGGTAGAAGGTAGTTGTCCAGTAGGCATGGAATTTTTTTAAATGTTTCACGTAATCTTTTTTAATGTTCCAGTGGCAACTATGTTTCAGACGCATCTCCAATTCTCAGCACATAAAACCAGAACAATGGTTTTATGTTGGAAAATTACTTTTATACAATCATTAATTTCTGCCGTGCTCCAATTAGTGTGACTTCTCTAAACTCAATTTGATTATATGTGATTTTGTATTACTTTTTACGGTGATAAAGAGACCTTTTTCATATTGTTTGCCAGTTCTTTTCTAAGCATGGTGCACTTGTATCCTCTCCTTCTTTCGCCTTGCCTGTCTGCAAAGAACTTGGAGCATTTCACATGCACTCTTGGCTCAGCCTAAAAAATATGTAACAATTACAGCAACTCTTCTGCACGACTGGACTGGGACATTGATGAGACGGCTGACTGCCCTTATCCAGGTTGCACCAACAGCTACTTCTGAGGATATTTATTCATTTACAGGACACACGTCTGTATTTCTATGCTGGTGTTTGTTGTTTTCATGCATTTATTTGTGCAAATCTCTTAACCCTTACCGGGTTGTTGGGGGGAGGTCATGGTAGTTAGAACATCAAGTCTACATGTCTTTTGTGGACTTGGAGAAGGCTTTTTGCCATGTTCCCCCATGGAATCATGTGTGGGGGGGGGGGGTACTTCAGGAGTATGGGGTACTGGGGCTGTTGCTACAAGCCATCCAGTCCTTGTATAACCAAAGTGAGAGGTGTGTCCATATTCTTGGCACAAAGTCAAACACGTTTCTTAAGGGTGCTAGACTTTCCAGGGTTGCCCCTTGTCCACGATCCTGTTTGTGATATTCATGGACAAGAGTGAGGAGAGTGTCCAGTTTGGGAACCTCAGAACAGCATGTCTTCTTTTTGCAGATGACGTGGTTCTGTTGGTTTCATCAGAGTGGGACCTCCAGCATGCACTGGGGCAGTTTGCAGCCGAGTGTGAAGGGGCCAGAATGAGATTCAGCTGAGGTCATGGTTCTTTCTTCCAACGCGTTGGGAGTAAGTTGTGACCACACACAAAGTAGTAGGGGTGGGGCGATTCATCGACATTGTCGACATCACTGATTACAAAAATACTTCGATTTGCATAATGGGCGTCGGCCTGTGGCAATGAGTCATGGCTCCGGCCGGTCAAAGCATGAATTACTGTCAGTACCCCACCCGTACCGGCACATGTGCAGAACAGGGTCGGCTGTGGTCCGGTCAGTGAAGTGAGGTTACTGCAAATGTGCTTGTTCAAAATTATTCATGGTGTAAATGATTGATCAAAAAACAATCCTACTCAAACTGATCTTTCAAACCAAGATGGTTTGGAGGTTTTCTGGGCATGTCCAACTGGGAGGAGGCCCCAGGATAGACCCAGAACTCGCTGGAGGGATTAAGTATCTCACATCTTGTGATCCCCCAGGAGGAGCTGGAAAACATGGCTGCGGAAAGGGATGTCTGGAATACCCTGCTTAGCCTGTTGCTACTCCAACCTGACCCCAGATAAGTGAAGAAAATGGATCAATGGATGGATGGAAATTTGCATGTTCTGTGTATAGTTTTTGCCTCTGTGTAGGTGGAGAACCTGCAGGTCGAGTAGCACCAAAAAGCACTGTTTGGTTACCGCTTTCCCTGGTAGCCAGGGAACTAATATTACTGATTAACATGTCAACACTGACAGCAGGGAGGGAAGCAACACAGACCTGCCATTATCTTTCCAGCACTGATATCCAAGCCTTTTAGCAGGAGGTTAACATTTATTATACAAACAGTGTAAACAGCAGACTGCACACTGAAGTGAAGATAAAAAAGGATTTAATGAAAATATCTTGCAATGCTAAGAGACCTGCCTCCATCAGAGTTCCTCAGACAGTTTACAAGTCAAGAGTCGAACCAATTCAATTAAAATCTCTTTAAACAAAGTCTGGCAGGCTTTCCCTTTCATGAATATTTGATGGGAACTGGTGTTACACTTTGATGAGGATGACAGGGTTGAGTCAGAATGCTCCAGTACAAATCAGACAAATGTTAGGCCTGAGTACCTGTCACAAGAATATGCCTTGCTTGCATGATTATTGCTTGCATCTTCAATACTGACACGCAGAACGTGTCAGTATTGAAATGTACTGAGCAAACAGGCATTGGTCTGATCTTTTCTATTAGCTTTCCACAGATACCCCATGGTGTAAATCAATAGCAAAAATGTCCACAGGAAATGAATGATTGATTCCAGACAGCAGCAGTAGTTCAGCTACACTTGCAAAAAAGGATCGTCACCATTCCTTTGTGTGTCACACAAAAATATGGCATCCATGATGCCATGACTGCGTCACAGTCACTGTCCACACATCACCCACTGAGCAATAACACCAACGTGCTGCGGCTGCTTCTGCACTGACTCACCTCTTTCAAACTGAAGCTTCTTGTATCTCTGCATCATCTCTGTGGCCACCATGCACTCGATCTACAGGGAGAGAGGAGAAGAGAGAGAAATAAGCAGGCCACTGTGCATATTTATAGACAGAAACTGCAAGGAGCAATTACGCATCTGGGGTCTGAATATCATTTCCAGAACAATGTCAAATTTAAATTTCCACGGAGGTCGGAACTCGCCGCTTGCTTACCAATAAGGTCTTCTATGCCAATGGAAAAGAAAATCCAATTGCCAGGATGTACTCAAGGTGCATACACAGCGCCAATAAAGGGTAAATGTACTCATTTGGTAATGAAATGAGCATTCGGGTTTTGTAAACAAGCAGTCAATTACAAGGTGAAGGCATTGCCGTCAGAACAGTAAGGTAGCTGGGGTCTGCTCCGAGGTTTCTGCCCTTTAAAAGGCTTTTTTCTCTCTCGCCACTGTCGCCAAGTGTTTGCTCGTGGGGGAATGCTATTAATAATTAATAATTAAATTAATTAATAATAAAAGAGCATAGTCTAGACCTACTCTACATGTAAAGTGTCATGAGATAACTTGTTGTGAATTGTCTATATAAATATAATTCGACTTGACAGGTATGAGGATGGCTCTGCCCGACTGGCAGAAGTAGCTGGGATCCCATTAAGGGTCAGTGACAACGATTGATTAGAAACATAAGGCTGTGGTGTGCTGAACTGTGCTGTCCCTACAGGCCTCTGAGACCAAGTGAGAGCGCGAGTGAGTCCATTAACAGAACTGCCCAGAGGATGAGGAGCTTTGCCCTCAGATTGACCCCCGACAGGAAGGCAGGGCTATACGCATGCTCATTATAATGGAATAAACACACTGGCAGGTGGAGCGCTGTGGTTATCTTGAGTAAAGATAGAGCCCTAAGGGGGCATAGAGGTGTTAAACTAATTGCACACATGTTATTTTTACCAAGTCATACTTTGTTATGTGGGAGGAAAAAGAACAGCATAAAAGGAGGTCATGGAAAAATGTTTTACTGGAGATAAAACATGCTAATATTGGACATAATAGACACTATTATGAATGTTCATGAGTCTGAGGAGTAGCAGGGAATGTTTCTGATACTGGCAACCAGTCACCAACTAAAAAGCAAATTCAGCTAATGACAAACAAAGTAAAGATCTGACTTTTCCTTTTATCAATACCTCATTTTCCTGCAAGTGTCCTCTTTTGGGACAGGCCGAGTCTGGACAGCTAATTGCAGTTTCAAGGCCTTCTTTAATCAGGAGTTCCACATACTGCTTCAGGCACTGAGGGGGAAAAGACAGACAAATACAACATTTACCTAGTTCAATCAGCCAGTTTGATGAAAAAAAAAGAAAGAAAAACCAACACACCACGCACCAGAAAAGTTGGCAAACAAATAATGGCCTATGAGTCTCTTCTGATTGCTACCTTTGTTTGGTGCCTCAGAAAGAGAGTGACAGCGTTTGTTGAAAAGCTTAAAAGTTAAAACTGTAATTAATATTTGTCTACTAACAATGGATTATCACTGGTAGTGACACACCCACTACACAATCATCACCTGGCCCTGTAGTTCACCTCAGCTCTACAGAGCCTGTTAACTCTTTAAAGCTCATTCGTTTGGTTTTGCTGCCCACAATTTCATAACTAAGTCTAACCACTTTCATCAACCCTGTCTTTGGCCACAGCAGGAAGCTGTTTCAGCTTCATGCTAAAATAAACTCGCTAACTGCTAACTGCCCAGCATCAAATGGAAGACAGACAAAATTGGCAACTAGCTGGAAAAGGAAATGGAGCTTTTAGACAGTTAAAAGGACAGATATTTCCCCCAGGAGTTGGTGAAGGCTAAGACAGACCTAAAAGAAGAGTGAATATTAGACTTGCATACGTAAGGCGGCAAGTCAACCCAACCACTGCACTGTATATACACTCACCGGCCACTGTATTGGATACACCTGTTCAACTGCTCGTTAACGCAAGTAGCTAATCTGCCAATCACATGGCAGCGACTCGATGCATTTAGGCATGTAGACATGGTCAAGACGACCTGCTGAAGTTCAAACCAAGCATCAGAATGGGGAAGAAAGGTG
>JBBPCS010000374.1:6917143-6939462 GCA_037974645.1 Hollardia meadi | reverse complement strand
AAGTTTACTCTTGACTCCTACACTAAGAATTGTTTCACTGGACTTGAGGCTGCAACTGCATCCCACAAAACATGTGATTTAATTCACCTCAAAATCCACATATATTGAATCACCTGAAATCAAAAAAAAAAAATCTGATTGGCCTGTGTACAAGGAGATCTGAGTGAGCACTTGGTGGTCTTGCTGTCTGCTCCTCCTCCCCCTGCTCTTCATGCCCAATTAGTAGGGCCCTTAGTTCTCATGTCTGTCATGTCCTCTCTGTTTCCACTGCTGCCGAAGGAGTAAAAAGAGAGAAAGAGAGAGGAATTTACCAATTTTGTCCATTTTCCACACTCCCTCGGCTCACTTTTACTGCCTGCAATTACTTCTTGTTACCTTGTTGTGAAAGCTTCCACTGGGCAATGGAACAAACAGGCTGACCATTAAACCACAGAGAAAACATACACACGAGCACAGTCAAAAATACACGCACGCAGACAAACATGGATCTTAAAATCATACTGTAGATGGACAAGGCACTCAGTAGGCTGCAGCAAATAATCCCGGAGGGGGGGGGCGTCAACATCAGAATGTAGGCTTTTGATTGCAGGTGAGCATTAGGAAAGCAATTTTTTCAGCTTATTTGATTATCTGCCATGTGGTCATCGATACTTTGATCTCCAAAAGCTTATTAAATACAAAATCCAGATGTTTCCTCTATGAAAGCTTAATTTTAAAAAATGAACAGGCCACCTGGAGAAAAACGGATGGAAATCAACTCTGAAGTATGATGTTTACAACCTTTACTTTAACCACAGACGTGAACATTCTGTATGCGTGGAAACAGATCTCCTCCCTCATAAACAGTCAACAGACATTCCATGTTGTAGCCTTGCAAGAAAATGCTGTACAGCACATGGCCTACGGTCAAATGCACAACATCATTTGGGGCACAAATTCTGCCCTTGCCTGGATAGTAATCGACATGCATTATTCATACAGTAACTAATGATTCCTCTCAAACAGTGGGGCAAACGCGAAACCAAGCAACACATTTAAAGCAACAATAAATAACAAAATGAATTTACAACCGTCATTATATTTACATACCATATCTCCATCTGAATTATAATTATTCTATATTATATCACTATTAAAATAAAATCCATGTGGGACATGTCATTAAAAAAAACAACATTGATAAACCATGTCGGTGTATATTTTGAGCATGTTTATTGCAGGCAGAATGTAGGTCATGGATGTGGGCCATAGGTTGATGCAGATCACAAAGTACTGGAGCAATGCTGAGGTCATACTGTGACCAGCCATAACCAGAGCACTCAGGCTGCCCAACTGTGCTGTTCTCTTGGTCAACAATAAACTAACCTGCATTCATAACCGAAAGCACACACTTATTTTTGGACAGCTCAATCGCTGAATGTGAAAGGTTACATGCCTTTGTGGAGGCGCAGCGGTTGGGGACAGTCTCCATCTGTCCTTGACATGGAGGGGGAGCAGTAAGAGGGGAGCTAAGAGTGGTGATAGGCCTAGTTTTTCCATCCCCTAAGGAGTTACACAATCACCCAGATGTATTTTGGCATCGTGAGTAGTGTGGGGAAGCCGTGTGTGTGTGTTGGTACCTAGCAAGTCAAAGTCCATTTTGCAGTTTGGGCCAGGCAGTGGTCATGCCTGGCTATGTGGGGCAAAAAAGCCGTAGTCTAATGTCTACTTGGTCTCTTTCTTTGGACTCAAAAAGACATTTTTCTGCTGCAATGCAAGCTAAATGTTCTCTCTCCAAGCAGAGTACGCAGTTACTGCAAGAACTGTGAACGGTATGCTTGAGCTGGTTTGTATTTACCTTACTTGCCAGTTTGTCGACATGACGACAACACTGATACAGGCTGAAGAACGGCCAAGTAATGCTAAATTTGTTTTCTTCTGATCTAGCAAAACTGATCGTAGCCTCCTCCCGAGTCCCAACCACTGCTAGAACTCTCTATCAATAAGTGAAAGAGACATAAATGGAAGTAAAGATGATTACTTAACGTATACAGTATGATGAATGCATGACACTTCTTTCTAGTGCTGTCGCAGTGCTCCAATAATGAAAAAAAACCCATGTTAATAAAATGGCACTCAGTAGAGCGCATACCTCTGCCAAGGCCCAACAGCCCTCTTATTTAAGTGTTAGCACCAACTGCAGCAACTCGTGACAGTCTGTTAGTACCTTACTGAATCCCTATTAACTTAGCTGCACATTGGTGGTAGATGCAGGTTTCTAGCGCTATTTTTTACCGTACAGCAGCCAGGAGAATTGGATTTTTATTTGGATCCGCACTAAACTGTACACACTCCCACACTCCACAGCCCTCTTAATATGCCAGAGTTGTAGTGTAATGGGTTCTTCCTTGGCCCATGCCCCACCCCTCCACCAAGTTCAGTAGTTTTTGTGTAATCCTGCTGACAGACAAACAAACAAGTGTCAACAGGTAGGGGAAACTGTGAGCTCTGTAAACACATCAACACTTGACCAGATTTACCAGAATTTACCGAACAGTCTTACAGCGTTAATGCCACCCAGCCGGAGAAACCATAAAGTCAATATAGTCAATACTAATGAAATTTAGGCATGCTTTAAGTGTTCTCTTGCTCTTTGAAGTTTCTACATTGAAGAAAAATTCAATGCTTGCAGAACTGGACCTCGACTTGGATAACACTCATTGGCTGACTCTGAAGCTCTTTTTTTTCCCATTTTTAATAAGATTTGGAATGTTTTTCACTTTGAATGATTGATTTCACAAGAAAGAAAGCACCGTCAGACTCGATGACATATTGAGCGACATGTGCACAGCAAAACATTCAATCTAATGGCTGAAACAAGAGGCGATCCTTGCCCACAAAGACTTATTGTCCAGGGCGACATAGCCAGACTGTACTGAACAAGGGTGACAGCATACAGTTGTCAACAACACAAAGAATAATGAAGAACATAAAAAGCATGATTAGACGACTTGAAGAACGTCCTTATTTGAGACATATACTTGACATCACACCTAACATAATGAAACTGCTCAGCTCAGCTGGCTACAAACATGTTTGGACTACTCTCTTCTTTGTGTCGTCATGGGAAGTTATTTTCAGTTTGTCATTAAAGAAGACAGGTACATCCCATCCATCCAGAGTTCCCTTTTGTACCTCCATCCAAAACAGAATCAAACAAATAACTGGCAAAACTTACCGTTTCCAAACTCACTCAGTTTTGTTGGCTTAATTTTGATTATTTCATTGTGTGTGTTTTTTCTGCCAGGTTGTGTTTTTTTTTGTTTTTAAACTTTCAGTTCCATCTTTGAAGAAAGCCTCATTTGAATTCCTCGTGAATTTCAAGCCAAAACAAAAAAATTGAGAGAAATACTGCAGTGAAACCCACTTGGTTGTTTATTAATGGCGGATGAATATATTTACGAAAAGGACAGTTATTTTCTCCCAAAAGAAATCTCAATTTTCAACACAGCAAACAGACATGATCACACCCACCAGGGGCAGTGGCTGAAAATAAGGGATGTATTCACAGACTGTCTGAAAGTGACATTAACAAGTAACCGGTTGACACTTCAGCACATTTCTGGCAGTATTTCTGAGACAAACCAAAAAAAAAAGACCCCTTATGGCTGCTAGCCCAAAAAATGACTATAGAAAGATCTGTTGACTACTACTATATTATATTATTATACTATATTATATAATATTTGATTAAAGTCAAGTAGAATGTGTGGCAGCCCATAGAAACCCTCTGATCAGAGGTAATAATAAGGTAATTGGTGTATCTAAGTGCTGAAAGAAGGCTACTGGACTTGCTTGACTTTCTTGAAGACGTTTCATCTCTCATCCAAGAGGCTTCATCATTTAAATTGCTAAACTAGCGACAGCGACTTCTGTCCGGTGAGGACTGCAGTTACTCCACTGGTCAGATGAGCTGTTGGAGAGCCACTCCAACAGAGGGGCACTCTGAGGCTAATCTGCAGGGTACGGTGACACTCTCACCAGCAGTGAGCTAAACAATTCACAAGCAATTTCAGTAATCGCTGAGTTAGGGCATTGTAGACAAAACAAAAGGCTGTAGTGCAGACTTAGGAATTTTCAAGTTTTGTGTGTCATCCCAAGATCTCATGCACCCACTTTTCCTTAATTGTTCCTTCAGTCTGTCTATGGCCCAGACACTCCCAACAAATCATCATCCACAGAGGGCTTTCTCACATCTTTTCCAACACAATAGCATATCCTGCCTCTTGTTCTGCCCTCATGCTTGCTGATGGTGAGCTGCTGCCTCGTAAAATGGGAACGAGGAAGCCAAAAACTACCTTAGGAAATGTGCTGACGTCCTGTTGTTGGGTGTGGTGCAGATACACAAAGGATATAAACCCACTAAATGTCTCCATGTGATTTTACATGGCAAAAAGAGTGAGAAAAGAGAAATCAAAACTCCATTAAAGGGAGTGCTGTGAGCGGAGCTTGCATCCATCTATTCATCTTTTTCACTGATGACATTACAGTGCATGCACTTTGCTGGTTGTTTGGCCTTATAATAAAGACTTTATAGCCCGTACTCAGAAATGTTATATTCTTTTTAGAGGCTTCAAGGTTTCTAAGGTTTGAGATCTCCAGTCAGCCAGAGCAGGTAGAGCTGCCGCAAGTGAGGCACTCACTATCAGGGCAGGGACATAATGGATTATACTACAGGCAATCAGACAATAATAAAGATGGGAGGAACTTTTTTTTAATCAGAATTACTGATTAAACTATTATTTTCAGATAACCTGACAGAGCTGCAGTCTCATTATCCTTTCTAAGGCCCCAGCACTGCAGGCCAAACTCAAAGAACTAGCAGCGATAAAGGCAATCTGATCAAATACTGCCTCATGTCTTCTGTTAAAGGTTGTTCTTAAAAAAAAAACACTGGAGGTTGATACTGCAGCTCAGAAATGTATTTGTAACATCAAAGAAGGACCAACTAAGCCACTAGTTAAAAAGGTGTAAGCCTTAAAGATTATCATGAAATCAAACCATATTTTTCATCCCATCTATGGTCTGTATTTTCCCTGCATAATCTTTTAAACTCTCTTTTTAAATTGTAGTTTTTATTGGTAGTCACGGAGTCCGCCTTTCTTGTATTGGATTTGGATCGCCCACCTAAGCAGGAGCAATTCACAGGAAAATGGAGCACGCATGTAATCAAGCACAATTTTATTCCATTGTCAACAGCCTCACTGTTTACCGATCACTCGCTGCACAGTAGCAGAGCTGTATTAAGTTACTGAAAATGCAAACAGGACATTTCCTATGGCTGCTGCTGGTTTTTTTTTAAATTAAAGTGTTCAAACATGCAGTAGCTTTTATTGTGGCGCAGCAAGAGGAAACGCAATGCATTCGTCACTACGGTTAACACCAAGCATGACGAGTCATCAAACATGTCCACAAAACCAGACACTGGCTGTTCTGCATTGTTTTGGACTGGAGATCATTTTGCAATTCTTCCTGACTGACTTCTTTATTAAGACACCAGAGTTTATTTGGCTGCACTGTAAACAGAAACACTAGTTAAAAGGAAGCAGCTCCAGGAGAGTTTGCCATTGTGTTAAACTGCACTGTAACCACTGCTATTGCCACATCAACCAGGACTAAAATCTAAAGGATTCCAACTTGAAATATTTTGTTTGGTTTAATTAAATTCTTGCAAAAGTCTTGCTAGGCTGCAGGTTCCCATGGGAGTAAAAAAATGTCTCCAGTGCTCGTTACTGTGTTCCAAGTATTAGTCAGGCCCTGCCAAAGGGAGACTATAGCAAGAAGTTGAGATTTTAGGAGCATATGAATGACAGCATTAACAGTCGCAACATAATCAGATCTCTCCTAAACACTTTACATAGTCACTGTGCCGTTCATCTGCCGCGCTTCATCTGACTTTTCTACTTCTACTTACTTACTTACTGATTTCCAACATTTCAGAGCATGTCTTTCAGCTGAGTACAAGCCTGAACATGTTGTACTGTGCTGTTTTTATGTGTAGGTGGAGTGCATCAGTGATAGAGACAGACGTAGTAGGAGCAAAGAATTGGCTTATTCCCAGTGGAGCTGAAGTGTGAGTTGTACCGCCTTAATGAACACGAAACATGATTTGTTGCTGGACTAATAGCCTATTTAGGCTCCTGTGGGTGGGAAATGTCTCCTCCAACAAGTATTTCTTCCTGACTTTTTTTTCCAAACACCAAAATCATAACTACAAACGTTAAAGAAAGTTTTTTCTAAATTATTTCCTCCTGTAAAACTCCATTAATATCTTGACATAATGATGTTACAGCATCTACTGTACAGTACGGGCATTTTCTGCAGGAGACACTAAATCCTAAAACCAAATAAAAATATATCCAGAGCTGTGGTTTTGACTGTGGTCCTTGTTAACCCTAACCCGACCCTCATTAGGCAGTCAGTGTGTGCGTATGGACGGATGTTGCTAAAATAGAACAGCTCAAAAGTATGACGCATACAGAGTTTGTGTTTCAGTGGACCCTGAATATTTTTATTGTCTGAAATGACTCGTGCTCACTGCTCGTTTGTGTGGCACGCACTCAACCAAAAGGGATTGCTCCAATTTACACATCCCTGAAATGCTAAATCTTGGAAAGTGCAGGACGGTCAGCAGAATCTGTGGTGCATTTATCACGTAACAATGTCTCACTCTACATGCCCAACGTGTCTGAGAAAATGAAGCCAGCGAGAACAGTTCAAAATGCCAAGCAGCCTTTTGGAAGAAGCTCAGCACACACGAGCATCACATAATGCTCCCAGTGCAATCCTAATGGGCTGGATACAAACCATAACACACGGCGCTAAAGCACTCGCAGAGCCATGAACATCATTTTCAGGAGGCTATTTTTGATTTCAACTGGTTGCATTGTTGACGGTCTGGTGGGAATACCATCTTCCCCTTAACCCCAGCCCCACACCTGGAAACCGGCACCACCCTGAACACTCGCAACAACACGCTGAAATGGCATTTAAGCTGTTGCATAATCCTTGGCAACCCGACTGCACAAATAGCAGACTGCAACCCCTGGAGTCAGATGATACCAAAATCACTTCTCTAGACAGGTAAATGTTACCAGAATAAAGGAGTTATTCAACAGACATACACTACAGCAATTTACTTTATATCTGAGACAGCAAAGTGTCTTTAGAAATACCAGCTACCCAACCGCAGAAGTTTTACATGTCCTGCCTGTGAAGGAATTTCCTGTCTCCCCATCTAATCATGTGGATAACAGTTTAAGAGTTAGTTACGACAGTCTTAGACAGAGTTACAGCATTCACTGGCCCCTAAGTGCATATGGAAGTCCGAGGGCGAGGTGACCTCTGCTCCCGGTAGTCACAACTCAAAACAGTACCTCCACCAAAAGACAGTAAATAGCAGCTGCACAGAGGAGGAGAAGGGCCATCGCCTAGGATATCAAGGTTATAGGGTAACGGTGCTGGGTAGAGATGTTGCAAAGGAAACATAGACTTTATGGCAGAGCTGATCTGGAGGCTATTCATTAGGTTCAAGTGAGACACGGTGCGACTGAGGTACGCATAATTCTCTCTTAGTGTCGCATATTTCTGTTTATGTCTTGATAGCCTCATTAACTCAGTGAAAATACTTTAGCAAGAGTTAATGAGGAGCTGACAGCAATTAAATACTAGTTAAGTGTATTTAAACAAAATGACTGTCACATTTCTAGCACAACTCTGTAGTACTGACCAGGGTTATAACTCTTACACAGGCAGATAGTCTCTTCAGGACCTGGAAATTTGACTGATTCAGGCACGGGACACCAAAGCCCTTCTTTGTTTACGACCCAATCACACTTGTTTGGTTGCAACTGGATGTAAAATGATATTCTCCGATCAAGGACCAGAAAGTATGTACAACAGGCAAAGCAACAATGATGCGGTCACTGCCCTTATTGTATTATTTTTTATTCATGTAGTGCTAATTTTTAATCATGTAGGCATTTAACAGATCGATCAGGTGCCTTGTTCTGCTTAACGCCCAACCCAAAGCTGAGTCAATGTAAAACAAACCCAGTGTGAGACTTTTCGTGCGATCAGAGTTTACCGAAGTGCCTTATCATCACCGTCACAATAACATATTCAGCAGAGATCTTTTTCAAAGCGCAGCACTAATATTTTTTCAGTACATGGCAATGCCAAGGTCAGGCAGACCCATGAAAGGCTTAGATAAACAGTAAAGACAACAGACTTTCTGTACTGTGTGAGGCTAACACACCACACCAAAAGAACCAAAGCCACTCCATGTCTACATACAGTCTGTGTATATATGTACGTATGTGTTCCCATGTACATTCATGTATCTTATGCCCTGTACTCCCTCTGGACTGGAATGGCGTGTCTAGTTCTGGGCATCATAACCTCATTCCTTCTCACTCTTTAAGCAAACTCATCTGCACTCTCCCCTGGGAACGGGCTGACTGCTGCCGGTCACTCTGAGGAATGTGTTAGTGCTTTGCAGAGAGCATCTTTTTCTTGTTTTGAACAAATCTGCAGCTGCGAGTGTGGTGGCTTGATGCGTTTATCCCACCTCCCCCAATAGGAACGGGCTCCTCCTGAGGAGAACGGAAAAAGAGCATCACGGCATCGCCTGGGAAATCCATGTGGAATAAACAACAATCCCTGACTGTGGGTTCATGTGTGTGTGTGAGAGAGAAAGACAGTTTCACTATGTAGCCCCCGCAATGTGGCTAGAAGCATGACACTGGAGAGAGAATCAATAGCACACATTGAAAGGGATATTAAGAGCCAAGGTTTAGAACGGGATGGACTCGTGTGTGCCTCCATATCTGCTGAATGTATTTCATGAAGCTGGCAGTCACTTAAACGCACCGTGTGGAAGGGAACCACTGACATCTGACATTTAACAGATATAATGTCATAACAGTCATAATGTCATAACATATTTTTTGGCTTACTTAGCAGTCAGATACAATAAAACAGCATGGGAGATGAAAAACACTGTGTACAGGTAGGATACAGACACCTCACAGCCTTGGCCAGAGTGGCTGCAAGGATCGTCTCGTAGCCTGGTTTCAAAGCTAGGCCCATAATCTGACTGTACCCTGAGGGGGACCCACTGCTTAAAATGGAAATAGCAGGGCAGCCAGTGACCTTTCGGAGCTCGGCGGAGCCATCCACTCTGCGAGCATGTTGTGTTTGGAGTTCAGATGCAGCACTCTGCAGCTGCTGTACGGGGAAACAAATATGATTTGAGGCTGTAACGAACAAGCAACTCACACACACACACACACACGCGCGCGCAATGAAAACATTACTGATGTCATTCTGAAGCAGCTATCTGCAGCCAGCGCTTTGTCATCTCTTCACTACATCGGTGTACTCCAAAATAAGCCAACAGCCTGTCAGCCGAGAACGACACATCTTGCTGTAAAAACAAAAAACAAAAAAATCGAGGAAATGGCGAAAATTAAATGCGACAGCAATAACTAATTGAGACCGAGAGATCATACGCTGCTACAGCCCCTTCTGTCTTAACAGTGAATTTGTTTTTTTAAAGCACAAAACCTTACCTGGCTTTCTGAGACAACGCCGTCTTGGTGGTGTAACCCCAGGAAAGGTTGAGAAGATGATCTCCTGAATTGGATTAACGAAGTCAAACGGGTCAGGCGGAGGAAGAGGAAGAGGAGGAAGATATCTCTGAAGGGGTGATGCCCATGTTCGCTATTTGTCCCTCCAACAGCGGGGTGGAAACATTTGACCCGCTACTGTCGCCCACAGCGCACGAGACCAGGCCCTGGTGAAACACTAACACCCACAACCATCGGCGAAAACAGCGGAGATAAATATGCGAACCACAGGGAGCTGCAGCTGACACTCTTCTATCTGTTATGCTTGTCAGTAGGATTTGTTTGTACACCGGAACCGCTCGTCTACTGTCGATTACTGGCAAGTGCGCAACGTCCAGCCGTCAGACTGCCGCATAAATGCTGCCGAGAAAACAAGAAGCTGTCTTGTTGCAGAGAAATCCGGGGGCGGTGTGTTTACCTCGCCGCCGTTCCTGCTGCCGTGCACGGTGGGAAATCAGCTGCTCCGCACTGGAGAGACGCCATTTGTTACCGTCTGCTGTCCTGCGCTGCCGCTTTAAGGAGAGCTCGGCGCCCACCAGCTTTTCAGAAGTAACAGCGCCCCCTGCTGCCAAAACACGACAACCGCCCTTCTTTTAAAGAGTCGAGTCAAATCGCAATGTATCCGAGTATATTTACTCAAGTACTGTACTTGAATACAATTTTGAGGTACTTGTACTCTTGTATTTTCATGCCACTTTCTACTTCTACTCCACTATGATTCAGAGGGAAACAATGTGCTTTTTTTACTCCACTACAATTATCTGACAGTTTTATAAAAAGCCCATTAATTATGGTGTTATAATAATAATAATAATAATAATAATAACAATAATTGAAATTGCCCAACAGTATATAGCAGTACAGTAGTAAATAGTCTATAAATCAATTAGCCAATTGACAGAAAATTAATTGTCAACTGTTTTGATATTCATTTTAGTCGTTTTAATCGAGAAAATAATCAGCAGATGAATCTTTAATGACACTAATCATTACCTCTAGTTCAGCTCCACCTCAACCAACTATAACAGTGAAATCCTCCTTTTACTTTGATGCATCAATAGTAATCTCATAGTGTAACAGTCGCAGGGGTCATTTACTTTTAATAAGTTAAGTATATTTTCCTGATTATACTTAATACTTTTACTTAAGGAACAATTTTCAATGCAGTGCTTTTACTTGTAACAGAGTATTTTCACAGAGTGGTATTAGTACTTAAGTAGTACTTACTTAAAGATTCTTAATACCTCCTCCTGCTTCCCTCTAGTGGTATCTAGCCATAGTGATATCTTGTTTATCTGATGCCAGCACCTTAAGCTGGCCTTTAATTTGCCATAGTGGACAGACAGTGACTTTTCATAATAATTTAGGATAGTAGTATCTTGCTGTATAGTAGTTTGCAGATAGGTTTTGAGATCCTGGTCAAATAATACAACCCTAATAATAACTACACACATGGACAAATATAGGCAAGGCAGGTTTATTTGCACAGCACATTTCAACAACAAGGCAATATACAACTAGCGCTGAGTAAAAAAATAAATGTTTTGAGTGAATCTGAGTAAATATACCCCTTTAAAATCAGCTGATAAAACAAACAAGCTTCTCCTGAACTCCAGGGGTCCTCTAGTCTGCAGAGAGTCCCCAGTAAATGAGTAGTTTCACAATTTCACTCAAATAACTTCTGAGTTGCAGGGCTCTCAAGTGAAACCTTTGTTGAATGTCATGTATAACATCAGGTGATTATGTTTGGAGCAAGTCAGAATTCTAGTACATTTACAGAAAACAACTTATCAGACATTGTCTGGAACATAACCACAAACTCTTATAATTAAAACTAATTTACATCCACCAACCTTAATCAAGATCAGTCATCAACATGTTGCTACAGCTCTCATGATTTTGACTTGCACATAAATGCCAATTGACCAGCTGTTAACATACAACAGCGACAAGGTTGCTCAAACAATTAAACAAGTAGAGACTCGACAGTATAGATGACAGGACGAGTCAGTCTGCAAGGATTGCAATGGCCACATGACTGCATGATGCCATGTCTACACGATGAACTCATGACAGATTCTTGCTCAACGTGAGGATTACATTGTTAGAATTTTTCTCTTTTTGCAGTTGTCAAAGTCATGCATGGCATCTGCTCACTTTATTTTACTGGATGTCACACTATCCAGTGTGACCAGTCTCTGCTCTTACTATGCAGAATCATTCAATCATCATCTTTTAAATCACTTCTCAAAACTTCATTTAAAAAAAAATAAAATACAAGCACACTATTTTATTGCAATGTCTTAACTGTACAATTGTTTTTATCCTGTTGTATTTTATTCCATTTTATTATTTAAAAAAAAAATCATTTTAATTATCTGATTTTTTTGATTTTCTGTAAAGCATGTAACTGTAAAATTATTTCTAGTCACGTTGTTTAAACAAAAGTAATTTGTAATATATCTTTCACATCACCTTTTTATCTCATGCTAGAATCTTCAGGCTGGTCATGATGGAAGAAAAGGGTTCATTATTATTTCATGATAACTTAGAGTGCTGCGTGCTGACAAAAATAAAATCAAAAATCAAAATTTTTTTTATTAAAATATATTAGCTCACATGCCTGGAGTCTATCTATCTATCTGTTTTAAACATTCTTCAACAAGCATAAACAGTATATTAATTATAAATGTAACAGACACAAAGATACAAACATTCATACACTGTACAAAATGAAATGAAATAAAGTTGCAGATTTTCACCACTCCAGCTTCATGTCAGCTTTGCTCCACACATATTTCCCTCCTCTCTTTAGAAACATCGTTTCATCAAAGCCACTAAAGCAAATGGCCTCTTTTACACCAACATCAAGGATGGACTTGGACGGGTCCTTCCGTCCCTCTCGACAGTCCAGGAAACGCATCTGGGGGAAAAAAAAGAAGAGGAGAGTAAACCAGTTACACACATTCTGTGTATTTAACTCATTGACAAAAGTGTGTTTAGACCATAAACAATAAACGTTACTTACATATTCGTCCAGGATCAGGTAGGAATTTCTCATCTATAAAAACAACCAAGAACACAAACTTTAATTTTGGCATCTGATTCTCAACATTGTCACACGACTTACATGTTAACAACACTACTGATGTCACTCCACTCCACGAATAAATTATTACTGACCAGATACAAGGTGAATTGGTCTCTGCCATGCTACATTTTGGTTGGGACTTGGTCCAATGAATATGGCTGAAATGCTGACCATTGTGGTTGTATAATACTCTACATCTGCACACTCATATTTACACTCTTGCTTTCAGTTTCTTCAGTAACCTTGAATTTGATCAGTCAGCATCAAAACTGAGTCACATTAACATTTGCACTCCAATTATGAGACACTTGATCTAATCTCTTGCTTACTTTGATATTTCATAGTTTACTACGTCTTTTCGTTCACTTTAACATTTCGCTATTTGTGCAAACTGACATGCCCGCTGTGATGGACACAACTGCACAAAAAAAACTGGCCAATTTACCACAGACTTCCATTAGGCATAAGCTGGACAATCAATGTTTTTTCATATCTACAGTCCTATTTGTTGCCGCTTCACACCTTCTCATTCGACTCAGGAACAAGACAGGAGACGCTGCCGTGTCTTTCCAGAAACTCCTGAAACTGCTGGTCACTGATGATGAACCTCTCCGCCTCTCTGAGGGCTTTCTCTCCTGCATTCTCCCCATCAATCAACAGACACTGGAACACCTGAACACAGGAAGCACAGACGGGATAAGGTGAGCATCAGGATATAGGCGCACAGGCAAACGTACGCACTCTCCTTCTCTACCCTTACCTTCCAGCGGACTGGGTCAAGCTCGGTGATCTTCTCCGACATGTCTTCGTCCGCGTTGAATGTGTTGATGACCGAGTTGATCTTGAATGCCACTTTGTACTGCTGGCACCAGTGGCGAATCTTGTAAAGGTTGTCCAGGTGGCTCTTCTTGCCCTGAGCTCTGCCAATCAGCTGGTTGGTTGCTTCATCAAAACTGTCACAAGAGATCGCCAAAATGTCCAGATAGTCACCTGATGGAGAGAGAGACAGCGCATAACATTTTCATTGGTGCCAAATGAAGACATTTTCTATGAACAAGAGTGAATTTGTGTCACAAAGTTGGCACTAATTTGCAGTCTTACCGTATTTCTGGAACCATCTTTCTTTGATCATGCTTCCATTGCTGATGATGCTGACACTCGGGAGCCGGAGGTCCTGTTTGCAGAACTGAACTAATTTCCCCAGAAATTCTCCTTTATCGTGCAAGAAAGGCTCCCCTCCGGAGAAGTTGATCTTTTCCATGCCTAGCAGAATAGAGATGAATTTAACTGCACGGTGGAGGTTTAACAAAACACATTTAGCCTACTTAAGTACGTAAGTAGGCTACAAATTCGAGGTACATGTACTTTACTACTATGTAGTTCCATTTTTATGACACTTTACGCAACATGTCAGAAGGAAATATTGTACTTTATACCAACTCCGCGACAGAATGTCTGACAGCTTTAGTTACTTTTCAGAATACAATTTCCTGTGCATTGAAAAACCATGTACCTCCAAATGTGGTGATTCTGAATTTAACTTTTTTGGTTAATGGTTCAGAGAAAATTCTCATATTAAGCTATTTTTCAGCACGTATAGTGTATCTAGAGTAAATGTTCTGAATACTTCTTCCACGACGACTAGAATATCCTGATCTGTCAAATTTACCTGATTCCTTCAGGAGTTTGAGACCCCTCTTGGCTTCGTCTGGAGGCAGGACGAAAGATGTTTTTGCAGTGTGGAAACAAAATCCGCATTTGTAATTACACTTGCGCGTGAAGTGATAGTTGACGCTTGTTGGAGTCGTTCCATGTTGGACTTTGCTTTGGTCCGGTTCGCTGTCGGCTATGGGGTGTTTTATGGTTGTCGCCTTGCAGGCTCTTGCCGTCCAGCGACGGACTTTCGAAAAGAAGCTCAACAACATGCAGTGCAGGGTGCTGATGCAGAGCTGCAGCAGCAGCTTCGGAGAAGCGACCACGGAGGAGAATTGCATCTTCAAGCTGATCAAATCGCACCTGTTTTCTGTTTGGACTGTGGAGGCTGAGGGAACCTTAAATAGACGGCTGCGGAGCGTTTATTTTGAGAGAAGGAAACTCGGTCAGCTGAGTTTCTGTTTGCAAACATCGAAAACGAAACCGAGCATGAGTGCAGCTGATGATTTGTTAATTTGTTGTTAATAATACCTCCATTGTTAAAGGTAGTTTAAACACGTGAGAACAATCAACTTAATTGGTACTTATATTGGGGGGGGGGGGGGGTGTGGATATTATTTGAGATGCAATTACATAGGCCAATAAAAATAATTATCTGAAACACTGCTTTTGATGACCTATAAAACTTGCACAGAAGCAGTCAAATACATGTTTGTAAATGCTGTTTCCGTGCTTGTTTTCATCTTCCTACGCAGATGAATTGATTCCTGTGCTCCCCTTCTATTCTTATTCATCTCTGGTTTCTTAATAAATATTTTCACCCCCCTTTTCCCCCTTTTATTCCTATAAAGACAGTGTATCACCAATTATTGTTTCCTTATTGCCCGATGCGACTGACGGATTGAGGTGAGCTCCTTACTGTGACACATCCAGCAACTATTTGCACAAACATAACTTATGGGCAAGGATTTCTCATCAGCATTACAGGCGTTGGCTTTTACTCGCACACCCACTGGAATGCTGTGTTCGCAAAGTTTCGTTTTACGCTGTTCAGAGCGGTTTACTTTCGTTTTCCCTGCAGCGGCCAGCTTATGTAATGCCTCGCAGTTGGTGCCATTAAACCAGACTGGAAACCGATCAAAACTACCGGTGTAGCAGATGGCACGGCGCACAATGTCTCTGCTTTCCCAGTGGTCCTCTCGTGTTTTTTCAGTGGAGTTGGATGGAGCCCCCTTCTACTTTTCAATCCAAGAAAAGCACCGGGGGGAAGAAGTGCCGCGGGTGTTCAGAAAAGTCCCAAACTGTGACAGGTGTTACTCTCTCCTCGTCTGCAGCAGCAGCGACAGAATCAGACGAGCCAAGTTTCACGCGGAGCTGAGAGAGAAATTGCTGAGAGCCTTGCCTCCGGAGTGTGATGTGTCTCCCATGTCCTCATTTTTGCCAAATGTCAAGGACTCTCTCATCAAGGGGTACTTTTTCAAAGATTATTCTGAAGGCCCATTCTCGTCTGAGCGACTTTTGCGCGATTTAACACGGCACGATCCAGTGCTTGTGTGTTCATACTTGAGAGGTGAGGACGGCCAGGTGTGGACCCAGCATCTGTGGTCTTGCGCAGACAGCCAAACGATGGAAACGTCAAGGGAGTACTATGTGGCACACTCTGAAGCGCCAGAATATCACCCGTCTACTCTCAACATCATCAACTCTGATGTTTTCTACAGTTTTGAGGAGGCCTGCCAAGTTATAAAACAGGTTCTCATGATATGCATAACCCTGTTTTACAATTACATAATGGTGTAGTGTAGAATACATATTGCTTTATTTCCAAAATATGGTGAAATGGCACCCTCATGTGGTAGAGGAAGGTATGGCATTGTACACTGGTGGCCCAAGGTGGCACTTGATTATTCCATTAATCTATCAGTGCCAGGTGGCCCACAGTGGTGTGTGTTCATGTGCATCACAGTCTACGACTCCCTCCTGCCTCCTCTCACAGCAGCAAACTGATTGGGTCTGTTCTGCAGTGCGGTGACATCATCCCAGAAGCGACGTCTGTTATGGAGCTGCTGCCCAGCAGAGTGGAGGCCAGAAGTAAACCAGACTTCCCTGTTATTGTCATAGAGGGCCTGGATGCCACAGGTTAATGCCATTACCTCATAAATAAATATGGGATCAGTCTGATGTATAGATGTCTTGCTTAAGTGATGGCCAGTTGTTCTCTGCTAAAGGCATTATCTGCCAGCGATCTTCGCCTAATGGAATATCATGTATCATGACCTCAGAAAAGTTACATCACTGTGAAAGTGGTTTATTGAAGAGCTCGCTCATCTAATACTATTTTCAAACCTCATGAAATCTCAGACGTGTAGGTAGGATGGGAGTTTTAGGTCAGTCTACTTTTCAAGGGTATCTTCAGTCCTTTATATTTAAAAAATATAATGAATTCTACCTTTTGCTCACTGAAAACTTACCAAGTCTTTGTCTTTCTTCTTTGTTTGTGAGGTAACTCTTTCCTCTTCGCATCACAGGTAAGACCACTCTGACTGAGTCTCTGAAGGATACTCTGGGGGCCACTCTTCTGCGGTCCCCTCCCCAGTGCCTGTCTTCCTTGAAGGCCTGCTTT
Organism: Hollardia meadi; assembly: GCA_037974645.1. Lineage (NCBI taxonomy): Eukaryota > Metazoa > Chordata > Actinopteri > Tetraodontiformes > Triacanthodidae > Hollardia > Hollardia meadi. The sequence goes on along the minus strand of JBBPCS010000374.1, from coordinate 6,922,427 downwards.
GATCAAGAGCCGCCCCTCATCCGTAGGGCCTTCTACGCTCTGGGGAACTACATAACAGTGGAACAAGTCGTCCAGGAGGGCATGAAGACACCTGTCATCGTTGACAGGTAAAGACAGCTGAGATGTCACAGGTGTTGTGGAGTTTTCCTGATTTGTGACCTGCTTTGCGATAGAGGGGACAACACATAACATTCCACATGGGGATCTAGACCTATAATTCAGTGTTTAGCATATCCCACTCCTGAGAGGATAGTGACCTGATCATCAATCTATCCATCAGTCACCTTTCAATCCACCATCCATTATCTGTTCTTAGATTCTGGCACAGCACAGCAGCTTATGCCATTGCCACAGCAGTGAGTGGTCCGGTGTGCAACCTTCCAGCCGAGGGTTCGGAGGTTTACCGTTGGCCCAGTGACCTGCTCCAGCCCAGCCTGGTGGTCTTGCTCACCCTGGACCCTGAGGAGAGGAAGAGGAGGTTGAGGGACAGAGGTCAAGGAAAGACTGAAGAGGAGCACGAGCTGGACCACAACCAACTTTTCAGACTCAAGTGAGATATTGAGAGCACATGTCCATAGTATGTGCAGGCTACACACAAGTTTGAGTTTACAAGTTATATTATACCTATACCTGTAATTAGGTATTTAAAACAGTGGGTAGGGCTAATTATTTTTCGTTATCAATGCATCTGGTGCTTGCGATTTTTTATTAAATGTGAGAAAGTTGTGGAAAATGCTCATAACAATACCCCAGAAACCCAAGGTGATGTCTTCAAGTCGCTTGTAATGCGCATCCAACAGTCCAATTTACTGTCATACAGAACTGAGAAAAGAAACAAATGCTCGCATTCGCTTGATGTCTTAAATGACGAATCGATTATCAAAATTGGTGCCATTTTCTGGAAATCAACGATTCTATTTATCGACTTTTTTGTTTCAGCTCAAATATTGGGATTACTTTTCCCAACGCAAGTGAAAAAATGGCAGTGATTGAGTTTGTTTTCCAATGCAAATAAACAAGTAATTCCTTAAATTGTAAAAATAATACCACCAGTTATTGTCCTCATTAGAAAATTTCTGAAATTGCACTGGAAAAAAACGATTTCAACCTCTTTGAAGAAAAATACAGTTGTAATACTGAAAATTACTAAACCATATAAACTGAAAATTTTGAAGAGGGATATTTTATAGTTGGCGATAACATAACATTGGTATATTAATCTTACTGTGGTACAGTATGACAGTAAAACGTTATGATACCCAGAGTGGGTAATGGCAGAAAAAGACACAATAGAACACAATAGACATGTATGGTCAAGTGTTCAACACTCTGTGATGAAAAAAAACTTCTCTGTGAATGTGAAAACATGAAAGCACAGATGGGGTACAAACTGTACTGCACGTTTCACTGAGTCAGGTCAGCTCAGTCTTAGTCTGATCCATCAAACACTTAACAATCAATTACTGTCCCGTGGGGGAAGCAGCTGATGAGAAAGAACAGGTGATTAGTTGTTGAGCTGCTGTGCTCCATTAAGCTGGTCAAAACTCCCGGCCCAGTTAGTCGCTACGCAGACAGTCGATGGCTACTTTCATTCATCCTCTGTCCTGACATAATGGCCTTTCCACACGGGACAGCCAGATATTGGACCAGCAGAATTAGAAAAAAAGGAGGGAGTCCACCACCGAGAGAATCTGCAGACTGGGTCAACCACTGTCCCAAGGACTATTCTTCATTGGTCTCAAGACATGGCTGCCTTCTGAGCCATCTGTGTTGTTTCTCATGCTAAATTTCTCAGAGGTTGCACATATTAGCACCCTTCAAAACTGTGAGTGGTGTACAGTAAAGTGTACAGTAAGTTGCTCTGTTTAAATGCTTATTTTCTTTACTTCTTCATGTGTATCTCGGCAGAGTGGAGGAGGCTTACCGGAGGATCAGTGGCCCAGCTTGTGTGACTGTGGATGCTAGCCCTTCTGCAGACCAAGTGCTCCGACAAGTGCGGCTTTTAATTAGGGGCAAATGCCACTTGTAAACAGTTCTCCATCTCCCCTGCTGTCGGCCATGCTTCAATTGGACGCAGTACCTGTTTGCACCACTAGGTGCCAGTAAGGTGTTGTGAATGCAATAGTAGGAGGAATCGTGGCCAGACTGGAGTGTGGAGAGGAGACTCTGTTCAGATGAGTAAAGGTTGAATGGCCAGGGGCCAGGACTGCATGCTACAATCCGAAATATATATTCATGTAGACACACACATGTATGCACAGATTCTGACAAATGCACACAAGTATTGTGAAGAAGTGTGCATTTAACTGCTGTTGTGAAATCAGATAGTGTAGCTGCACTTATTATCCACTTGTATTTGGACTGAGGAACTGGATAGAAGCATTTATATGAGCACCAGTCAGTTAGATGTCCTTTAAGCATACAAACATCCAAATCTCAAACTATAGACCCACAAGAATGAAAGCATTGAAAAATGATTGGAGCCAATTTATATAAAGATAAAATACTTAAATATGTTTCAAAATAAAAGAAAATGGCACTAAATATCTGCTTGGGTGAGTGATTATGTCTTACATAAGCCTGCCAAAGCAATTTGCTAGACAAATTGTATTGTGTATTTAGGGCTTGTGAACTTTCTGTGAAGACACCGTGTTGCTTTTTACAAAAAAATAGTGTAGGCTACTGCAGATTGCAATTTAGTTCCCTTTGGTTCGCTGTGTGATATTGACCCACCCGATGCCACTTGTATTGATAACCTCTGTGGCTCGTTCGCTGTGGAGCTTTGGAGTACACTGAAAACATATAGTGCTGTTTGTACAAGGTGTTCTCATGGGCACATGCCCTCGCAAGTGTGCACACATAAATGTACACATGCACACCTACTGGCGTAAACACGCACAGGCCTGCACATTTACTACGAGCATATACTGTAACTCATTTATATATGGAGGAAGTGTATATTTGGCCTATGTGATGGGAAGATTAATTGGAGGTTTTAGTAATTATGAGCCTGGCAAAGCTCCGGGCTGGGGAAGACAGAGTGACCCATCTCTTTTACTGTGATGCATCAGCAGAGCGCCAACCACTGCAGACCCTATTCATATGGCAATTAATGGAGCGCTGTATATCAATGTCATTCCAGTGCTTCCCCACATAAGTGCATGGATTACTCCTACTACCAATTACAGCAATCCAATGTTTTACTGAGTGCAGAGGTGCTGTGGATGCAAATCCTACCATCACATGTAATCAAACTAAAGTAAGGTGTCATTATGTTTATGAATGTCCATGTTTATATGGATTCTTAGATTAGGTAAGTATCTCAGGACATTTTATTGAATTCATAAGCCCTCAGTTTCCTGGTGACGCAGTGGCTATGTGGTATGATACAAAATTAGTGTATTCTCGGACCTGTGTGGAATTTTGATTGCCATTAACACAGTAGCCTCTGTCTCAAGAGGGTCCAAAAATTATGAAGTAATTAGGCATTACACCATGCATCATAACTGAATGTAAAGTTTTGTGTGCCTGTGGTGTCAAATGTTGTTTTTCTTGGCAACAAAAAGTGGTGATATCATGCTATTACTGCCCCTCAACAAAACTCTAATATGACATTAATGGCCCATAATCACAGTGCATTACACATGCACTGCAATAATTCGCTTTATGTTTGTTAATAGTGGTTTTCCTCGTTGAAACATGAAGCATTTGTTCAGATGTTTTTGTCAGATAGCCTGGATACACTCAGAGGTCTTAGCAAAAACAGCTCACACATTCACACCTTGAAGAAATGTGTTGTGTAGTTGAGCTGTGGTTTTAGGGGAAAAGTTATTTACTAACTGTGCAGTCTGCTTCCAATCTGTGACCTCACTACTGAAGTTGCGAGATAAAAGTCTGTACCACATTTCATGGAAAAACTAAGATCCGTCTGAGCACAGCAGCAGGAGCTCAACCTTACACACACGTGCATGTCCATGCACACAAATGTAGTACACTTACACTACACAGATGCAAGCAAGCACGCATGTGCACACACACACACACACACACACACACACACGCACACACACGCACACACACAAACCTCACCCTGTATGGGGCCACTTCACACTACACTCCCCAACTTCAATATTTCATCTGCACAACAGAGAAGGAGCAGCGGAGAGGAGGAAAGCCCTCCATGAAATAATTAAAGATCCAGCAGGGATGCAGCAGCACAGCAGCCGCTGTCCCATCCTAAGTAATAGATCAAATGAAAGCTGTCCCTCAGATCATTAATAATGAGTGTGGCATGGAGACTGAGGGGGTAGGGGCGGGAGGGGTATGGGGAGGGCATAGGCTGGTACAGTTTGGGGGAGGGAGAGAGGGCATCAGGGAGGCACACGGTGTTTTTATGTATGTATGTATGTACAGTATGTGTGTGTGTGTGGGTTAGGAGTGTGGTCTGGTGGGGGTGGGGGTTTGAATAGTAGTCTGGGTCCCCTGGCAAAGACCCCAGTGGGCCTCACTTGGCAGCCACATGAAGCGGCATGGCAAGAGGAGTCATGCATATGATTTGGAACCAAGTGTCTGCCAAACCCTAAAGACCCTACAGTGCTGTCGATATACATCCCATGTCAAATAAACAACATTTTACACAGTGTATGGGCAGGTTAGAAAGAGCTAATAATGCTCCTTTCAATCAGTGGGGCCATTTTGGGAGAGCTGAGTTCACTCCTGGCAGGGATGGGCTGTCTGGGATGGGGGAGGGGGGGGATAAATGAAGGAAGAGGAGCCGAGGGGAAGACTGGTAAAGGAGGAGAGGATGGAGGTGGATTTGGGGGGGGGGGGTAATGTGTGAGTGAGGGGGAATGCTGCGGATGTTGTCATCTGTGGGCTCAAGTCCCACCAGATCCCTCCAGCTGGCAGGCAGTGTATTTCCCAAATACATGTATACTATCTTCACCTACGAATACTGTACAGTAATACAGGCAGCTTCCTCCTAAACAACTTAAACAACTGCCTGAATTGGAGTAGAAAAATGTGATTAAAACAGAGTCACTGCAAAAACCATTTAAAAGTATTTAAGACCCAAGATTTCAAAAAAAGACTTTTTAAACAGGATTGAGGGAAAATAATGAGATTATATCATTGTGTTTGTTAGACAAAATTAAAGCACTTGATTAATTTCTCAGCCTTCTCTTCTCTCTCACTTCTAAAGCCAGTCCTCCAGCACACACACACACACACACACACACACACACACACACACACACACACACACACACACACACACACACACACA
>JBBPCS010000374.1:6848242-6905057 GCA_037974645.1 Hollardia meadi | reverse complement strand
CACACACACACACACACACACACACACACACACACACACACACACACACACACACACACACACACACACACAAAAGTACTTTATCTGACAATTGTTGGCTTTCTTTCATCACCTCTTCACATACTGTGTATTTGTATCATCAGGGAGAATCAGCTGCACACAGCGGAGCTAGTGAAAGTCAGCAAACCGTAATGACGGCACTGCTCGGTTCAAAAGGGCCTTTGTGAACCAGACCTCTCTTCCAGTAATGAAGCATATAGCAAAAGCTAGCTCCCCTCTGTAAAAACATTGACCTGAAACTACGCACAAACACCCATTTGTCTGCACACATATACGGCTTATGAGATCACTGAGGGGCGCTGTGAATTCCAATGCACAATAAATGTCATCCAAGTGTTCTGAGCGAGGGTGGGCTCAGGAGTCCTGCAGTGGTTTGCGGGTCAGGGTTGAGGTTAGAGTAGCTGGTCTCCAGTGGCCCAGTGTCAAACCTCAGCTCTCACAGCCTCTCGCTGGGGACTGGGTAGCGAGGTTTGGCTTTTTGCCCACTGTGGGGCCCTTCCATTCCAGTGCCACATTTTTTAGCCTCTCTGTGTTCACCACACCCACCAGGCCAGAGAGAAACCTGACTGCGTTGGATTAAATGAGCATAATTTAAGTGTGATTTCCTCCTTTGCTTGGGCTGGTGCCCAACGCTGGTTTTTATCTACACTGCAAAATGGGCAATTCAGGAACGTCATAATGTCTTTTGTTATCTTTTAAAGATAAATAATCTAATCGAACATCATTCGAATTAACTAATCTTGATTTATCTTTGTGTGATATTCAATCTCTTCTACAAATATTGATTGGGCAGAAGACTTCTAGCCTCAGGGATTCATCATATTAACTCCTTAACTCAGCAATATAGAAGATATTTTTCACAACCTTTTATCTTGAATTTCTGAAGTTTTAATTGCTCTTTAGTTCTTGAGTCAGATAAGTGTTTTTTTTTAGGTTTAAGAAATATAACGTTGGCAGATTTTCTTATTTGATGATCATATTTCTCTGGATTACACTATCTTTTTATCTGGAAACCCATGTGCAAAGAAGAAATCCAGACACGTACTCACATTTAAATCAAATCCATAGACGCTCACATATTCATCATAAAAACATGGAAACTCACATGCACACAGTCACACAACTTGCTCATACTCACTCGCATTACAGACCTACATATGGCACACTATGAGCAGGCGAGTTGGGCAGCTGGCCGGTATTAAATTAGATCCCTAGGTTCCCTACTGTTCAATGGGACTTAAAGCCATATTAAAGGCATCTCCTACAGTCCTGCACCAGTAGGAGAGCATGGACAGTGGCCAAGGAAAGCAGCCCGGTGCCAGCCACACCCCTGGAGGACTGCATCTGTTCTCAGTCTACGCCCTGGCCCCTTTATGTTCAGCATGACATGCCGTCCCGTGTGCCCATATGCCAGTGGTACACGTGTTTTAACACAAGACCATGGCACGCTCCACATTAGTAATAAAATTAAACAAATACATATCTGGTTGCGTGCATCAGGGTTTTATGTGGCTTGTGTTTTTGCGTGTGTGTAAAAGATGGGAGATAGTGTGTGTCCATGCATGCAAAGGGCCACCTTTTTGCAATTTATGGGTCAGCATATTAATGCTGAAATCACACTGTCTGCTGAGAGTTTAGTCCGAATTCGATGATACCCTGCCTTTCTTCACAATATATGTTGAGCATTATTTAATCTGTTGATGCGCTGGTAGTAAGGGGGAGTATGTTTGTGCTTCCAGTGGCTGCTCAAGACTGGTCACCCAGTGTGGTGCAGATTGCGTGGGCAGATGCTGCTTTATGTGCCAAGCTCATTTTTATCGCCGGCTTGTACTATACACCAGTCACATAAAGCTAGTGGTGCAGTCATGCCTGAAGAAAGTGAGAAGGGGTGCTTGTGGAGTCATTTCCCTTTGTATCTCACCCATAATTGAACCACTCTCATTTCCTGCCAAAACAAATACGTAGGCTACATTTCAGTGGTGATTAAAAATGTTGTGTGAAAGAGCAAGGATGCTTGAATGAGTACCATTCCACACGAGGGCAGTCATATGTTTGGGAAATATGCGTGAGAGTTTGTGCGTGTTTCTGTGCAGGACCAGAATCAGCATGCAAGGGTGTAAATCTACAATGAAGAAAAGCTGTCTCTCAAACTGACACTTTGGCGGTGGCCCTCGGAGAGCAGGAAGGATAATGGGAGTAGTCTAATAAGTTTGTTTGGCTTGTTAGTCTGATTGTTTTCTCACAAAGCTAATTAACTGTCTTGGCCTTAGGGACCCTCCATCCTATATCCCACTATCACCACCCATCCACACACACCCACACACATATAGAGGCATTCATCTATCCATCCCCACCTGCCTCCTCCTCGCTCACCCTCACGGCAGCAGCTCTCTGTCTCTCTGTCTTTGCTTCCTGTCATGTTTAAATTGATGGAGGGTCTAGTGATTGTCTGTATGGTCCCAAGGTGCCTTTCCCCACTGCACAGGCATCCTCCGGATTCTTCCTGGTCCACAGTTGATTACGATAAATCAATCCGAGGGGTCAAACACTTGGACTAGGGCACTGTCATCTCCAGTGGCTGTGGGGGTAAGCCAGCCCGGGATAAGAGGGCGTTTCCTGGAACCCCTGTGACCCCCTCGACCACTCTTGTTTCCGTGGTGAGACCTTAATTAAGGTACAAATCTGATCCTGTAGTTAAAAAAAACAGAGGGGGTGAAGAGAAAAGAGGGGGATGCTCTTGTTTTTCATCACATCTCTCTGTCTTCTACCTCTGATGGCCTTATTTCTCTGTCTGGTAAGGCTGGAAACTGACAGGTAACGGCAGAGCAGAGCAATAATGCCATCCCCCTGGCCTGTATAGCAAATAATGCCGGAGATTTAATCAATGGCCAGGAGGAAAAGCAGGGCCAAATCAATAGGAGCCCGGCTGCTTGCTCCCCTGCTTTGAAGGTGAATCCAGGCCTTGCTACATAAATTGGACTAATTGAAGAGCATGCTAGGAAACAAGCCCACTTACAAAGCAAGCCTGTGTCAGCATGATACTTGTATGTGAATTTCATCAACCCAGAAGTGAAGAGGAGGAGATAATAAGCGGCCATAAGTCTGGAAAGAAAAGCAGAAGGGATAAACAAAATATTAGTTGCATTTGAGCTGATAACATCCGTCCATGCTCATTTACGTGATAAGCGTGGGCGCACTGCAGCATCGAGAGCAATGCCACTTGATTCGATTTGCGGAATTATAGCTCGCATTTTATTTTCTAAGTCGTAGAAAGGATATGTTTCATGGCACCATGCATCAAGTATGTTCCTCTTCATTTATCTATCACACAGTAGCATCAATGATCTATGTTTTCATACTGTAAAATGCGTGCGAGTGTTAAAAGGGCCCATTGCATGCTGAGCTGAGGACATAAATCCAGTGACAGTGATACATCTCATCAGCAGAGACAACAAATTAAAAACAGTCACCCGTGAGACACTGCTGTTCAATAAATTGGCCTTATTTTCAGGGGGAAAATGGGGCTTTCTCAACACAAAACAATCAATCAAAGTAAATGACCCTGCTATTCACAAATCTGTCACAGAGGAGCATTGCTGTATTAACCAGCCGACCTATCAGCTGGTCAAGTTGAGCTCTTCCCTGAGACCTCATTCCATCTCAGGTCTCTTATGGGGGTGGGGCCCTGAGGTCTTCGTCCTCGGGTTGGCTTTAATTAATAAGTTTTGTAGTAATGGCGAGAACAACAGGAGGTGTTAACCCTGTTAGTAGAGAGGCATGTTATAGCACTTGGCTCTTCTGAAGGGAGCAGCGGAGGGGGGGAATTAAAAGATATCTGCTGTGGATTGGCTCACAATGCACCAGGAAGGAGATTTGAGCCCAAATGAAATGATTGTATCAGATAGAAATCGATAGCAATCCATGCCTTCCTTAATCCGGCACTAGCTCCCAGATCACTCCCTGGTGCAGGCAATCTCTCAGCCATCATTACGACACGCAGATCGATAGCGGGCAGCAAGGCCTCTGGTTAAGTTTCTGGCTACACTGCAAAAGTATGGGAGAAGAGAGTAAAGGAGAAGAGAGACGAGACAAGATGATGAGAGAGGCCAAAGGGTGTTAGTATGGCTTTAGGCATCTGACAGAGCACAAGCTCGCTGTTGTTAGAGGTAATTAACAAGAGAAGACAGGAGAAAACAGGTAATCTACCTCGCCAAAAAAACCCCATAAAACTTTAAATCCTGCCAAAGCTCCAAAGCCCAAAATGTTTTGTTGTGTTATTCTCTCACAATAGGGGATTTGAGTTAAGCGCCAAGCATATTCCGCTTCAAGAGACGGATGATGAAGCTTGGAACTGTGTTTTATGGTTGTAATCAGAACAGGTGCAAATCATCTATCAAGGCATAATAAAATTTTACAAAGTGCCTTCTTGTCTGCAAAACTCCTGACATTCCTTTTCAGTTTATGCCTCGACCAATGAATGGGACCATCCCATATGTCTCACTGGCAACATCCCAGGGAATCTGACTGAGGACAAACGTGCTTGAGTTATTGCGGGGGATTTGGGTTGCGCTGTGATTGCATTCGTGTGATGCAAAATAGGAGAAAACAATAACAATACAGCGATGATAAATCAGAACGTTTGCATGCTTGGAGCAACACCTGCAGAAAACGCATCATGAGGTAAATAAAACAACTTTGATGACATGTTTGTGCGCAAAACTCACGGGGCATTTGTCCTGCATTCTCCTCTTGAAAAATTAATTGGTGTATTTATCATTAACACCAGTGGCCTCAGCAGCTGGAAGCACAGAGAGAGCGCCTTTGGGTGCAGCCTCTGCTTTCTGTGTTTTGTAGTCAAGTCACAGTGTCTGCTTAAAACCCCTCACTTTAAAATGCAGAATTGGGCGCTGCTTTAATGATGGCTGTGATTTTAATCAGGAGTGTGGTATTCCTTATAGGTCCTGGAGGTCTCGAGGCCTCACTGCACACATCAACTTATCTCTTTCTTAAAGCTCCCTTCCTAATTTCCCACCGCCATCAAAGTCTGCTCTGCTCTCCTGGCACTCATCTCCATCCTCTTCTTCCCCACAGCAGACCTCAATGTTAGGATGTACATATTGAAAAGAAAAATACAACACACAACAACTAATTAATTCCATTAGCATCAATATTCCACTCATGAGCAGCAAACACAGGCAGGGAGAGCTGGTACAGGAAATCTCGGTGAAGGAAAGCATAGTAAGGGATTATGAGTGGGAAGATAGATAGAAAGAGGGGAAGAATAATTGTTTACTCTCTCTCTATTCTCTGTCTCTGTCTTCTTTTTTTCCCCTCCATCTCTCCTCTCTGAAGAAGCCTGCTGGCGTGAAGGAACTTCTCTCAGCAATTAAGAGGGGCCGCAGACGCTCGGCGTAATTACCACCGCACATTGCTGCTGTCACAAAACTCAGCTTGCCCTCTGGTCATAAAAAAACACACTGAAGAATATTTAGAAATGAATTATTCAGAGTGATTGTTCATACTCAATTATTCATGGGACCCCAGCGAAGGGAGATTTGCATCTCAACGCTGTAAATATTATTAATCTTGCCAATTACAAAATTCTCTGCCGCTCCAAATTCTTCAAATGATGTTCCAAATGTGTGCGGCATTTTATAGGCTTTAATGTTTAAGTGGCTTGAAATGAATGTGCTGCAGCTTTTACAAATCATCTGGAAAACAAATCAAGGAAGGAGATTTCTCGTAGTGTGTGAGACATAGTTACACCACACAAAACTGCCAAATGTTAACAGCTCAGCTTGGCTTCTAAATTTAAACCTAATGGTCTTGATTGGAGTATCTTAAAGAAAGAAAAACCACATTTTATAAGCAAAATGTAACTGTATCTTCCGGCAGTGAGAGTAATTACACACACACTGTTGACGTGCTTATGGATGTTAATTTGTATGAAAAAAGTTAAAGTCCTTTCATATTGTAGTAAATAAAAATAAATTTGAATTTGAGTTATTCTACAGTACTCGCCAATACAACATGTTTTCGTCTTGAGGTCAGATATCAACTACTTTTTTGAGTTTTCAAAGCTGCATAATACAACTAGCATGTTCCAAACATTCCAATTGGGGGTCCAAAACCACAGGTGCATCAGTTAAATGGTGACCTATAATCTATAATCTAAGCAAGCCTCATTAGTTCGGCTGATACAGTATTTCTGAATGGATGTGATTTGGCCAAAATATATGATTTAGTTACTTGAAAAACCTTGTTGATAATGTGTACATGTTCAAATTGTCCCCATCCACAACATTAAATTAAGGAACACTAACGCACAAGTCAATGGTTTCCCAGAATATCCTAAATTATTAGTCCACAATGTGCCTCATAAAAGTGCTTCTCTTTGAGCTAAAAAATCCAAATCCAAAATATATCTGTAGCTGTGATCACAGGTATTATCAGTAGTGTGTTGGGCTAATAAATTGTCTCTGGTCTTGCACATATTGCTCATTTCACTTGGCTGTGCAAATTAAAATGCCCTGTCATTAATATATAAATGGTCAACATATCACCTCACCTTCCCAAAGTCATTTGAGCAATCTCATGGAGCAAAAGAATGAACCGTCCCAAGTCATCACGGGATGACTGATGCTTTCAGAGTCACTGAGATACATAAGGATACATCATCAGCACATGTAGTTATCAATAATGTTGACGTTAAGGAGATGGGAGGAGGAGGAGGAATAGAAAATAATCATCACTAGTTGCAAAAGCAGCTAATGTGAGGGTCTAGTTTCAATGTACGATGCATATGTCCAGTAATTTACATGCGTAATCCATGCCCTTCTGTTTTCGTTTATTTCTCATAACTTAATCCATTACTTAACAATCTGTTCTGCCTTTTGTTTAAACCATGATATACAACTTGTTCATTATCTTTTATACCTCTTTTAGTCCCTCAAAAAGCACGACAGAACATATAATCTAGGAAATGCAAATTGAGGTCCATGTCCAGACACTTCATTAAATTTATGTCAACTTTGCTATTACAGTAAGCCTTTCTGTTCTTGAACAATGTCACAGATCCTGATAAATGGAATACATGCTGGGCTATAGTAATAATTTGTCAAGGCTGGTAATTTTTTTTTTTTACTGTATTAGGATGGAGGAGTTGATGGCCTCGAGCTTTTGTCTATAAGGATGTGTGACTTTTCTGTCCTTAAGAGTGGCCAAGACTGGAATTTCAAGGGTGTGCACAAAATTTTAAAACCAAAAAATTAAGAATCACATACTGTATGTGACAAACGCATACAAAATTGCAAAACTGCTGTATTAAGTAACAACTAATAAAATAATGAGATTTATTTGTGTCCCATGTATGTATGTGTTTATTACACAAACACCTGTGTAAATTTTAAAATGTATCTGATGCATAAATTACATGGAAGATACAAAAACACCATCTAGTGCTATTGACCTATGGATTAAACTCTTTATTTATAGTTAATGGTAATGTAAAATCTTAAGTGACTCCATAAAAGGTGGCCTTGGAGGGGCATTAAATCTAAAGGAGAGCGCTACATCCATCCTCTCATAAATGCATCCATCCACTGAGTGGTATATATACAGTGGGACACCAGCTATCTAGATTTTAATAGTAACCCCGTGTCTCTCGGCTGCCTGCCTTCTGCTTTTCTGGGTTTCAGGATGAAGGAGAGTGACACTTTCTAATGCTTTAAGCCAGGAGCTCACTCTAATAGGCCAAGACTTAATTAGTATGGGACTCCCCCCATACAGAAAGATAAATCCTAACCCCCTGAAAATAAGGCTGCTGACACACGTACAAACACAAATATGACATACACAAACAGATAGAAACGCACTCACACACAGATTCAGTATAGATGTATGCATTAACAGAGGCAATTTTTTTAATGCCCTTTGAGCTCTGATGTGGTGCTGATAATAATTTAAAATTATGCAGACTTCTCTATTTCTTTTCCCTTCCCTCCCTATCCACTGTATCTTTCCCTCATTGCCTTGCAGGCTGCGAGTGATGTGTCATTTTATAATCCTGTGCTGGCTAAATTACATTAGGAATATCCTCCCATTAATTAAACCTGCTATTGGCAGCACCTGAGATAAAACAGATTATAAGAGCTGAGAGTGAAAACACGGAGCACGAAATGCCGGCATCAGCACTTTCTGTGTGTGTGTGTGTGTGTGTGTGTGTGTGTGTGTGTGTGTGTGTGTGTGTTCCTGAGAGTATGGGAAGAGTGAGCAAGAGAGAGAGAGACTGCAAGAAGAAATGGCACAGTTAAAGTTGGTGTGCTTTTGTCTATAGATGGTGCTACAGCAGTGAAACTGTCTGTCTCACTACAGTCCATACACCCTCTGTGATTTAACGCTTATCCTTTCAGAGATGGTTTATCCATAACAGGATTAGTTTTAGGGTTAATGGATGCTATTCACCTGCTCTTTTGCACTGCTTCTGACAGGTGGTATACTGAGTCTACAGTAAAACAACTCCTTTCATCAACACACTCTGCAACTCAGAACTACTACATGCTGATTTATTGGGAATACATTTTGTCACTGACTCATAGACATATATTTTATCTTAAAATATGTATTTTTCTGTCAGGACCACTATAATCAAAGAAATTTAGATTCCCATTTGCATTAAGTTCTATTTGGCGGTATGGCTCTGTTTTGGGAGCTAAGCAGCAAATACCCCCGAGTACAGAACAGACATCAATGGCAACAGAAGTGACATTGATTAAGTTAGACACAACATAAAAAGGAAGAGTTGGGGTGGTGGTGTGTTGCAGAGGAAGCAGGGAGAGTTGGCAGGTCAAAGCAGCTTAAATAGTGCGCCCTGTATGAGATTTGCCAATTAAATGCATAGAAGAGAATCAGCTGAGCCATCAGCTGACCTGGGCTGGCTTCAGATCAGCTGATTTAGCTGAGATTGTGAGCTGAGTTTGACTTCCGTGGCCTGCCAGAACTAACGCAGTGCTCGATTATATGTGCAAAAAATGCATTTTACTGTAGTTTTCTGGGGTCATAAAATGAATATGAAATTCCTCAGGTGCTATTTTGAAATACTAGTCTGGCAGAGCATTCAATTTCTTTTTTGGGCCAAGGTAGAGTAACCAACACTGGAGTCTATGCCAGGAAAAAACAAAGCAGATACAACATTAAAATGTATCAGAGATACCTCCTTCAAACAACATTAATCATGATAAAAATTTACATTAAACACACTCCTCTTGGTAGCTGTCAAAAGTGATTAATGCAAAGGGAAGATAGAGAGAGAAAAAGGGAGAGAAAGAGGAAAAAACTTGTATAAATATTAAGTGAGTCTGAGTGAGAATGCATGTTGCCTTTGTATGCACACTGTGTAAAAGCCATAGTGGAGTTCACCCGGGTCCCTTACAAATGAATAAATCACTGCCTTCGGACAAATTAATCAAAGTGCCCAGCTGTTGCTGTGCATGGCTAACTGGCGACAGAGGCTGAGACTCCTTCCCTGGGTGTATTGTCTACCCTCCTTTCCTCTCTCAAAGCAGTAGACCTGAAGTGGCAGATTGGGTTAGTCTCCGTCTGAGTGATGTAGAGCCACTTCCCACCTGATGCTTTATCATCAGGTCAGATGTTTATTACACGCTTCTTGCCTTTCTCCCAAAACAATTCAGGGAATGGATTCTGCTTTCTGTGACCCTGTATGTAACATAGACTCACTCCTTTTCCCTTAGGAAGCCGAAATGCACATACTATTTGAACATTTTGATGTTGTTACACAAAGAATCTGCCTATAAATTATGGAACCTATTTAGTAAGCCAAGAACTAGCATCTATGGTGAAAAGTCAATCCATCTATTGCCCCAAAGAAAACTTTGGGTATATAAGGGTTGATGTGTCCTTGCACAACAGAAGTAACACGTCAGCTTCACATAAGCAAAATACAAACCAGCTTTTGTCCAATCCACACCCACTACTTCTTTGTAGAATTTAAATCATTACTGTGCTAGATGCAAGTCATTATTTAAATGTTATTACAAGTATGGGTGGTCTGTGCTATACATGTAACAGTGGGGGTGTCCTGAGTCCCGTCAGTAGAGGTCTACAAGCAACCTTGACGGATATTAAAGGAAAAAACTTAAAGGAATACTCCACAGAAATCTTTTGAGTATCAAACACTCACCCTCTGAGGGCTTAAATGGTGAGTTTTTGATTTGTTGAAGAGGGCAACTATATGTTCAGCTTACAATGCATACTGTAAGATGTACATAGCGGTTATAATGGTTGCAATAAAATAAAACAGGAGGACTAGCAAAAGGAGAAACAGTCACAGTGATCTGGTTAGACAAAGAACTGCATGTGGCAGCCTCCATTGTGGTTTGCGCAAACTAGCACACCACCGACATGTTATCAAGGTAAACAACACCTCTTACCATCTTTAGATCTCATTGTGGTTAGTTCTTGGCTTGGGTATCCTAGATGAGATATGATACAGAACGATTTACACATTTACACATTTGCTGAAATCCATATTCCTGATAGAAAAATAGAAATGACTTTTATTCATATTGTTTAGTGGCCTTTAATATACATAGTATGTGAGTGATATAATGATAGTGTCTGAACAACATTTCTAAGACTGTGAATGGTCACTGTCTTTGGCTGCAATTCACCCCAGTACCCTTGAAAAACACTGCGAATATAACCCCACACTTGTACTGCAAGTCAATGAGCGGGTGCAAACATCATGGATACATGTGACATGACTGTCACCTGCTCTGCCTCCAGCGTCACCATCCACTTAAGGTAATGGAGATGTGAGATATTTTGTCCGTCACTTGCTCTTCCTCCTCATTTTCCCTGAAAACATTTAATACCTTCTGACCATATTCCAGATTGTTATGTTCTCCGATTCCTGAACTGATTGTGAACCCACCGCTCCACCCTGTTCTATCTATTCTCTCTGTCTGGCTGACTGCTGATGTCCTCTGCAAGAGAAATCACTCTAAGAAGTTTACTTTGTGCTAATCTCATAAATGCCCGAGTCTCCCCTCCTTTGTCCCCCCATGATGCTGGAACGCAATAAACCACTTACATAAACCTCTCCTGTGAGACAGGCCAGAAAAAACAGCTGACATGTTCAAAGTTCCAGTCTGCCGTTCTCCCTCTCTCTCTGGATGCTTGTGATTTCCACCAGGAATGCTTTATTTGGATCCTTTATTACATGTGCTGTCCCAAAGTCTTGAAGGGTGGTTTTAATATGTGAATTCTCTGCTCTGTGGCGTGTGAAACAACTATGAGGCACACTGAAAAATGTTGACATTTATGAGCACAAATGCATTTCACTGGGCCACTGGGTTAAGTGATCAATATAGGATGGCACCGGTGTCGGTGATGCAAGTTACTATTATAGTGGCGAGGAAAGGATACTTTACATTCTACTTGTTTGTCTGTGATGTGATTTTTGACCATGCAATAGCTCCACATGAGGAGTAGTCTCACTGGAAAGTATCAAAAAATGTGGGGAAAATTTTGAATTGTCTCTAACAACCACTGACAACGCAAAACTGAAAATACGGTATTCATTTTTGACAGATAGTAGTAACTCTTCAAGATGGTGCTATTACTTTTTCTACTACTGTTTTAGGGACAAGTCCACATAGAATCTTAACCCAACTGTTGCTAAGCTTTATCAAGCATCTTTTAGCTCATTGTTTTGGTATAATGGCCTGCAATTTTTTCCGTTTTGGTTCATGCCACTATCATCAGCCTCATTTCTAGAAGCATAGGGCAGTTGTTCTCAGCGAATAAACCCAATCTTCACTACCTGCCCAGCATCAAATGGCAGACTGTTTAGGGACGAGCTGGGCAACATTGTCGAGTACTTAGCAGTTAATGAGCCAGATATTTCTTTCAGGAGTTGATGGGGACCAAAACAGAGCTACAAGGTCTGTATATTTACTAATCACTATTATCAATCCAAATGAATTAATACATCTACTCTAGATGGTGCGATTTCATCATACAAAAATATATCATTCTTGTTTATCCATCCAAGCATTCCCATGCCCGCTACGAAACAGTACAGATCAGATTTTTACAGAAGTAAAAGGACAGATGTGATCTCTTGCCATGCATTTTTTAAATTAACATTTTTGGAATGGTTATAGGCTCTCAGGCACCAAACATATTGACATGCATTGAGACTTATATTATTTTCATTGATATTTATTGGCCTAAAAGAAAAATAACAAAGAAGTGCACGTTTACTGAAGTAAAAGCTAATATTTGGTTGCAGAGGGTGCTGCCAAGAGAAATCATTTTTGCACATCTGTCAGCAGTAATGTGAATTAGAAATGTTTGCTTCCAATTATCACCATTCTCTATTAATTCTCAGGCCAATAAACTTTCTATATGGTTTAAAAGTGATAATATAACAGAGGTGGAGTAAATTATTCATGCTAAATTTGCCATTATTATTTGTGGGTGCCTTTGTTGGCTGTCCCTACATTGTAATGGAAAGCCTGCACTCAGACAGTACTTTCTTTTTCAATCCATTCTGATTGGTGAGTCAGGACACATAGGCACCATCATCATTCATTACCTGTTCTTTTTCACTCCTCACATCTCTCACACCTCTTTCCATCTCCTTTCGTCAATTCTCCTTTTCCTCCATTTCCCCAGAAGCTCCTACTCCTCCCTGCACCACATGATGTGCCATCATTCACCTCGAGAGAGCTATTCTCTCTCTGAATGGGATCATAATCGGCCCAGCTTTGCTTTTAATAGCCAAAGTGACAATAGCTTGCATGTGCATATGGGTGAAAGTGTGTGTGAGTCTTTCTGCGTCTGACACCTCTGTGGCTGCATGGATGAGCATGGACAGATGTGCCCACTGGAGCAGAACTGCCTGAGCGTGCTGAGACTTGGACATTAATGAGATAGTGACAAAACTCACACTCTCCAATTAAAGAATGTGAATGGTGGCCATTTAAAACAGAAGGACTAGGAAGGATGAGAAATGACAAGGATATCCCATAGGGAAAGTAATGCTATAGAGTAGTGTGAGGAGGAGTAGCTTTAGAGTTTGAGAGGAAGTATGGTCCACTAACATTCAGGGATCAAATCTCGAATAATAAACGATTTGGATTTTTAATGTTGCAGTGTGTAAGGATTTGAAGCAATTTACATTAACTGTCTTGCCAATGTGTGAACGGATCGTAACGTAGCTTAAAAGATGAGACACCGACTTTTTCAGTTGCTTATAACAGTCAGGATGGCCGGCGCCCACCACAACACAAGTCCAACGTCAAAACTTTCCTTTGAGATCGGGTGAGAAAGACCACGTGAGGTGGTGCATCGATAATCTTAATAAATATCCTGTCGTGTGTGATGTGCGCCATTATTTTCTAATCTTGTAGTGTGAGCACGTTTGAGATTAAAAAGAAGATCATCTCTGAAGTTTCTCCCCATGTGTGTGATGCAACCCAATTTCAAAATCTGTTCGGATTTTAAAACTCCACCGCATTTGTACTTCGTACTTGAGTAAAATTCCATTCCACCACTGCTGCAAGGCATGTGAAATATATTGTGATATTGTGGTTTTATCTGGCTAATGTTAGCTAACTTTAGCTTGCATTCTAACCCAGACTAATTGCTAGCTAGCTAATCTAGCTGTCTTCAGCAGCTCATTCATCCAGACTTCTGGGGATAAATTGGCTAGCTTGCCATTTGCAACTTACTTTATCAGCTAATGTTAAGATGCAACGTTTGGTATTAACATCTGTCCTGGGTGATCCAATCACAAATGGACAGCTCTGGCATTAACACATTAACATACATCTCCACGTGCGTCTCGAGTGACTGCTTGTGATCAGATTTCAATTCCCTGCTCTATACGCAAATAAACATGTACAACACGGACAAACACAATGTTTTTTACACAAACAGAGAAATAGCTTCATGTCTTAATGAAATACCTTAATGAAATACCTTGATGTAAAAAAGGCCCAAACAATTAACAATTTGTCATAGACAGTGTTTCACAAAGTTTGTAATGTTTTTCTTAACACAACTCACATAACTCAGCAAATTTTTAAGGGAGACTGGGGACTATATTGGTTACAGTTTACTGTATTTGTACTATTTGAAATGTTTACCATTAATAAAATGTCTTCTTTCATACATTTAGTGTGAATGGTGAAATCAGTTGAACAAGTTGCTAAATGTTGACAGGTAAGATGATGCCGTAACAAGCAAAGGAAAGAAACAATTTAATGCATTGCATTTAATGCAGATTTTATAAGAATGATTGCTGTATTATTATTTATTTTTTGTATGATTTAGAATTTGCTGTGGGCGTTTCGAAAAGTTTATTAGGTTTCTCCTCACTCTACATCTCTAAAAATTGCACGGTTTTCAAGGGAGTCTGCGGTTACTAGTTCAATCAGTTGAAACAGTGTGTTTACAACGATCTGCTGTTCATCTCAGCAGGTAGAGCCCAAAGATGTAATTTGCACTACAGTGAACCAAAGCGTGAAATCCATTGTTGTTGTGACTTCTTCCTGCTTTTTTGCAGAGGGCGTTAGTTGAGTAGGCGGTCTTTCTCTGTGTCCCAGGACACATTCGCATTGACACTGCTGAAAGAATGTGGCCTAGACCACCTCAGAATGTGGTATGGGCATTCAGATCTCAAATGCATCCTGAGTGTGTCTTAGGTGCGTTCACACTGGCTGTCGGCTTGTGATTGTATCACTCAGAACGGATGGTAAAACCAGGTATGAACGGGGGCTTAGTTGCTTCATCATATTAGCTGATAAAGTAATTTGCAAATGTCAAGCTGTAGTATCGTGGAGCCAATTGTCCAAATAGGTCTAAAATATGGGAACATTGCAGATAGTCATATTATTCAAAATATAATAATTTATTTTTATTTTCTAGCATTCATTGTTCATTTCAGTTATCAGTCTCATCACTGTTTTGGCCAATGCTCAGGGCGGTGCTCACTACAGAGTGTGAGCGTGAGCAACAGAATGCTAATGCAGTTTACTTAACAGCCACCGCATTAATAACACGGTTTTTAAGTTCAATGTAGTATGTTTAGAATTTGTTCAACTCTATGGGTATTAAATACTAGTTACAATAAAATAAGCATTCTACACACTGTTTAAAACTTTAAATTTATTGAGAGCCTGTTAAATGCAAAGTCACAGCTGCCTTACAAAAATGTCTGAAGTATTTACATGCTGCTGTTCTGTCAGGCTTTTTCCTCAATCTTTCCACCTCAGCTTCACCTCATTTTAGGTGTAGGGTCCCTGAAGTATTACAGGGTCCAGTGTGATAACGCCACTCTCCCTGTATGCCTCTCCCGTCCCCAGAATCATGCCAATCAATCTCCAGGTGTGTGCTCTTTATCAATGGCCTCTTGGCCTTCTGAATCGTTTTCCTTCTTTCATTCTCCGCTTTGTCCGGTGTTATTTTATGGACTCCACGCAGATGAAAAACAACAAAGGTTGACAAAAAATGTGCTATTACTGTCCCAACTATAGATCTTTAAGAGCAATTGTGTCACTACGCTGTGTCAATCAATAATAAAGCCCTTTCTTGATTTGTAAGGCTGGCGAATGCTTGAACATTCCCTGGAACTGTTTTATATAGCAAAACAAGACTCTACAGCCACACTAGCACCTCACTGAGGCTTAAAATCAAACTGTTAGACAGATAAACCAAAGTATTGGACATTTTGAAATTTTGACCTGATGATGGTGCCAGCTGAAAAGTTAGGGGATCAGTTCACAAATTTCCATGGCTGTATTCAGGAATGCCTACTACATACTGTGGAATGCAGTATGCAGTTTGTAGTACATACTGCATACTGCATTACATAGGAGTTTCCAGTATGAAACTATTTAATCGATTTACAGTATTTTGCAGTATGCCAGGCCAGGGTTAGCCAAGTTTCTGGTTTTGGAAAGCAGAAGTAAACAATAACACACCTAATCCACCACTACATCAAAGTTACAAATTTAGGATTTACATGATTTTCATAAGTTTTAACATTTACCTGAGAGTGGATTAGTGCCTAGCTCACAGTTCAAAGGAACCAGAGTTACCAGTGTTTTGTCTCTGCTTGTGGAGCTTCTCAACTCCGAAAACGTTGGAGCAAATTTTCAATTGGCCATCAACTTTTGTAAAACTGCCAGTATTCGAAATCTACACGGTTGATTTCTCGCCTCAAAAATTCTCAGAAGTGAATTAGTGATGGAATAGCATATGAAAATTGTTAAAAACTGGTTGTCCTTACTGGTTGTTGTGATCGTTCCAGTATTTTACGTTGTGGGAAATGGTACATGAGATAGACCTGGTCTGAGTGGAGAATTTTTCCAAATCAGTATGACGTTTGCATATTTTTGACATACTGCATATTTTACCTTTGTTTGCATACTGCATACTGCATGCTACAGTTTGGTCAAATCAGACCGTACTACTAAAATAGGTGGTTTGGAATACAGCCCATGAGAGTCTGCACCTGTGACGTTTCTGGGCAGAGACTCAAACGCAGAGACAGACACAGGACATAAGGCAGGCATAAGCAAAGCCCTTACTGGTAAACCAGTCATACACAGACAGTCGGAGATCAGCAAACAAATTTAGGCAGGGAGTAGACAAAACACAATACAATCCAAACTTTATGATTGCACAAAATTTTATGACTGATCAAGTGAATTTGTACTTTTAAACTGACAATAAAAACCTTACAAAAACCCCCCACAAGGACACCATCATTGCAATATTTTAAAAAAGCACAATCTACTATGTTGGGAAAATTAGCGGAATATTAAAGCACCGAATAGCGTGGTAATCCATTAATTTCATCTGAACCACAAATGTTAACCTGCTAGAGGGGCTAAAGGAAAGGTTAGTGGATCAGCAAAGTCATTAGCGTTCATCATCTGGGGAACATGAATATCTATAGCAAAATGTATGCTACTCCATCAAACAGATGGAAAAATACAGTATTTCACTTGATAGGTAAAATGTTTTACCTGATGATGGGACTAGGCAAAAACCCAGGCAATCACCAAAGTCATTATAATTCAATCCCTGGGCAATAAGGATGTATGTACCAGACCTCATGGCAATTCATCCAAACGTTGTTGAGACATTTTATTAAAAACTAAAAATGTCCTTGTCCTTGGAATAGTCAGGGAATCACTAAAGTCATTGGTGTTCATCCTCCAGGGACCATGAATGTCTGTACAAAATTTTCTGGCAATCCATCCAATAGTTGTTGAGACATTTCAATCTGGAAGTGGTGAACAAACTGACAGACTAACAACACTGCCAGTGTGGCTAATAAGAAACTTGGCTACCCTCTGAGCGCCTTTAAATTATTATTATTATTATTATTTTTTTTTACTATAAATCATGTTTTGGTTCCATTTTGATTTTGCAGGTAAGCGGGTTCAGATTGTTTGGCCACCATCGTGCCGTCAGAGTCTAGTTCACTAAGACAGAATTGCCATTATGTTTATGTTTTTTTGCTCCTCAATATAATGTAAGAATTGACTCTGACGCCTCTCTGTGAAGTTCATCATCTGGACATATGATGTGGGTGTTGCACTAAGTGGGCCACGTTCATAATCTTTGACCTATATCTTACTTTACACAAGTACAGCTTTTACAGATCATCGCAAGGCTGTGTGTTGTTCCGTGTAGGCTATAGATGGTTACTATCTGCACTGTGCATGCGGTTAAAAACAAAAAAAAAATAACAAGGGGTATGTAGGTACATGTGTGGCAACTCCTGCTCCCACCATGTATATATTGTGTGTTTGGTATGTTGGACCCTGCTGCAGTCAGCATTGATCGACCTCCCTCCCTGGACATACACTCAATGCTGCATGACCCCTCCAGCAACCAGTCAGTAATTGATCCTGTAGTACTACTGTGGATTCCCATGGCACGCCAACTCTACATGTATGTGTGAGTGTGTGTATGTGTCTTCTGTATCTTCCTTTGGCTGGGCTCCTAGCAGCATGCCCCACCTTGCTAACCTCTCCATTGCATTCAGAATGTATCCAAAGGCCATAGTGATGGGCAGAGTTCTAAGCCTGTACTTACATGCATCCATATTCACTCTCCTCTCTATTTCACTTCTATTCTCTTATCTGTTTTCTTCTTTCGGTCAGGTTTCATTCATACGGCAGCAGGAGTTCACCTGGTGATCAAATAGCCCTGTGATTTTATGTAGATGAAAGTAAATCACAGCTCCTCCAAGTTGTTTCAATGCTCCGCCACGCTCGATTGTCTAGCCATTTTGAGCGACCCGCTCACTATAAAAGAGCCCATTTCACTTCCATCCAATTTGAGACAGACAGAGAAAAGAGGGGTGTGCCAAGTGAAAAGTCTCAGTCTTGCTTTTTGGTGGAAGATTAGCAGCTGCCAGGAAGCTTTCAGATCCTCCAAAGAAACACACGCACACACACACACACACACGCACTTCTATGCAAATGAATGCATGCATATGCACAGTCACAATCTGATAGTTTCACACACAGAAACTTCAATCAGAGCAGTTGCAGTTTCTGTAGCAGTGTATCTGCAATTCAAAGTGCTGTGGGTTTTGCCTCTGCCAAATTACAAGCTCCATTTGCCAGCCTAATTAACGGTTCGTAGCATTCAGTGAAATTTATTGCCGCAGCGCAGGCACATGCCAAACCAAACAGGATAGACCTCACAGATAACCGTGAACTTGGCTATGGAACCTGACACCTTGAAAAAACAAACTTGTTACAGGGAGTCTGTTTATATACTCTTATTTCCCTCTCTCTCTCTGCCTCTCTTCTCGCTCCACTGTCTCGGCTGACAGTTACTTGACTGTTTCACTTCACGGTCTCTGTGGCGATGGTTGTTAAAAGGGAAAACCAAGGCTCACAATCTATTCCTTTAGACCGCAATTCATTGTATGTTTGTCAGTGGCTGCCCTTCTGGTCAATACTGTTTAGATGCACAGCTGAAATGTGAATCCAGAGGACAGGACACAACAGGACAAGACAAGGCATGAATTTCAACCTAACTCACAGAAATCACCCAAACAAATCTCCTCGGGTTCCCTGGAGCAAAACGAAATCCAGTAGAAGATCAACATACAACGCATCTTGAGAGTAAACTCGGCCATTCACACTGTGACAAAAGTAAAAGATTTTGACACACTGAAAATAAAGCAGAATTTAAGTCTCAAAGTCTGCCATTAGTAATCTGCTAATCTTGAACACGCAATTGCCTCCTCCGGTAGGCTAAGCTGTTCCTGATACTTTTGCTGTTGCAACTGAGGTGTTGAAAGGTGTCTGAACGAGACTTTAGTCATGTGGCTTGAACTTTTTGACAAATTCATGCGTCATAGTATGACATTGTCTAGCCAGTCTAGTGTTGTCCTTGGTGGGTGCAGAAGAGACACCAAAACAAATGCTCTGGAGAAATGTTCATACCCTGTGCTTTGATATGTACGTCCTTTAGATAGATGTATTATTAATGCCTCAAACTTATCATAATTTGCTCATTTAACTAAGGTACAGTAAAATGGCATAATGTGGTAACAAAAAGGGCCTGCTTTTCTAATCCATCAAAGAAACTTCTAAATGTAAATACCCATTTGATAGATTCACACATTCTTGACTCAGCTTTAGTGTTTCACACCCAGAATTCCTCTAAATTATCTCCTTTGTATTGCCTGTAGTTCTGTTATTGGACCTTCACTGTGGCCTCCTAGTCCTTTTGGATTAATTTATTGATTTTTGTCCAACATGTCCCAGACCTTAGTACGGTGTGCGGAACATTTATTCGAGTAAAGTAGACCTTTGTGTTCCAGTTGGATAGAAACATATACCTGTAGTTCCCTGACAGATACATGCTTACATGCTGTTGCAAGTTAGACATGGAAGAAAGAGAAACATGTCTTCATGCTCCTAACTCTGTTTCTCTCAGGCAGCCGTCTAGTAGATTGCCTCCAAGTTGCACCACATGAGTAACTCCGTCCCCCAGATGCGACAACTACCTCAAGTCTAGAAAGAAAGCAACTGAGACAGACAGATAGATTGACATCGGGGTAGCCTAAATAAATCAAGAAAAAAAGAAAATCCTTTTCATGTTTCTAGGTTAGTATTGCACTTCTTTGGCTCACTTCTCATGGGACTGTCTTTTTGTTGTTGCTAGAATCAGTGTATCAATCAAAGCAAGGTTTAAATGAGACACAGAGGGATGCAAACGTAACTGTGTTGCTAATTGATCAATGGTTTGTTCGAGGAATAAAAAAAGGGGAGGCTTGCTTCATTAGTGCAAATGTTCTAAATCTCTAACTCCAGCTCCTTTTGGTGAATATCGCCAAAGGGCACAGTTACAAAAAAAAAGAAAAGAAAAGAAAAAAGAAAACAGAGAGAAATAGATAAAAGAGAAGAAAACCTTACGATTGATTTAATGTGAATTTATACGGACCCTTACTGTCATCCTCTTAAAACTGTGCAGAACTGAAATGGATTTGGTTTCTTACATTTTTTGAGCTGATGCTGCTTTCAAGGAGGATTCTGTGTCTTTTGTCTTTCTTCATAACCGTGCACACCAAACTTTCTAACACTGCAACTAAGTTTCTCTGCACTACCTTCCATATCACACAACTAGGCCACATAAAAATAAGACTTTACAACAGCACATGTCACAGCACATATGCTCCTATGAGGGTGTCCATTAGTAGAAAAGAAACTGGACCGGGTTTGACTTGTCAGGTGGCTTGAAAGAAGAGTGTGTGGGCCTCTCGGAAGCCTCCCTGGCTGGCTGATGGAGAATTATTGATTGTGTGTTCAGATATCTTGAGGCGCTGGTGTATAACACTGGGGTTTAAATTCAGCCCTAATGCTCAGCCCATGCATAATTTATGTAGTTACCATCAAAAGGTAGTAGCAAAGCAAACTAAAGAGGTCTCAAGAAGCTTTTTGTTGCAAGTTTTCACACATCAACAAGCACAAAGCTGGGTATGATTTTACAGCAATAGGTCAGAATCCACGATAGAAAAAATAACGACATACCAACTGAGTGGAGTAGCACTTGAACAGGAGGAGTGTTTTGATCTAGCTGTGAAACATACACCATGATTTATCCTATATATACAATTCATGTTCAGAGTCTTACCAACTTATTAATGGAACATTTTAAATGCGTGGTCTATTATGTTTTGCAGTTAATTTCCCATACACACATAAAGAGAGTGGTGCAAGGAACACAAACACACAAGCGGTCTTATGGGTTATACTAATTTTATGTTCCTTCGCTTTCCGTCTTGCATGTTAAACCAACATGCATTAGTTGAATAATGAAAGGACCATTCGCGTATTGATCTGTCTGTCCGTATTGACCAATGCTGCTCCCGGCTCTGCTTTTCCACATGGTAAAGACATTTATTTAGATAGAGAGCCACATGTACATAATTACAGCACACAACTGAAAAATGAACATCGCTTATATAAATATCAGACTCTTAAAGCCCCCCAGAATTATCAGTGCTGTCTGTTGTTGCAAAAGTTGCTGATAGTAAGTTAACTCTTCCACATCAGAGATGGCAGTGGTGGAGATGTACATTCTGTGCAATAAGGCAAGTGCTGCCTCCCTGCAATCTGCTTCTCAAAGGTCATCTCCGGAAATCTTCATTGCAGGAATTATTCAATATAAAAGTGGACTACTTTTCACACTTGGCTCAATACAAGGTAATCATTTGGATTATCAAATACATTGCAGCGCTTCTTGTATTCTTGCTTTAATTGTGCTGGGGAGACACGCCTACGAGCAGAAATGAAAACACAATTTCACTAACTTTGTACAAGGGAGAAGTAGTGTACCAGCTACAGCATCTTACAGTATGGACGGGGGAACATCCCTGCCAGCATAAAAAGTTTCCAGAGATTATTTGGAATATATCTGCTGACCTGCTCATGACCTTCTACTAGAAGGAGATGTGCAGCCCAGTCTTGGTCCTCACTGACTTCTGTGCGGGCGTTGGGAAATGTTCCATCTTCCTTTGCTTACAAGTGTTTCTCTGACACAGTTGAGAGTAATGGAATATCTATACGGCTGGAGACACTCATCATTACATTGCTTATTATCTCAGGCTAAATGAAATACTCTGAATCCAGCAACAATTAAACAATAACAGTTGAAACAGTTTCAAACAGTTGATGGTTCTAGAGCTGTTTGGGGCCACAAGGCAAAGCCATGCAGACTAATGGATAGCCACTTGAAATTACAAATAGGCAAAATGCAGCAAAGCGAGTCGCTCAGTTAATTTTGGACTGCTTTTTGTCAATCTCATGTGTGGCTTAATTCCCTTTCACTACAAATGCCTGTTCCAATTGGTGGAGTGTTATCACCCACCTTTTTTTAAATAATAACTTTCATGATAAACTATAATTTCCTGAAGATATATTTTAACAGTAATTGCGTCTATGTCTACTAAATATGAAAAGATTCAATTTGCCACAGGGTTACTAAATTACATCTTGATATCATGGTTAGCAATATATTTGATAGTGTATCAAGTATAGTAGCGTGTCAAGTATTTTCACATGGTCACAAGACTGTGTGATCATAAAATAATAGCCTACTCAAAGTTATGAGGTGACAAAAAAATCGGGATCAATTATTCATCTAATAAAGCATTATCAGCTTAGGATTTGTAAGTATGAGCTTAACACTATAATAAATGCACTAAATGGACTGAACTGGATAGAATGTCTCTTTCATGCCTGTGTAAAAGTAATGTCATTGCCTGTATTCAAGTAATTCTCAGTACTCCGTACAGCTTTATGGAGGTAGGTAAAAAATAAATCTAGCAGGCAGAACTCTCTTCCTTTGCTGAATGGAAATAAATTGCCTCTTTGAAACAAAGAGACTCTGCTCTTAAATGATAACTCAAGTGTAGAATGGAACATGACAGGTACACCTTTAATGTGCTCCGAAAGAAAGCAATAAGTGAATTTCAAAAGCTGAAACAACCTTTTTTATTGGCATTAGTAAAGGAGGAAATCAAAATGTAAACTTAATTTAAAAGGAAACTACAACTCAAGACCACAATGTAGTGGCAAAAGTTTTGATAACTGTTTTGTGGATACAATAAAAAGTTTTTTTTATTTGTTATAGAATCAGATTTAGTCGTAAGAATCTAAAGTTGACAGAATTATCAGCTCTCTTGAGAACTACAGGGCCAAAATCAAATACAGAAAAGACTCTGTTTCTTAAGATCCATAAAGAATCACTAATCTGTTCCTTAAACAAGGTTATTAATCTGTCCACTACCCAGGGAGTTTTCCCACTGTGTGAACAAAAGGATTCATTACTCCTATCAATGAATAAGAAAATAAAAACAACAACACTTCAGAGTAATCTGCTCATGTTGTGAAGACTAGAAATGCTTAAAATCGAAATGTCCACTAATTCATCAGTTTCAGGTCTGAGTCCAAACAGAAAGGCATCAGGGCTTATTATCCGCAAGTGGTTAATCATCAAACTAGTTGTCCTATGATAGGCAAGTTTAACCTTACATAGCTTGCACTACACATTTACTTTTTCAAAATACTTACAAACATCACTTATAGATAGCTACATCACTGTATCCCATCCCCCCCAAAAAATGTTTAGAAAGTTTTTAATTATAGAACACGGCAAAATCATATTTATTATAAATAGATTATATATGTTTGTTACAAAGAAAAAATACGATACCTGATGTTGATTCTGACATCCAAAACGAATACTCTATTACTCATGCCCATCCCCAGTATCCACCTAACCCACAGCCGTGTCCTCATCCTACAAGTCATCCTCAACATCAACTATCTATCATCATAAATCGCCTACTGGACTGCAAATAATAATGGACTATTTGGCCAAATCTAATACATTTACATCACATCGATGTTATTAATCAGGATTTCTCCTGAATAAATTGAGAATAATGCATCCATTAAATGTTCTATATGCACCAAGTCAACTGCTGTGGAAAGCATCTTGATTTCTTAGCTGTCTTTTTGAACAGCACTTGACACTTGTGATGAGCCTTGTTGAACACAGTCCTCAACATTCATTAATAAATACCACTGGACACTAGAGTGCATATACCTACACTGAAAATGTACACTGCACTTTGCACTTAATCAGATCATGCTAATTATCATGCTATGGGGGTAAATAGGAGGGGGGTGGGGGGCATCCGGCAACACGGCCACATACAGAATACCATAACAGGTGTTGGAAAAAGGCAAAAGTTTAACTATTTACTATTCTTTTTTTCTTTTTCCTTTATTTGTACGTACTGCTCATTATGCCCTCATGTGTTGTCTCGCACAGCAGGAAGCTGGGTTTTGACAGTGCCCGTCCTCATTACTGGCAGGCGAGCACCTGAGAGATGAGATGCATCCTGACACCCAGGGCTGATTCTCACCTCCATTAACACCAGCAGGGGGTCACCATGATCTGATTACAGGAGGGAATGAAGAAGGAACAGAAAAGTAGGGAAACAAGTGGGGAGGGAAGGAGGGAATGAATGTGCGAGGGGAGGTGGGGGAGAAAAGAGCAGAGGAATGGATATAGGTGATGTACCAAAGGAGAGAGGGAGGACAGGAAAGGGGGAGAGCAAAGTCGTGAGATGATGAAGGGGGGTAGTCGGAGCTGCTCGGAGGGGGGTTGATGACAGCAGCGCTTGTCTGGAGTGCATAAGCCAGCAGCTGTGGGGCCTAATGATGGAGGTCATTGGCATACACCTCTGTAAGGGCGGCTGGCTGTGATCAATACCACCTGATGAGGTGTCTGAGTTCCCTCTGATGTGCATCAAAATGGAATATGTTTTTTTCTCCTCGTTTAATCGATGGGAAGAGTGTGAAACTAATTGGGCAAAATTGCAGGGGCATTTATTGATTAATCAAGCAGAAAAACGAGGGGAGCATATCAGGAGCCAGAGCCTCGACATGTGAGGGCAACGACATGGTGTTTTGATTGGTGAAATGAATCAATATCTTTGAATCATTGGCTGGCGCATAAAAGTTGGAAAGGCATGAAATATTTAAAGGCGACGTGGCAACAGCACCTGCGGATCCACGGAAAAGCTGAATAAAAACAGACTGGCATCAATTTTGAATGCCAGACAGTCACATCACTGGAAAGCACTCGTGTGGATGATGGGATTATTTCCCCTTAGAATGTTATCTGCCTTTTCCCATTCTTCTTATGTATAGAACATTTTTAATATATAGTCAATGTGGTGCGCTTTAGTATGGAGCGTGCCTTATAGATTCCTGTATCTTTTCTCCACCATGACAAAAAAAATCTCATGGTGCTGGTCCTGTTTTGCATTGTGGGAATGTGTTTGAGAATGGTTTGCACATGGTGGAATGTCACAGTGGGGTCCTCTGAAGGACGAGAACTGTGAGGCTATAATCTCTCGTCTCTGTAGCGTTGAACCCCCAGGGAGAGTTGGATCAGGCCACTTGATTCAGTCTTTTAGTTCCACTGTGGTGCACTATACTATACGCCAGTACAAAAGCCATCTCCCTTGTCGAAGAAGATGGAAATAACATTGGTGGGGGTGAGGCGGTGGCAGTGTTGCCACTACCACCAGTCCACCGATGTGTTCCACATCAGAAAGCATTCATATTTATCTGCCCTCAGAGCCATTTGTAGTGTTATGTAAAAATATGGCAACTACAGGGAACCACAGTCAACTTCACCTTCCCTATTCACTTTACTATGAATAGATAGAAGAACAGATGAGATGAGAAAAAGTAATCTTTATTGGGACAAATGCTAGAGAGAAAAACGGAGAAAGGGACAGTCACCTCCCTTTTTTTCATAAAATAAGATGGAAACAGTATAGAAACCATGCTGAAATGAAAAGCAAGTCCAATAAACCAATGTCTGCTGGCTAGGAAGGAGGCTGGAAGAGAAAGAGAGCAATGGATTTGAAAAAGAGGAAGAGTGAAAATCGGCTATGCCTACTGAGGTCACTGAAGTGTCAGGGTAGAAGAACACTGGGTGACTTGCACACACAATTTACTTAAGGAGATGTTAACGGTCTGGAGGCTACTGGGAGGCGGTTGATAAGTGTCTGGATCATGAATTGACCTCTCAGTGGCCTCAAAATGCTGTTGATTGCCGACTGGAGTCAGCAGGGAGGCTGGTGGTCTGGCTCTCACAGCTCCTGGGCTCTGAGTGCCTGTCAGTGGAAAGACTCAAGGCCATATTATTCTGAGTGGAAGTCCATCGGGTCTTGTTGTTTTGACCCACTACAGTGCTGTTTACATACTAATGAGAGATTTACTCTTCATACAGCACAGGAGCTGAATAGTATCATCATTTCTCTTCACTTGCCCAGGAGTTGCTCTGCACGTAGAGCAATCCATAAAAAGACAGCAAATTGAACACGGGCTGCATATTGTGAATCTTAAATTATCAACACTGGAACATGTTTATGGATGCAACAGGGTAAGGTTGAGGCAAATCAATAGACTTTAGCTGCTTGTTTGGAGCTTAGCTGGTCAGCTAGGAGGAACTGTCATATTGTACTTAGTTCCAAAATCAATGTATCAAGCTCATTTGGACTCAACATCTGTGAAGTTTTAGAATTTTCATGGACATAAAACACTATAAAACTTAAGAGCACTTTTGCATCCTTTTCCAGTGTATTGGCTCTTGGCCAAGTGTGTAAAATCTCTGATACTAAAGTGAGTTGTGAGGTCAGATTTGTCTACATTGGCTTATCCAGTTTTAAGGATGGCCAACTATTTTGTTTGTTTTTTGATTTACGATTAAATAGCAAATGATACATTATGATCACAGGTTACAAAAGCAATCAGGAGTCAATTATGGTGAAATGTACTGGAGGATAGTGCCTTGACAACTTGTATTGTTTTGTACCTGGAACCCTAACTACTGTAGGATTTGGCTGCACCTGTCCTGTCTGTTTTGTCCTTGTACTGACTCAGCCCAGTATCCAGAGGAATTACAATCATATTGGACAATTCTACATCCAACGCCAACATTCAGTGCCAATGCAAGTAGTGAGCCCTATATATGGCAAGGCTAAAAGTAAGGTTGTGGGCACAATTCACATCTGACTTTTTATGCAGGAGATACCTTATCGCAGACCTGCTATTGGTGTCCATAACCCTAACTGTCAACATTGAAAATAAGAGAAATATTCAAGCACCCATTCCAGGACTGTCCCACCACCTTACATTTAGACAAGGGTGTTCACAGTGAAGCCTTGAAATCGCCACTTGACAACCACTTGCTTTAAAATATCAGTAAGGATTGGGTTAACTACTTCCTACATTAAGTAAGGGACTACAATTAGATGGATACCTAATTAGATACCTGGTTCAAAGTGAAGTGTTGTGAACACCCCTACATTATATAAATGAAAGCACAAAAATGCAAATAAATTCAGATGTAAAAATCAATTAAAATCAAAAGTTCAAATCTTTGATGGACAATCAACAATGTGGCCCTTAAACCATCACCTCCCCAAAAAGAAAAAGTTACCAATCTTATGCTTTGTGTATACAGGTCATGCATATTTTTTTACTTAAGAGCTGCTTGGGTGATTCCAGGTTTTAATACGTGAATAGTCAAGAGCCAAGGAAGAGCGTTAAAGTGAATAGTGTCTAACACTCTTGGACACCTCATTTGACCGTCCCAGTGTTACAGTGACTAACTCTGCCTCATGTTTGGCAGGTAAGCAGCCCTCAGAGCAGCTTCTCGCAAATCTGTGAACACTGGGAACTCAGGTTTTAGCAGGGCAATGGGGATGTAGACAGAGGGACTAGAAAGGCAGACCTGCATTTACAACCTGTTTGGGATTTGGCTATTGCACCATGACTAACACCCCTGCTGTACCACATATGGTGCTGAATTTTAAGTCTGGCATACTGCAGGAGGTACGGGGTTAGTAAGACCAGAGAACAAATGCCATCTGTTAAATAAACAAACACAACATATACCACAATCATTTCCATGCAGGAGGAAAACTTTTCAATCCCTAAAATGAATGCATGCCATTACGCCTCAACTCCAGACGGCCAATTATGTTTTATTTTGGCACTTAAAGTTTGTGAAGGACTGCAGGATATTGCCCATAATATATACACTAGCTGGCTCTCGCCACTAGACTACTGCTTAAACAGGCCCCTTGGGGGTCCTGAGGTGGGGAGGGAAGGTACCACCTGCAAGTGTGTGCTCATACTCTATGTGTGCCAATTACTCACTGACAGACAGAGAGAGGAGCCTGACAGGCCATCGCAGTTTGGCAGATGCCACGCACAAATGCTCTGCACCGACTTGACGTCAATGGATGAGCCTAAGATGAGGCCTTGGTCTGACAGCTCGGTTGGACCAGGGCCAAAGAGGAAAATATAGGAGTCATGGCAGTGGTGAGAGGAGGGTGTTAGGGGGAAGACAGAGGAGGGGTAGTTGGAGGATTAATATTACATTCATCTGTCTAAAGAGTGTGACAGGAGTATGACAAGCAGCATATGAATATTGGGAGAAAGTTTGTAGGGCTGTCACAGTGCTTTGAACGTTAACTATTTATGAGGTAGACAGTATGAGGAGGGGATTTTAGCGTGTTTGCCCAAGGCTATGTGGTAGCTTAGTGTTTGAAATTTGGATTTTACATAAACCTGGCAGTTGTCATACAAGCTAAGAATAAACTGAGGAGCAAAATAATGAAGCACATCCCACTATCCCCTCCCCCGTACACAGGCACGCTCTCCACCCCTCTCTCTTTCTGTCCATCTGTTTTTTCTTCTCTGTTTTGACTACCGTCCTGGCTTTCTCTTTCTCTCTTCTGTATGGCGTATTGAATTCATGGTTAAAAGCTGTCAGACATGGTAATACATTTGCTCATTGTATCCTGCTATTGTTATGCAGATGAGAAGGAATTCTGAAGGCAGCAACTGCATCCTTTTAGTTACAGTATCACCAGCACTAACAAACATTCTGCTGATAGTTTCATGGCTGTTCAGACATTAAGATACTGTAATTCCAGCTCAAATATGATTCCAATGAAAGATTTTCTTCTTTTATAGGTTAAAATTAACTACAGGAATATTTGTTTTTGAAGCAGCTTCCTTATTTCTTTTTATAATGTTTTCATAGCATTTTATGAAATAATGGTTATACTTTATATTGAATTCATTGAATTCATTGAATTATGAATTCGTGCTCAGTGGTACTGAGAGTACAAAGAGTGTAAAAAGGCCTTAGACAGGCAGACGGGGTCTTTGTTTGGGGTTCAGCTATTAGGCAATGCAGCTGTGAGATCTAGAGATTGAAAAGACTGACACAGACAGATTTTGCTCTGAATAAAAGGGAGCCCCAGAGTGAATCCAAAACAGCATGTGCAGTGGTAAGATTTGATGAAATAAAGGAGAGGGAATGCATAAGCATTCTTATCCTCAAGGTGCTTCCATATGCCAGTGTATTGGAGAGTGTGCTCATGTGAACACTGTGTTTGTGTGCGATTTCAAAGGTGGAAGAATGAGAGGGTCTCCCCTGTGACACTGGCCACCTCCGTCATTCATGTTTCATATATGACATGATTACAATCACACACAAAAATGCACAGACACACACCCACACATAACAAAGAACGTGGCTACTGCTTTGTCTGCATGTCAGTGGCTCGATTCTCCCAGAAGCCTGGATGGGTTGCGTGACACTGTCACAGTATCCCAGGATGCCCGCAGGCAGCCTTGGGACAAGACGCTCATCATCACTCTTCGCACTCCCAGGTGAATGGCAGGGGGTCACACTATGATGAGGAGGAAGGAGTGGAGGGGAGGCAATAGACCTGAGGCTTATTGAGGAGATGCCGCAATATCCACATCTGCTACAGTGGCAAGGTAGAACACACACAAAAATGTACACACACGCACACAGCAGAGAAAGCTACTGAGATGGGCAGTTCTGTCACCAGTGATTACCCTCCTGCCACTCTGACATGGAGAGATTGGGGCCATATGAACGCTTCTGTAGCCCTAAGCGATGTTTAGGGGCAGGAGTTAGAGAGACATGCCAATCGCTGCTTATGAGGGGTCATAATCAGATGTGAAAGCTGTCTTGTACGCTTACAGGCAGCATTGTAGCGAAAAGCACCGCTCACTGTAATATTGATGCAGTTTTTCAGCGGGTAGCGCTAAGAGGATGGAGGAAAATTGGAAACACATTAGCAACACCTGATAGCTTTGAACTCATACAGAGGGGCTCAGAATGTTAATCATTCAGCAGGAATATCATCCCAGTGGGTGAAAGAAGGGAAGAAACCAAATCACAGCACTGAGACTGCATAAAGAGATAGTGGCTTTAGTAAACATGTCGTGTACCGTTGAACTGATTCATGTGAGAAAATAATAGCCTTTATTCTGCCCCCAACAAGAAAAGAAAAGATTAAAAGAAAAAAAAAAGAATGCTACGTATTTTGCTCTCATCAAGTATGCAGCAAAAACTGTATTTTCCTGTTCCCTGTGGTTTTGACATAGAAATCTAAATGCAGACTGTGGAACAGGATGAGATGTTTTGTTTTCCCTGCCTCTTTCCCAGGAGTCATCACAGTGGAAACTATTTATTAACTAGATGCTGTGTTGGCTGGTCAGTTGGTGCTCTGTAATGGGTGAGGGGAAATGCTTGTGGAACCTTAGATTTATTTGATGCCACTCTCAGGTTTTCCAATCTAGTGCTTCTTGATGGTTCCAGCGCTCACATATAGAGGGGCTGGAAATAGCAGAGAGCACATCTCTGGATGAAAGGTGCCTCAAGGGTGGCTATCAGGACTGGGGAACACAAAGTAAGCACCTCACTCACATGCACACCCTAGCCCTCAGGGTCTTTGGGAGTGATGAGAACTGACAGTGGTTTGTGTGCAATGACTACTCCTGCGTTTGTGATCCACAGCTACTGGGGCAGGCGTCTTCACAAACCTCCAACATCCACTGCTGACAACATGAGCCAAAAGATCTTTCTGAATCACAGAGCGAGTACTTTCTTTGTCTAAATCAGGACTCAGGGGACATGGCACTGTAACAAACAAACACACAAGCTTCTAAAATGTTGCATCTGCAAATTGGCGGTGGTGAGTGGAGTGGAAAAGCTGTCAGGAATCAATGATATCAGCTAAAAATATGTTCTGGAGAGAGATTTAAAGCGCTATGGAGAGGTATGTACATCTTAACCAGCATGCATAATTAATATGTGCATTAGACACTTAACAATGGCTAATGATTCCAAAATGCTGACCAGTAAAATTGCATGCATTTAAAGCTGTCAGATTAAGGTCTTCTGTAATTTTGAATGGTTACACTCATGCACCTTCGCCTCTCCTCCGTGAGATGCATTCATGTTGGAGTAATGGGTCACCGTATACATAAATTATGAGATAGCTCTCACTTTTACATTACATGCAAATCGCTAAAAGTACAGTATATATGAAGTTCTTAAAATATTCTATATAGCATGAATGTAAAAATTATGAAAAGTGGCATGCATTTATTGACTTTTATTTTGTTGAAATTTTTACCTGAACTCTTTGCGTCTCATTAAGGCACCCGTGAGTATACGATTGGTGCTGTTATGACGGTGAGAAATCGTATCATTTAATGACACATCACTGTCATTAATTCATATATGCAAATGCCTCGTACAATAGGCCTAGCCATCATTTCGAATAGCTTGAAATGATAAATTCATCCCTGTAATTACGGTGATGATTCAAGTCAATGAGCAAACAAATTTCATTAATGGATTAAAAGCTAAAAATGGTCTGTTATCCAGCACTTAGAGGGAGGGGATTAGCCAGCAACCACATTAGACTTATCTTCATATGTAAATGAAAATGATTAGCAATCACTGGTTCGCCTGAAAGCAACAGCGGCAAATAAAGAAAGTTACTGAGGTTGAAATACTAATGTTAACTACTGGAGAGAAATTAGTTTTGTTTTTAACAAAGAGGCACAGCCAATCAAATGCTAATGTTAGTATTCCTGCTGATTTAGAACTTGTTAGGTGAACAAAAGAGAGCAAAGCTTAACACAATGCAGTACAACACAGCAAAAAAAAAAAAAAAGCACTAACTGTGAATCCAACAGAAATAACTACAGAGTGATAAACTATCTCTATATACAACAGGGATTGTGAGATAATGGGTATTTTTTTGGCGCATATGTCTGCATCAGTGCCATGCATCTTTGGACCATTTTCTATTGGCATTCCACTTATATTGGCTCCAGAATGGCCTTTGATGTCTGCCTGAGCTCATATTTAGGCCTGTGTGCCTGTTGGCGGCGACTGCTGCTGCCCTTAGCATCAAAATGCAGCACTTCCTCTCAGCGGCGCCAGGCAGCTGATAGCCCTTATCTCATCTCCAGCAGCATGAGCTGTTGGACTGGGGGCACACTGTACCTCCCTTGTCCCTCCAGCTCTCTAACAACGCTTTCTCTCTGGGTGAATGGTCTCTGAGGGCTTAATTTAGACTGTGGATGGTCACCCCTGCCTCAGATTAATGTTGGAGTGCTGGGCCAATTCACAGGGATTTGCTCTGGCATGTTCAGTAGGCTGTGTTAAAGGTCTTGGAGAAACAAACTCTGACACGCATGTAATGGTTATACAACTGGATTCACTTGCATGAACAGCCTAGTGGTCACTGGCTTGACTTTCTCGCTCCCTCACTGTCCCTCCAATAACACTTCAGTATTGGACAAGTTATCCTCTGATGTATCTAGCAGGTTCAAAATCTCCCCTTCAAATTGGTTGTGCAGGCAGACCATGTTGTTAATCTTGAATTCATGAAGGAAAGCTTGAATGAAACCTTAATCCCTTACCTCGTTATAAAAACATCATGGCACAAATTATCTACAGTATTAGGGCATGGTGGAAGTTCTTTTTTATCTCCAGGGGTCCAAAAAGTGCTCTGACTGACTGCGCCTAAGTAGAAAAACACATAACCTCCGGAGGACTCACATTGACTACTTGTCAAAGTTTCTTAGTGCAGCCAGCTCTAGGCCTGGCTGCTCTGATGCAAGCACCTCTACCTTATCTGCTGTGAAGAACCAATACAGCGTGGAGAAAAGCCTTATCCTTCCACAACTGACCGAAAAGGATCAAGCAAAATTGGAAAAAGTCACATCACAAATTACAAATCTAAACAATTTATTGTATTAAATAAATCCTGATTTGATGGACCACATTAATTTCCTCTCTTGGCATTACTAAGGCTCCCACATGTGGATGCAATTTCTCCTCTTTTTGTGGTGTTTTCTTACTTTTCCATAAATAGGACGTTAGGTTTCAGTCAATTAATGTATACAGAGATAAATATCCATTTAATTAAATGGAAAACTGTGACTCCAATTGACTCCACTTGGATGAATCAACATACAAACCCTCAGTAGTCACTGCCCATATATTTACAATACTTTTATGGAAAATCAAAGCAAAGGAGAGGGCAAGAAATAGCAGTTAATCCAAACATGCGAGGTCTACATCTGATCAACTTTGGGAAACCAGACATACCAAACCAAAACTCAGAAACCTCTGTGGATCTTAAAATCTTTTGTAGTGCGTTCACTGTTTCAGATATCAGTGTTAAACTCTAAGTAAAAGTCATGAAACCACTTAAACATTACACGTTTAAAGTTTTCTTTTACCCTATAACTAAGTGTAACATGCTCCAAAGCGCTGTTTGACAGATGAAACTAAAATTACTGATGCTCTCACATTCTAAAATCCTATTACTATGAAAGCCTCTTATAATTGAGTTAGAAATTTCACAGTCTATTACTAATCATGCACTGCGAACATGTTCAAAGTCAGTTTCCATGTCAGACACTCTCTAATCCCTCCTTTTAATGTATCCGATCCAACGGTCCCCTTCATTAGGGTGCCTATAGGTTCCTCTTCCTCTCTGAGCTATAATGAAAAGACAGTGTATGAAATAGGGATAGAGAGAGTGTTTGCTCTGGAGAGAAACAGCAAAGTTTTTTTTCTCTCTCTCTCTCTCTCTCTTTAGACTGTGTCCTTATTAGGGCTTTTCTTTCCAAAGCAAGGTCATAGCGTCTACCAACTTTCAGCTTTATTAGCCTTGGGCTTGTCCTCAGGCACTAAGTGGCTCTCATGCAACACCACAGAATGCAACCTCTGATTGTGCCTTATGTCTCACTCCACTTTTTTTTTCATGTTACGCATTAGATTTCTCCCTCTCTACCTCATCCTCCTTTCTGTTGCTTTCTGTATTGAAGTTTTCCCGCAGCTCGCCTCTTGCCTCCACCCAAGCAGCCGCATGGCTTCTTTCTCCTCCATTCCTCCTCATTAGATTCTCCCTGGATAACCTGAGAAAAAGAGCTCCTCTGTCTTCTTCTCCTCTCCATCATAGCCTCTGCCACCCCAACCACAGGATTCATCTGCTGGCGACGAGTGACCTTTGACACCAGCGCCTCGCAGGCAGGATTACCATTGAGTCCGGCACATGCTTTGTTCCTGGTAGCCGAGGGAGCAGAGAGGGTCTTTAATGAAATTCAAACTTTGGGCATGAGGAGCCATAGACATCTGAAGACCTTACTTCCCCTCACCTCAGTCGCAATGTGTGGAGATCAAAAAAGCTTGAGCCAAGCTGCATAGAGGAATGTTGCTCCACTCTGTGAATGCACAAGATGATGAGAAACAATGGGAGGTTTAGGTGAGAACCAAGGGTTTTTGAAGGACTCAAATATTCTTGCAAGTGCCGCCAATAACCATTCCATTTTCTCTTGCTGATGGCAGCAAGTAGGCCGAAGAAACAATGACTAGTTAGGATGAAAAAAAAAAAAGTTACAAAAGGGATAAAATAAGCTATCGCACATAACATAAGTTAACATCTCTCATTTTCATTTAGTGCTTTGGGAAATGTACCAAACTGGCTGAGGCCACTGGGTTTATCAGTCTGTCAGGCACATCTGTGAAGCCATCCATCTTCTCACTTGAGGTGCAGGAGCCATAATAACTGTGGATTCCATATGTTTCCTCGCCTTTCCAGATTGTGTCAAGGAAGTTTAAGTGTTTTCATTTCCACACAGTTCATCCCTGCGTAACGCTGCAGGTGCAGGCTTAACTCAACACAAGGCACGCGCAGCATAGAGCAGCATAGCGTGTAACGTATGAGAAAATCAAAGAAAACCAAACTGGTCCAATCAGCTGTTCACATACACACATCTTGTACATATCTGTCTGCAAATGGTTTGTTTACTCTAAGTGATTACTTGAGATGCATAAAAAAAGCCACCTGGCAGAAAAAGTTAAAACACTTGTTTTTAATGATGGTAAATATATTTATGCCACGAGGCTGAGAGACATGTGCTGTTAGTCACTGATATACTGCAAATGATTCCTTTTAATAGTAACATATAATCATATTAAATTCATATTTCATCGCATACCGTAAGCATGTACAATTAGAGTATGCGATTCAATCCCTACAGCTGGCCCAGGCTTTAACGAAAACCTCTGTGAAATGTGTGATAATATTTTTCTATTGGAATTGTGTTTGGAAACTGTACAGAGAGAAAAAAAAAAACTTTGCATGGTAACAGCTGTTGGGATTATGGTGCCTGCTGTACTGAGATCTGTCAGGGGGTCTAAAAAGCTGGGCATCAGTTGATGAAGAATTCCCGAATCTAAGAAATTGGTGAGCCACAAGTGTAAATCATCACATAGCTGTCACACAATTTGCAAATCTTACAAACGTGCATCAGCTATAAAGAAAATAATGGATTTTGTTTAATTATTGAAAAGTTAAAAAGTCTTTATTGTTGACATACACAAGGGATGATTTGCCTAAATGTGCAACAATATTGTAAATAACCTCCTTCCATTTTTCCTGTGGACCAGTTAGAAAACAGCCTGATTAGAAAAGGACAATAAAAAAGGAAGCATGGTAAGCTCTTCTATACAACATATTGAGACGAGACTCCAAATTCTTAAAGAAAAATAAAGAAAAGAAAAGAAACACAAAATCCTAGAGGCCTCATCAATCATCAGGGAGGGGGCTCCATAGCTTGAAGCCCTGCTCTGGTTTTGTCATTGACGAAAAATGGCTTTCCATAGAAAAATGAGCAAGATCACACACA
The DNA here is from genome assembly GCA_037974645.1 of Hollardia meadi. Lineage (NCBI taxonomy): Eukaryota > Metazoa > Chordata > Actinopteri > Tetraodontiformes > Triacanthodidae > Hollardia > Hollardia meadi. The sequence goes on along the minus strand of JBBPCS010000374.1, from coordinate 6,868,794 downwards.
CGCACACACCCTGGTCCTGTATTGATTTTTATGGCGGATGGTGGGGCTGGTGGGTAGTGGAGGCAATGCTCTCAGAGCAGATGTCTAATGGTGTTTAGAGACTCTCCACTTTATCAAGCCAGGCCAGCACTGACAGTTAGATGCTGGAGGGCAATTAAAATTAAAGCCTGCCTGATTAGAATATCATATTCATCTGGATGGTAATTACTATGTCTGGCTCCGTATAAATAATTAATTATGCAAAACCCATGCAGCTGCCACTGGCTAGAGTTAACTGACTTTCTGTCAACGTCTCACAGTTCTAGAAAGGATAAAGAGATTTGGGAAATAAGCTCTTTAGCCGCTATCTGGAAGCCCGCTGGGGTGCGCATGCAGCGCCCATTGAAACAGTGGCAGCCTGCCCTCTGTGTGCAGGTGGCTCCACCAAGACATTGTGGGGTTTCCTTTTGAAGATGTATTTAATTTAAAAAGAAAACACTCTTTTTAAGGACATCCTTTTTCTTGTCCCCTCTGACTCCTTCGCTCTCAATAGAGAGACATGGTCTGGTCTCTCTATTATTTATCTTTTTGAAAAAATAGATGTTTCAGGTTTCTTTCTTTTCCACTGTTACCACAACATTAAGTGGAGACTCAGTAATTAGTCTGCATTAGTAATTAGCCTGCATTTCCTGCCTCTTGTTGGAATTCATTGACGTTTGATTGCATCTCTCTCTATGTGCACATCTGATATCTTCCAGCTTGTTCAATCAACTTGTGTGATGTTACTTTGTTAATACAGCAACTGATTACTCATTATACTGCATTTGCCTTCTGAAATTTTTTATTTGAGAATTTATTTTAAGATTTTGGTTTTAAAAAAAGAGAAATATTTTGAATTAAGATGTTTGTGATGTTCATCATCAACTGTGGAAATAACTCACCAGTTTATTAGGTACACCTGGCAAAAGCAAATGCACTCTATTAAAACAGCCATGCAATAAATCATTATCTTCACGAAGATTATGTTCAGGTTTATGTTGATTCAAATTTATTTCACCATTTTGGAGACTGTTTGTGGTGCTGTTAAATTGTATTGCATTATTCTCAGAGGTGTTTCTAATATTTTGTCGACACCATTTATATGAATGAGGGTACATTAAATATTGTAAACATCTCTCAGGCAATATAACAAGTATAAGAAACTGCAGTCTTTAAAATGACAATAAAGTTGATTGAATGCCACCTTAACCAGTTTTAACAAAAAATGCGGACATTGAATTGAGGAGTATCTACATTGAGAAAACACAGAGCAACAGCTTTAATCATGCAGTACTTATATTTATTAGGACATGTTGATGGTCCTGCTGCACTTGTTGAAAGGTAAGATGTATCTCAAAGGATTTCAATTTCACTAATCTCTTCTGACAGATGAATATGCTGTAAATGTATGAAGAAAATCCTGCAAGAAAAAAAGTTTTTGTTTTGTTTTTCCTCGATTACCTCACTATAGACGTCTCCTGTTCAGGCCGTCAGCCAGACGATTAGCAGAGTAACACCCCAGAAAACATGATTCTGCCATCCAGCCATCTCTTAAATATAACAAGGTGAAATTGCTAGAGTATCTTGTGTCAGAGGAGATAATTAGAAACACCAGCGGTGGAAGGAGGGGTGGGACGGTCAGTGGGAAGAAGAGACAACAGCCACATTACATCCAAAGCATTCTTTTCTTATTAAAATTTCTAATCACGCAAATATAAACAATTAGGAACTGTTTAATAAGTGAAGCTGAAATCATGTTCTTGGTGTACACTTCATTACTGTGACCTTCTCCAAAGACATCCATAGCTCACAAATTAGCTTCATGCTGTTAAGGACGTTAATATGGTAATCAAATGCAGAAGGTTATATAAGCAGCGAAGGTTATTCCATTTCATGTGGGAGAGTGTAGAAAAGGAAATTGAAAACAGCAAAGAAGACCTCAAGATCACGTATTTGTCAACCTCTTGCTTTTTCGCGTTCTCTAACACGGCATTTAGACGTGGCACCAAAATCCTAACGTTCTAACGTTAAGGAGCAACACTGACAAGCAAGAAAAGTTAGGAACAGAGAAGCTGACCATGCTGCATAAATCATATGATAACAATGTGAGCGCTCATGAACTCTACTTTCAAAAGTTTTCTGAAACTAAATTCTACTGGTTGGGAGTCTGTGCTGCATTACCCCTCAAACCACAATTGCACCTTGGGGACCCAGGAAAATCTCCTCAAATAGAGCAGCTGTGGATCTACATTGCCAATATCTGCAGCTTTCCTTTACAGCAGCAATAACTTGATTGAGAATTCAAGAGAAGATGCAAAAATCAAATAAACAATCACAACTATGAGGGAGAGAGCAGTTTTTTTTCCATATACATGCATTGAGGCACTGTTGTTTTACTAATGTTATTATTGATTTAGGGTTCCAATGACCACTGGGATAAGGTAGCTAATTACGTTCAGCAATGTTTTACTTGATGTATGCATGTTTTCCCTGTTAGCCTCGAGGACTCTGTGGTGAGAGATGACGTGCGTTCTTTGATAATCTTTTCTCAGTGGGAGGTTTGGAGATTATGGAGATCTCAAGGCTGAAGCTGTGGGATATAAGCTCCAAATAGGCATCATCCTGCCGCTACAGAATTGAAGACAATGCCCAGAGTGGCTTGTGAAAAATAAATAAATAAATTACTGATCTGCATTTAAGTTGATGTAAAGATCTCGATTCAATATTTTGGTTGAAAGTTTGTAAAAGTTGTAGTCAGGTGTTGAAAGCTGGAAAAAAAAACCCCACCATCATATCAGTGGGTCACAAATTAATGTACATAGAGAATTAACATACATAAAATTGGTTTACAGGAAAGAAAAAAAAAGGTCTGCTTTTAACATTTGGATTTCAAAACAGAATGTCTAATATGCTTACTCTATGTGAGAAGTATTGTTGGGTAAACAGACATCTGCACAAAAAGTCTGCAAATCGCAGAATTACCAACCACAAAATCAGTCAATATTGTCTTTCCTGTGCTCTCAATTCTAATGTAAAACAGCCCCGGATGGCAGCCCACAGCTCCATCCTGGCCTCCACAAACACTTCTGGAGGGGCACCTGGCGTTGCTGGCACACTGGACCTCACAATGGGGAAGGAGGGTGAGGTTTTGGCTCAGACTCTGAGCTTCTGTTTGCAAGGTCACAGCTGCCTCATTGGTGGCTCCCACTGCCACGTCTGGCACTGATGCAGTGTGTGTCCTCTGCTGCCATCCTGCAGGAGGCAAAGCATCCCGACTTCCTTGTGATGGCAGTTTCAGACTGCGTGTTAGCACATGTCATCAACCCAGCACACAGTCATACCACTGAGGGGGCTGTTCTGTGCCAGTAGGGGGAAAGGATTACAAGCAAAGGTGAAGAACTGGACTCGCCGCATCCTACATATCAGCTAGACAGACACATTTAAAGACTGGATCTGTTTATTTAGTCCGTTTGTGAAGTAATAGATTTTGGGACGAATGCACCACCGTTAGATCTTTCTTTAGGCATCCAGAGAAAAGAGAAATAGGCATCCACAAACGCAGACACAACACCTGCTGATAATAAGGTGCGTCATCCAGTATGCCCGAAATAAGATGAATGACAGTTATGTGAGCATAGTGTAAATGAAGTTCCCTATATATTTGTCTTTCAATATCACTGTTATCTTTGGGCTCGCCGCGGCACCTGCAGTGGGCAGATATCAACTGGAGGAAAAGGAAAAGGGGTTGTGTGTGTGTTTGGGGGGGGAGGGGGGGTTAGGTGCTGGAGGATCGTGGCAACTGTCCACAGAGCACTTCCCCATTCCTTTGACTGGATGTTGAAAGGCATGATTCCAGCTATAGGGGGGGTGTGGGGAGTGCGTTGGGTGGTTGTTTGAAGACTTAGGAAGAAAAGTAAATCAAGACTGTTTCATGTAAGATATGAGATTTGCATTGAGCCTTTTCAAATGAGCCTTTATGTTTGAAAATGACTGACAGTCATAATAGCCGGTCGACTCACAGAAAGAGGGAATGGAAATGGGCAGGGAGCCAAATCTAGTTTCCTCGCAAAAAACAGAGCCTCCAAAGTAAAGCAGAGAGCGCACTGGACCAGCTGATTTCAGTTTAGCACAGCTCATAATGTGGAAAAACTGGGAGCTCTTCTTGTCCATAATTGCTACATATTTAGAGTAAAAGCAAAAAATAAAAAAGATATATGTTCTGGTTGCCCAAAGTGAAATAGTTTGAAGTACAGGAAATTACCCAAGAACAAGGAGATCGACGGAGAGGGAGAGAAAGAGAATAACTGGTGCCTGTTGGAGGGAAAAAAATAATAAGAGACCATATAGACACATGAGTAGACTGCTGCTGAAAATATAAGACAAATGTACATTCCTTAATCATTTTTAAATTGCAGCCATATTCTCTATGGTGGTGTTAAATTTGGCTGCCAATGAATAAATGTGTAGCAAAGCCATAGATGTGCTTATTAGGGTGTGTGTGTGATTGTGTGTCTTTGCATCTTTTTTGTGTGTGTTCATGTGAACACACACTGTATCACACAAGCACGCAATCACACACAACAGAAACTTTGATGCCCTGTATATAGAATCACCAGACTGTGACCACTTTTACTGAGGCAGAGTGGTGGTGGATGCAGTGTTTCATTCACGTGGTGTTGATTCCAATTACACCAGCAGCAACATGGTTGAGACACACAGAAGAACCATGCATTTGCAAACAGCCCGCGTTGTAATTTGATGCCTCTGGAGTGGATGTGTTGTTGGTAACATCATCCTGTTGTAGTGTCAGATCAGTTTGAGGCAGAAAGGAGCGTTCAATTTCCAGTTGCAGAATGGGCAACATCTAAATGCCCCAATACAGTGTGTTTCATCACCAAACCTTGTGAGGTGTTGCAGGAAAAATGAAACAGGAACAGGTCTGCTAATTGAAACGGTCACGCTTCCTGGTTTCCATTAGGGTAATTGGCATATCTATTTAGGACATACATATTTTGTGGAAACGGCAACTGAGCTGTAAATGACGTATGAAAGCAATACAACGTGCCATAGTCAACAGTTACTGAGCCATCAGTTCAAGAACGTCTCTTTTTCAACATGTTGCACAACTTATTTTACTGACTATCTGCAACCTGACCAAAGCTTAGACTACCAGTGAAAACACTGAGCTGTCCTCAGTAATATTTTTTTGTCAGTTACTTTACTTTACGTTTAATTCCTCATACACAGGTGTGAAGAATAACATTAATGATGATGGCATTACATTTACTTTAGGCGTGCAAGTGCCAGGGACTTGCTATTGTGAATGCTGACTTGAATAACTAATTGTAATGGAGCCTTATTTGTTACACCAGTATAATCAGAAAGGTCTTTACTGCCAATGGCCAACTTCAAAAGCTACGACCTAGAAACACATATGGTAGTTTAAATGTACAACTATCAATCAAGGCAGCAATATTTATGTTTATACAGTATATGGCAGTAGACTAAGAAAGTGGTGCCCTTGTGCCAGAATTATGCAGATCTTAATTGTTTTCTCTGCAGGACACAGTAGTGCCATCTCAAACCTGATCATTTTACATTTTAAAGGATCTATTCTGTGTTTTTTTGTCAAAGCTATCTTGTCATCTCAGGTTTTCTTAAACACCTCTGCTGTCAGTTCCAGTGAGCTGGCACACCTTGCAGTGTCTTGGCTCATTCCTGCAATACTTTAACACTTGGTGGAGATTTCCCATCAGCAGTCACCTGATGTTGGTGGTCTAATGGTCGGGATGACCCAGTGGAAATGTGCGTGGTGCCACCCTGGATCTTTCCCATCTGTTGTGTACATGGTGTAGAGCATTATCTAGTGGTGCCCTTGAACACAAATGGTATGAAACAAACTCTGTGGCCAAGGATAGGGATAAGCAGAGAGATTATAAAATGTGAGCTGATGAGAACACATTTTGATGCAAAGGTCTTAAATGAACATCATTCATTAAATCTGCAATATGCTATTGTTGACCAATAGGGGTCAATGAAACTCCAAAACAAACCTACAATGAGCCATATTAAATGTGCCTGGTGGAGTTTTAGGCCATATGTAGCATGTACAGTGGCCGGCAAGGGAAAACATGCTTCAGATAAGTAAACACCATCAATATGACACCACATGCAGCACTTAGGAATGCAGCATATTACTCAAATGCTGCATGTCTTGTCAAATTGATTAAGATGTTTTCTTTATTTGCTTATATTTTGACTATGTGCATGTATTTTCTCAAGTTTATTTTCATGTAATAAGGAGCAATATTTTTTCCTGTTGTTTTTTTTTTGTATCATGCAATACACGGATGAACTACTGCAACAACAATCAATATTAAGGAAATCAGCTTAGCAGAAGTTTTTCTTTTAGAAAATAAAATATATGCATCAAATTTCACCCTTCTGAAAGCAGCGGAAGCTACATAAAGCTGTTGATTGCCATGTAGAAGCAATCTTTTCACATCACTGGTATTCCTATCATTTGGTGTTCATTTAAAATGTTGCTTAACTGAGCTTTAAAAGCAGCATTTTGAAAACATGTTCACGAGCAGGGTTAGGAACAAGTGATTGAGGTGAATAAATGGCCCTGGTCTATAAAGCATTGTGGGTAATCCAGTCGTCCTATCCACATACTAATAGAAGCAGTATGGTCCTCTATTCATTACTTCTCATGATGACAGGATGAACATGGTATGCTGACAGTGTGGGTCTTTGTGCTATGCTAAAACCCTTTAAATGCAGTGTAGGTTAGAGGTGCATGTAATGACAGCTTGGTATGGTATATGGACCAGTAAATCAAAAATAACATCACCCACACACAAAATACTTAAAGCAGGCCTTAATGCTGGCAGGCTTTAATTGTTTACATAATTTGGCAGACTTCAGCTTTTTCTTTAAGCAACCATACCGTCGCTGCCTAAGACTCTCATTGTGCTGGTCGGGTACGCCATTCTTTTCTCTTCCTTCCTCGCATGTGGAGGCAGCTATCTGAAGCGTCCACGCCGTTGGATTATCCCACTAACCACCAATCCTTTTGCAACAGTTGAGAGGATGAGAGCGCCTGTTGGATCACCTCCAGGGCCTGCTGGTGCCTCTTCTTCTACTCGCCTTCCAGAGTAGCTCCAGGCTGGGACCCGAGTGCCCCATCTCGTCATCCACTCTGTGCCATCTCTCGGTCCAGGCCGCACCCCAGCAGCGACTGGCACAGGCAGTGTTCTGAAGCCTTTCTGAAGTCTGAAGGGGAGCAACTGCAGGCCCAGATGGTTTTCCTTTATATTGGTCTGTCCGTCTGTCTGTCTGTCCGCCACCGAGTGTGGGGTCTTTGCATCTGTTTTCTGCTCTGAACATTAGCTTGCACCTGTTGGGACGGTAGAGGTGGGAGTACAACTTGCTTTTAGCATACAGAGAGATGGAGGTGGGACTCGCATGTATGCGTGCATGCCACACACGGTTATGTTAAGACACAGATGCACAACCACAATCTCAATTATTACATGTGCATATATGCAAAAAGAAACATATATGCATGTTTAACCATAAAAACACCGTCTGCTTTGACATGGAGAAACACTCCCACACACATCCTGTAGACGCAGTGTTCACACTTACTGTAGCTGCTCTCTCACACTGTCCCACCCACACAAAGTATCCTCAACACGTCTGAGCTCTGCGAGGTCCGTCTCCATTCACTCAATTAGAGGTGGGCCCCGGAACATTCCACACACATGCTAATGCTGAAAGACGACAAAGCCAATGATGAGGAGATGGTGCTCTCTTGTGCAATCAGCTTGCAGGGCTTTTAGTTTAAACAATGCGCATGGTAATCAGACAAAATAAGTGAGAAGGACACGGCAAGAGTGAGTAATGGATGGGTTGGTCAATCTAGAGTGAAGAGAGTTATGTGTAAGCACACAGGAGACGGATGATTGGACAAATCAATGACAGCCAGATTCAGATGTCCCTTAAGTCCAGTTTTAGGTGGCTGTCTCATTGTAATGAGGTTAATAAGTGGACATAGGAGAAAGCGACTCTTAGTATAAACTGTGTAAATGTATCTATGGGCACAATCACAGAAAACTCAGTGCTGGGTTTGTGCTATTAAGACTGTTCAGTTCTAGGAAATGAGCTTGCACAAAGTAGAAAAATGAAGGAAAAGAAAAATAAGTAATATCGGAATGGATGAATAAATGATAATTTTAGGATAGGATAACGCTGTGTGTATGTTTTCTAAAACAAGCTCATTTACAGCTTATTTATATGCTTCCGAGACCTTAATGCCTCCACCAGTCACATTGGGAATGGACAGATTGGCTTCTAATGGTTATCCGATACTATGCAGCAGTATACCTATGTGTTGTTTAATAAGGTGAACTGACCTTTCATCGCGGTTATAAATCAATGACATTCTCCAACATTGAAGCACTGCATGCAAATGCATAATATTATCTCCCCACACACACACACACACCAACGAAAAGGGGAACATATTCACAGGAAGTCACATCTAAACATAAATACACACGTTTCAAGACCCAACATGTGCTCCTCGCCTTTCATGCACACACTCTCATAAGCAATGTGCCAGTGGTCAGTGATGAAATCAAATCAAATCATTTCCTGTGGTACATCTTTGGATAAAAGGCCTCTGAAAAGATCTCGGTAAGTGGAGAACGAAGTGGCAGAAATAGATGAAGTAAGATTGTATTTGATTGCGGGTAAATGGTAGATGTTTGTGTTCAGGGCCTTTGATGTTGTTTTTGAAAGGACCTGCTGGCCTTTTCATTATGTGATTACTATTCTTCTGCCAAGGCATAATGGCTGAGGTATAGTTCAGCTGTTGGTAATGGAGGCATTACCAACAGCTGAATAGAGGAGCAGCAATGTCCAGATTCCACTCATTTACCTTTCAAATAATACTTCACCTCTCCCCACAGCGGCGGCAATAACCGCAAAATCACAGCTAACGCCATCTCGTCTGTCAGAGAAAACAATATAAAAACAATGTATTTCTTATTACTCTGTCTCGCTTGCTCTAGCTCTCTTTTTCACTCCTTAAGTACAGCCCTAAAGCAAAACAGAGTGCTTCCATTGCAGACATAAAGTGGTGGAGCTTCTTCTCCTGCTGCTGTTCATTCTCCAAATCTCAATTTATTTTTGCATCATCAACACAAAAGAAAAAGCGATAAACACTCACTGTGTGCCTAGACATACTTTCCCCTTATGGGCCCTGCTGCCACAGGCCCAGATAGAAACATAGATCCACACACCGCTGTGTGTCTGTATGTGTGTGTGTAGGGGTGGTTGGGTATTTGGGATACGTTCCCTGCCTTTCTAATAAGCCACCGGCTTGATGCCACTGCTCTCCTGCATGGGAGGAGATAAGAACTGGCAGAGCAGTGGTGTGGGCTCCCATTGAAACCCAGTGTGCTGCTAAGCCCCCTCACAGCCCCCAGCAGAACCTCAAAATGCACACACACCACCACACTCGTGCACCTTCGTGCGCACATACAGACACATGCAACAAAGGCAGCCCCCAATGAGGTAACGTTGTGATTACACATGCAAGAGCACAGACAGCGCTTTGGGAATATGAGGTGGAAGGAGAGAGCGAGGGAGAAAGGAGAGGTAGAAAATAACAAGAATAAAGTCCACTGAGACGGCATCAAAAAAGTGCAATACTCTGCTTGTTGTTTAAAAAGAGTGGGGCTACTGAACTGAGGAATCTCGACTTTTTTTTTTTCCTTGTGCAGCCTTTAAAAAAAATACCACACCAGCAAGACTCATCCCACCCTCATTTACCACTTTTTCTTTATTTATATAAATATATTTTACATGCTTCAGCAACAGTAACAATTACCTTATTGAAGAGCAGAAACATTTTGAATTTGTGGGAGCTAAGGGGATGCCATTTGCATATCAAACCTTGTTATTCGGGCCACGGGGGAGTTGAGTTCTCTTCTTTAACCGTTTGAGATTAACCCCATGCAAATGGAGCAGATGCCAAACTCCAATAAATCAGCACTTAAGAGAGCCTACATCTGTGGAAGTCATTGTTATGAAGGCCAATCCAAACCTTCCACACCCGGTCGTTAGTAATTGTGAAACTGTTGCTTATCCATCTGTGGAGTGTTTTGTAAAGGAAAGACACGAGTCAGCTATTGTATTGGAGGAAGACTGAAGTGCTACTTTGCTTTTGTAGAAAATTCTAACACCTCATTTGCACATTTACCAGTGAGTGACCATCAGCTGTCAGCCATAAAAATCAGCTGCCTCAGGGCTCTCTGTCAGTCTACTGTTTTTTCTCTCAGTGTCTGTATTCATTTGCAAATATTTTGGTAATAGACTAACAATCAGGCTTCTTACATTGCTGACAATGGTAACTAAGTATCCCCCTATCAGCCAAAGTCATGTGAGAAGTCTAATTTTACTCCCTGGATGGAGATTTTAAGCTTTGCTCCGTATACACCAGATAACATAAGACAAATACTTGTATACACCTTTATTCCTATAGTGTCAGTGTTGGACCTGCTGAATTCTCTTGCTGAATTCTAAGGAGTGTTGGTAAAATAATAAAAACTGAAAGTTTTCCCCAGGTTGGATTACAAAGGGAGATGTGATGCAGCAGAATGATAAATCAGTTGCGATGAAGACAAATCGTCAATTATTTCAGAATTTGAGGGTATATGAGACAAGAAGAAGTACAGTTTTTGGAAGTACAGTTTTCACCCTGTTGATATTTGATCCCAGAGTGCAGTAGCTCCATTGATTGTGACGAATTGGCACGGGGGAGAAGTAAAAACTTGTTGCTGTAATGGATGTAGTCACGGTGGACCAGATCTGGGCAGGTTCCAAACTACAGTAGTACAGTATTTGGCCATGCAAATGTAAGTTCTTCCAGATGGGCAGATTGTTAGGAGCAGTGGAATGCAGAGCAATACTGATTGGAGAGAAGCTGTTAAATGCATGTGTACTCTGGATAAATGCTTAAATTGCATTCCAGAAAAAGACGTGTGACTGAATGATGCTATTGATATGATTTATAACAGTCTGAGTCAGTTGGATGTGTAATGAACTGAAAAGTATGTTCTGACTGAGTTAATAACTTCAGAAAATTGATTTTTAATTATTCAAGTGTTCTATTTGACATTTTTTTGGACATATAAGGGGCGTAAGCGTTCAGTGGACGTAGTTCGTTTCAGTTCTTTTTCAGATTTTATTTTAAAAATGAGGATTCTCTGAAAACAATTTTCATATAAAATCCCTATAGATATTCATTTGCACATGTGTATGGAGCAGCTGACAAACGCATTTAGTAAATTCACTACAATGTTCATTTTCCTTTCTTGCTCCTCTATGGTGGCTATTATTATCATTGAGTCCATCCAGACTTGCTGTTCATTCCTAGTCGACTATTGCTGAACTCTCTCCCTTGAAAAAAAGATTTTCAGATTTCCATTCATATGTGATGACTTGTGAAAATGTCCAGTTCACACGTGACACCATTTTCTTTTCACATGTTAACACTTTTGTTCGCGTGTGAAAATATTCAATTCACATGGGAAAATTTTCTCAGTTGGCCACAAGCAACAGAATAGACATTTACTTACATGCAATGGTGATAAATTGTTGCAGTGACAGTGACAAACAAGGGATGTAATTTCCATTTGTGTTTTCACTTGGAAGACTTGGAACATCAGGGACGTAAATGTATGTCAGCCTCATGGTGAGAAATTCCTAAAGAGGTATGGTAAAAATCTAGTAGCTCAAGTATGTCTCATACTGTGTGTAGTCAGATGAAACAGGGCTGTTTGAACCAGTGTATTTACTCTAAAGTTCATATACTGTGTAACATGTGTTAGCTTGTATACCCTGCACTACTGTCTTTGGCAGACGACAGTTTTTAAGGGCGATACTGATAGACTAAAAAGCAGGGAAAATCCCCCTCAGGAATTCCCCTAATACCAGAACCTCTAAGAGGGCAGGCAGAGGGGGGGAGCAAAAAGAGTAAAAACAGTGGGATTGAGGAGAGAGAGCTGCCTTGAGAAAACCGTACAGGGAAATGTATAAGAATCGGGAAAAAATAAGACAGATTTCGAGGATTTTGTAACTCAGCTCAGCTGTCAATATTATCAGCTCTCAACCTGAGCATGACACTGTGGAGAGAGCTGTCTGTCAGGTGAAGAGTAAAGGGCAGAGAACAACTTAGGGTTACAATTTAGGGCAGGAGGAAACTCGGCAGTATAGCCTATAATTTCTTTCGATGGGGATACATTCATAGTAATAGAGGAGTAAATTTTAATACTACTGTCTGTAAACATAAACATCACAGGCTCTGCCTCTATCATTCTTAATGACTCTGACCCGACTGGCTCATCAACTAAAAATAAGAGAAAGTGATTGTTGTAAAACACACTTGAATAAAAAGACATCACTGATTAAAGGGTAAGAAAAAAAGGGTGCTCAATTGTCAAAAAGACCCTAATGATTCAAGAATGTCATTGCATATGGCTTTTTAATTGAATGTCATTACTTCCAGAACAATGTCACCAAAAAAATTAACATGACAGCATATGGGGCCATCAGCTAAACCATATGAATTATGTCTATGCAATGATCCAGCTCTTTGAAGCAGCTTTCATAAACACCACCACTTTTCAGTATGTAAATTTAATTACACCGAAGAGTAGCTAAAGCCAGGTTCAATCACACTTTCACATCATGACGAGGTCAGAATGTAATGACTCAGTCTGAAAGTGCTGCATGACGCTAACTGCTCTCAGTTGTTATCGAATGGATTCGTTCAACCAATTGACTTTTATGTTTTTGGTACTACTGGAAAAAGATGATTTTTTAGTCTATAGATTCCGCATTCAATTGTGTGTTGACAGTGAAATCTTTACTTACTCATCTGTTTTCTGTTTATTGTGCGTGTGTGTGTGTGTGTCCAGTTTCTGTGCCCATGTTTCTCTGTGTTTTTGTGTATGTCTAGCTGTGAGGATGAGCTCCCATTGCTACTGCCCTCTCTGTAGTGTGTGGCAGAACTCAGACGAGCCAGCCTCAATCCTGGCACGGGGTACTGCCAGAGAGAATAGCAGGGTTGACGCCAGCTCCCTCTGCAGCTGTCAGGCTCTCTGAAAAGTGGTCCCGGAGACTGTTAGAGGAGTCCTGAAACACTTGTGGATTGTATGACGGCAGCCCTGTGGCCACCATTACACACAGAGAAATATGGGAACATTGCTATTGAGGTTCCTAGCAGAGGACATAAAATTCATGTGGGCAGATTCTTCCCTGTGCATATTATGCTTTGGCCAGAGTTATAATTATATGTGCTTAAATAAACCCGATCTTCCCTTTTTATCAAGTGTGTTCTCATCTGCTGAAACAGCACATGGTCTACACCTTCAACCTGTCCCATAAAGACATTGTCACACCAATAATCAACACTTCCATAACCTTAATAGGTTTAATATTATAAAAACTCTTTGTCTTATACAGCTGGTAGGGCTACCTCTTATATGTCACCTACATCATTCGCTAGTCTTACAAACACAGGATGTGCACACAGCTTCGTGTTTGGTTTGTAGTTAATAAGAGGATGGCTTTAGTTATGTTATGATCTCATATTCTTGTATTGAATGTAGTCAACAATAGATATAATATATTTTTGTATGTTGTCTGTTTGTATCATTACGAATGAATAAATAAATAAACGGACCCAAGCCTGGAAGCTAATTTGAAAAGGAGAAAGTAAAGCAAAGCTTATTGTAGTTTAATGGGGCAGTTTATTTGATTTGAAACATAATTCATTTTTTCAACTTTGCATTAGGGAATCTTTATTAACTTAACTAGTTAAAAAAGAATAGTAGGCTGTAGGGTCCGCTGTAGCCTACACAGTAGTTTGTGTGCTCCTTTTCAAAAATGTAACAACACATCAGGGCCACAGCAGCCACAGAGATGCTATGTGAGGCTTGGAAGAACTGTCATTGGCTGCTTGAGTTTATGATGGAGATGGTTGATGTTGAAGACAACATTAAGGAAGTTGAAGCAAGTCCTCCCCTTTTCAGTAACACTCATCTAGCAATGATATCTCCAAATATTCCACTATTCTGATCTCCAGAAAGATGGTAAACAAAGTGACTGCACACAGCAGGATGAATCTTTTTTCAGAATTGAGACAAAGCAAAAGACAGTTTACTCCCTGGATGGAGATTTTAAAAGGTCCCATAGTAAAGCTCAGGAAAGCAGCTGTGCGCCGCTCTTTGTGGTGGTTAACCAGGCGTACATTTGCAACCAAGTCATCATCATCCTTAAAGTCTGTTCTCTTGCAACACTGAAAGATATTTGAAAACCCTTCTGATAAAGAATTAATCTTACCCGTGTGTACCTTTCTATGGGACCTTCCGGACGTGGCTGTGCCATGAGCCCACATCCCTTGTATCATAGTGAATGAAAGAATGTAAACACAGTTACTGAATATAATCAAACCAGCCTGATTTTGTACGATACGTCCGTAGTGTTGTGGTGGTGCTGTCAATGGGCGAAGTTCAACACTGAACTAGAAATCAAACCCATTCACCCCTTAAATCCTGCTTTATATACGTTAAAAGTTGACCTGGATAAAAATATCTTAAAAAATTATGGGGGTCAAACAAAATATTTAAACTTGACATACGTACGAGTCATAATCACTCAGGTCCTTTGCGTTTATCTAGTGTTGTGTAAATAAATGTAGAATAAAAACTCACCACAAAAGTGAATTTCTTACTGAAAACAAGCATACAGAAGAGAGGATTTGCCCTCTCTACTCTAATTTGCAATGACAAAAACTTCTCCCCCACTGACCAGCCAGAAGAGAGCAAGTGTGAAGTCGTCGACTCATCTGCTTTGGTGAGACAAAAAGCGAGAGACCGATCAGGGGGCAGGCCGCTCATAGACACTTCAAGGCCCCTTGTCTTGTGTGTACACACACTTAAATGCCCCAACTCCTGTCCCTCCAATCCTCCCTGCATCCCTCCTTCATGGGGCCCCTTGGCTGTCATGCATATCAATGGTTTATGAGAGATGGAGGGGAGGGAACGAGGGATTGGGAGAAGTACAGAGGCACAGAGGGCATAGAGGGAGGATTGGGCAGTGCAGTGAGGCCTAGGCAACAGTTGGAATCAATCAAGTCTGTAGGATTACTGCTCCACTGAGTTGTGATCAATAGATCCTGAACACTATCCCCTGCTAGGAGGGCTGACAGGGTAAATGAGGGTCCGAAAGCTGCGCCCCACCCACCTCCCTCATCTCATCTCATCCCAATTCAATCTCTCCATTGCTCTCTCTCCGTCTTACTCACCACCCTTCGTTTGGTTAGTCTCGAAAAACGAAAAGCAAAGAGGCAAAAATGGCGTTTTTGTTGATAGTGAAGAGGGCAAAGACTCATTCTTGGTCCAGTGGTTTTTAACAATGCCGGGGGAGTGTTGCATATTCAGCTGAGAGGAACATCTACCCTTTTTCTCCAGAGCTTTTGTACCTCTGGGTGCACTGCTTTCTTGTTTTAGAAATGGGTTAGAAACTTTTTTTTGTTGGGTAATGATGAAAAAAAGGACAGGCGTGTTTTGTCTTCCAGCCAGATCAGATACTTTGATTTTACTGCACACCCACCACAGAGGTGCTCAAAAATATTCCAACATATTAACATGGGGACGCTGATTTTAAAAGACAGACAGACAAAGATAAAAAATGCTGGCGATTTCTTTGAGTCAGTTCTGTGGAGGAGAAAACTTTGTTACTTAAGATTCTGAGGATTTTGCGCAGATAGCATCTGATCTGATGAACAAGTATTTGGCTGTCTGACAGGAAGGTCTATGCCCTTCACACCAATTTTCTCATATATCAGCAATGATGACTTTAAATTCTGTTATGTGAGATCACCCATCCTCCCCACTTCCTTGCTTGTGCATACATTCCCTTGCATGACCAGCAGATGGCAGTCCTGTTATCCTGATCCAGTGGTTTGAACCCGCGCGCCTGCAGGCTGAGTTTTGGACTGTTCAGGGTTTAACTATGTGTAAAAGTACCCCAAATCTCAAATGGCTGGCGGCTGAGAGAGAGAGAGAGAGAGACAGAGAGAGAGAGAGAGAGAGAGAGAGACACACACACACACACACACACACACAGACAGACAGACAGACAGACAGCCTAAATAACAGGTTCCCTGGCCCTGAGCCAATAAACTCACAAATGCTCACACATGCTGCAACATAACAATAAAGCACACTATTCTTCTGTTAATAGGCAATCTGTGTTGCCATGAACATTTAGTCTGATAACTGTTACTGCTGTGTAAATGATGTCATAGGCCTGTCATTGTCCATAAATTATGTGGCTGTCTTTGACAAGCCGTGTTGCCAATGATCTACCTTTTTACAATGTGTCTGACTCACCCCCTTCCACAGTCATAAAATAAGTCAAATTCTTTGCTATGCCCAAAGGGGGTAGTAGCAACTATTTTATATTTTACATCAAATATACAAAGTGCACGATTGGTAAAGGACATTTCTTATTGGTTATGTAATTTTTTTCTGGGAGCAAAATTGTATGTGTCTAAAATGTGCATAATACACAATATGACAATGACTCAATGAATTAGTATGACAGCAGAAGCTTGTATTCTAAAAGCCATTAGAAGCAGAGACTACACAGCAGCACTCTGACCCAGCTCCAGACAAGCAGGACATGAGATAGAAGAAAAAGGGGAAAGCATAACTTCATTACTGTAGTAATGAGTGGAGAGAAAGACTTGTGTGGATACAGTGACCCAGGCAGCGAAGCTTACCTGCAAACTGGTAGCAGTAATACTTCTGGTCAGCTAATTAGTTATACATTAATATGCAGGGATGATCTGATCTCCCCAATTAGGGAACGGCAGTGCTATGACTCACAGGGACTCAATTTTATACTGCTAACTGAACCAATGAAGTCAACCTGATCTAAACTTAATTTTTATTAGTCTATTCTACATTTGGAGGCTTTTTACAGCCTGTCACACACACACAGAGGAAATGTACAAACAAACAGAAATGTAAAAACAACACAACTAACTTATACACTAATTAAACATTTATATTTTCTCTTCGAGATCATTTTGGAATCAGCATTTCCACACAGCTGAGCCAAACTAAACCTAACCAAACTAAATGCAGGCTTGCCTGGTCACCATTTCTCCAGAAATTGTCCTCTCAGTGAAAAGCAATTATGCAGCCCAAGCCAACACACCTCACAGGTCAGCACTGGCTTATGAAAATGACCAACCATGGCCAACCCTACCAAAGTGTAGGGCAAGCAGCATAGAGCAGGAGTGCTCCTGAGATTGAGAACCCCATCATTGTTTCTCTACAGATGTTGTCTTAACGCTACTCCCTTATGCCCAGAATGTGTTCTACATAATCAGCAGTTTACTACAGTGTATGCGTAGTGGTAGTGATGAGTTATGATGTATAGAGAGTTACCTCATTTGTGTGTGAGAAATGCAGGCTTAAATATGATCCACATTTTCATTCACTGCAGGAATGAGACTTCAGGATACACTAAGCAGAGACATACAGAAAGAAAGAACGCAATGACAATGGCGCATGTGGCCATTTATTTGTACATTTTGGGTGTATGCACCTGAAGGGTGGCGCTCTTTCAGCAGTGGACTGAGGCTGGATTTGTCTCGTCAATGACATGTACACTTAAGGGCTTATGGGCCAGAGCCTGAAACTTAGCCAGAAATAGCTAATGAGTGTCTGTGTGCTATTAGCTAAGCCAAGACTGAAATACATGCATTATTCACTCACAAAAACACCACAACTTTAACAGCAAAATACATTATACCCGAGGCCTATTCTTATCGGCACCAGCAAATGACTCATACTGGGCTGCAGGTTTAATTCACACGATTAAAGTCTTTAAAGAAGGTGTGCAATTATGCAGCATGCTACCTTCAATAAAGACAGATATATAATGGCATTATGCTAATCAAATTGTTCATGTGAGTCTGCTCTTTCACTGTGTTCCCTCATGTCTGGCTGATTTGCTAGTTGTGCTATAACGTTGTAGTACACTAGATAGGTATGATCTAAGGGGGCTTGATTGGAAAATAGTGTACTGTACCCATGGGACTCTGCAGGACGCTTCTATAATGTGCCACAGCTAGGGCAGCATGCATGTGTTCCTAGCAACACATTTACCACCACAGTATAAAAATGTATAGGCCAGCTGAGCACGAATAACACATACCAATGCTTTTCCCCATCGCAAAGGCGGAAACAGAGACACTTTAATGCAGACTCTTCTAATTCTGAAATGTTGGTCAATCTTCGCAATGCCTTTCTGTGCTGAAAGGCTGCTCTGAAAATTCACTTGTTGCATTTGTTTACATTATGTTAACATTACAAATTCAAAACAGGAGACGCCTTGCAATGCTACAAAGCTGAGATCCGTGATTTTTCTATTGGATTTCCAAAAATGTGCAGCCTAACCCTAGCCCTACCGACAATACAATATGTAATACTAAGGAAGCTTCAAGTTTTAATACCCCTGCTGATTTTAAATCAAGGTCTTTTAAAGGTTTTGATTTTTTTGTATGCAGTTTAATTGTGAAACTGGATTTTATTGGTATTTGTGCACACTCAACTGATGCGGATGTAATTGTTATATATAAATCGTGGTTAGGCAAATTTGCTATTAACAAAGATATTAGTATTGATGGTTATAATATACATACAGTATATAGAGCTGATCGAACAAATAGTTGAGGTGGTATTGCTATCTTTATAAAAAGATGGTTTCATGTGCATGTTGTACTCAAATCAGTAAGTAAAGAATTTGGATTTTTGGTGGTTGAACTTGAGGTATCAAAAACATTTCATGAGATCTGTTGTTGGTTGCTCTAGGACACCATCGGCAGTCCTAAAAAAAATAATCTTTGATCGATCTCATCCTGACCGATCCTTGTTTTTGAAAATGACGTTATGGATTACTGTGTTATTGCCAAAGTTAGAAATACATACAAAAATTCGCCAAATCCCTCATGAATGAGCAACTTAAGGATTTTTTACTTACAAATAGTATTTTATGTAATCATCAAACAGGATTTAGGGAAAAAAAACACAGCCTACAGCAGCCTTTAAAGTAGTCAATGATTTTTAGACAACAAGCAACACTGTGCAGCACTTTTCATTGACTTTTCTAAGGCTTTTGACACTGCTAAATCATGCAATAATGTAGCATACTTCTCAGTGTTGGACTGTCGGAACAAATTGTCTTTTGGTTTGAAAATTATTTATTTAACAGATCACATTTTGTGAAGGCCTCTAGCTCTCTTAACATATAAAAGGATGTGCATCAGGGGTTGATCCTAGGACCACTCTTATTCATAACAATATCGGTTAAAATGTGCAAAAATGTTCTCCTTTATGCCGATGATGCTGTTATTTACTACTCTGCTCGTACACAGTGTCAAGCTGTTTGTGTCTTTGGCTTTTGATACTGTACTGAACCTTTCAAGATTTTAAATCAATTTTGAATGCTGGCAAAACAAAGAACAAAAGCTATTGAACTTTCCATATATCATTATATTTCAGTGCAATGTTACAGTCTGTATCTTCATACAAATCCCTAGGATTCTTAATTGATTCTTGTCTCTCCTTTAAGCCTCACATTCAGCAACTTGTGAAGATGAGGCTGGTTTTTCATTTCAGAGGTAAATCTCACTTTTCTTTTGGTTCAAAAAGGAGACTTGTTGCTGATACTTTTATGCATGTAATTGACAATAGTAAATTTAAATAATGTACATGCTTGCATCTCATGTCTACCATAGAACATTAAGGTTAATTACAAATAGTAAGGCCCTCACTCATTGCTCTCTGTATGCTAGTGCTACTTGGCCTGCAAGACAATTCTTGTCCTTCAAATCAGTGCAAATGTATCCACCTGAAACATGCTGGAAGTTACCATGTGTGACATATTCATATGACTTTCTCTCGCTAGCTGTACCCAACGTCTATCTTGAGTTGGAAAAAGGGCTTTTAGGTATGCTGATCCTGTGGCTGGGAAGTTGTTGCAGAATCATTTGGTTCTAGGGAAGCTGGTCACTTAAGGTCTTTTTAAAAATAGATTGAGGGAGTTTATAGACAGGACTGAGGCTGTAGATGCTTTAACTGACTGAATCTTATTTTGTATCTTCAATCTGTAATATGAAAGTTTATGTTAAGTTAAGTTTAACTGTTATATGTTGTATGTCTCAGACTTTGCTTAATGTACGTCTCTCTGTCTTGACCAGGACACTCTTGTAAAGAGATTTTTAAAATAAATGAAGCCTTTTCCCGGTTAAATAAATTTCAAATAAAAAAACAAAATAAAAATATTGACAATCACTTACACATTGATACTCTCTCTCACACACACACACACACACACACACACACACACACACACACACACACACACACACACACACACACACA
>JBBPCS010000374.1:6826960-6843113 GCA_037974645.1 Hollardia meadi | reverse complement strand
CACACACACACACACACACACACACACACACACACACACACACACACACACACACACACACACACACACAGAGGCTGAGCACATGTAGGCAGAGGTTATGGTGCACCTGAACTACAGGGATGCCAAGATCATTATTTCACTCTCATTTCAGGGTTGTATCCACCTCCAGCCCCGTCTTTCTCGACACCACCACCACTATCACATATCTCTATCGACCAATCAAACCCTCTCCCACCTTTATACTGTGTTTTGCTTTCTTAGTTTCCCTAAAGGCAGGAATGTTTCCAACAGGCCATGGTAACTATGTGTGTCTGTGTATTGATTACACTCTTATATTCACCCACACAGACACAGGCGCAGCATCCAGTTTCACTTGTTAGCCCTTGACCTTTTGGAATGTGGACTACTCACTAAATAAGAGTTGTAGTGTACTAAGGCATTATACCACATATTAAGTTCCTATGTGGTTTTGTTGCTAAACAGGACGTTGAATTTGCTTCATGGATGTTTTACATGATATGCATTATTTATATATATATATATATGTTTTAAAAAAATCGTATTTAGTAATTTTGCTGGTGAATGTGAACATAATATGTTATGACAGTTAATACATCCCACAAAGCTTTTTATGCTGCATTATTTATTTGTTAATGAAGTTTTCCAGTGTATCTGAATCAAGGCAGGCTTTACAATTTAAAAACATCTCTGTAGAGCATCAGAGCCAGAGGGCACCAGTGTTCTGACTGAAATGATCTACTTCTGAATGTTGCCCTCAAAAGTCTGAATGCTTGAGTTTCCAGTCAAGCAAAACTGGTTTAAAAAAGCAGAATTGTAACTGCGAAATGATGAAATATTGAGTCTGTTTTGATTATGAACTCGTCGTATTTCTGGTTTTCAGCAAAGAAATTGGACATTGTTTGAAAAAAGTTGTTCATAACAATGTTCAACAATGATGCAATATTTTAGTATCATGTCCTGAACGAACTGTAGAGCATGCACACCCCCACAGTGTATAGTGGCCTGCATGGCTTATCCTACTGGTTCAATCCTCAGAAATCAGATTGGCAGACCTCACCTTTAGGCCACAGAGGCTGTGCTGGTATCTCTGATACCGACATGTTTCTCCCCTCTATTTCCTCCCCAACATCCTTCTCTGCTCATCAACAGCATACTCGCAAGAACAAACAACAGATTAGATACCAGCAAAAAAAGCTGCCTGCTGCTGGCCCACATGGAAGTGGCCCAGATCTGCTGGTGAAGGGAGGGGGCTGTGGAAGCCTGCTGCCGGGCCGAGGGCCAGGGTTTGATCCCCAGTTGACTGGCGTCCTTCCAGCCCAGAGGAACGAGTGTTCTACAGCAGAGCAAAGCGTGGGGCTTGCACGCTCCCCCCCACCATCACCACCATCCCCCTCGAGGATGATAGATGCTCTGTCCGCTCCCTACAGCAGGGAGAAAGCATTAGACATCTGTATAATTGACTGAGGATGAGAGAAAAGAGGGGGGAAAAGGATGGAAAGAGAGGGAGAAGGAAGACAGATTGTGAGGGTGTGTGTTTGCACTTGAGTGAGATATTGGACACAGAGCGTGTGTTTCAGTTGCTGTGTCTGTGTGTAAAAACGAAAAGGGAGATATTACAGAGACAGAAAGACATGAGAGAGGGAAAGTGAGAGAAGAGGGAGAGGTAGGGAGCTGGCACAGATGAGACTGGCTCTCACTCAACAGGACATCCTTTCACACACATTACACATGTCCTCTCCAATCCTCTCACAGAACCAGCACTGGAACTACTCTGTCGAAAACGGGCCCACACTTCTGACTGATGAAACTACTGATATTTTATGGTGGTGTGGTGCAGCCCGGCCAAAGACTACTATAATGTCATCCAAAATCTCTCAGCAACAGAATTATTTCAAGGGTTTAACATTAGCGCTTGCCCTCACAATAGGGCAAGGGTTGGCATGTGATGGAAAGGGGTAATCTCGCTGGGAAGAAAAGACCAGAATTTCAGTACAGCGTCAAGAAAGAATTTTCCATCCTTTTGTGTGGAATGTAAGCTCATCCAAAGAGATGAGTAGAAGGGGGCCAACATGCCACTGACAAACAAAACCAAATCTGTTTCCAGCAAAGTGTGTTAGTTTGTACAATCACTGTACTAAACACCAATAAGACCAACTTGATAAATCCCCATCATGTCTGAAAGTTACACCAAATGGCCCCATTTAAAGAACATGCTCCTAAGTGCTGGCCAGTGTCCACATATCAAAGCCACCCAACAAAAGCGAGATTGAAAGCTGGTGCACACAACTTCCCAGGGAAAATAACACAATTATAAGAGTACACAGACTTGTTCATTATTAATGGAGTTGCTTTTCAACTGCCTCACTGAAAAGACCTCTCAATAATTTATCACCATGGAGACGCATGTCAAGTCAGTGTGCTTGGACACTTCATGAATATCAAATAAATATGCAAAACAAAGGGGGTATACATCATTAAGCACACTTTAAAATGGCTTTACTGAGGTTTGTAACAAATCGAGGCTCCTTGATTGTTCTCTGCACCATGACATCAATCACAATCCTTCAATTTGATCTCGCTGTGGGTGAAAATTCTTCATGAAACACCTTGGGATCCACTGTACCACAATGACTGTGCCACTTGATCAGTTTGAGGGAAACGGGCGGAGAGGGAGTAACGTAGCAGTTAGATTATGCTCTAATGACGATCCTACATCAGTTATTACCAAGACAATGTTTCTCATTAGTTAATTGAATATTTTACAAAATGGAGTCCCATGGTTCTCATGACTCTGGATTTATTCAAAGCATTTGAAGATGATGAACTCGAGATAAGAGGTCTGAGTGATACTCTGTCTTTATCACTGCTAACAGCCTGATGAGACATACAGGAAGCAATGGGAATCGGAGTGGGAGGCTCCTGGTGTGACAGTGACAGTCATTAACATGAGAGCAATGGTTATGTGTGAATACATCGACTCTATGGTGAATAATTCATTATTTAATAGTACTCCAGCTCTAACAGGTCTCGGAAAGCTAAGCTTGAATTTATGGTTTGAAACATAGCAGTATCATGATGGCTCATCTTTGTGGTTGCACATGCTGAATGCAACCATACTGATATAATCTATAAAGTTTCTTTGAAAATAATGCTTATACATTGGTAAATGCACAATGAATTAATACACATGTTAAGGCTATGCAAGCAAGAATGACCACCATTACTACATACAGTACATTATGTGTTGTTTAGCACCAATGTTCAACAGTTGTTGAGTTTTTCTGTTTATTGCTTTGCAGAAGATAAACACACTGATTTTATATTGACATTGGAAGCTGCACTAATCAATATTTTTTTATAATAACACTATGTAGTGTGAAAGGAATAACTTTTAGTGATAAAACTGACAGAGGATTATAACCGACCGCAGTTCTCTTCGGCTCTATGGGGTGTTTTACATCTTTCAGCTTTTCGGCCCACACCTTCACTTTTTTGATGCAGTCTCACTGCTCTCATTGGACTCATTTCCAGACACAGCAGGCAGCTTTTTTCATCAAAAAAGCTCTGATAAACAGAATATGCTAACTGACCAGCATCAAATAACATACAAAGTTAACGACTAGCTTGTGAACATGGACCAAAACATAGCTTAAAAGACTGATTACTGGAATATTCAGGTGGTCAGAAAACAAATTCAAACAAATGTTGCTCCAAGTCTACTGGATGTTAAAACAGCAACTGTTGCAAATATGTTCATTATATGATAATGTACTGTATCATTGTGGTACAGCTTGTTGAACTTCCCTCAAATGACCAAAAAACAAACAAACAAAAAACCAAAAACAAATCTTTTAATTTAGACATGGTACATAGCATCCTGTTTTCTAATCGCTGCATGACCACCGTTTCAGGTCACATTCAATGCCACATCTTGTAATGACTTCAGGAAAGCAAAGAGCGCTCTGCACCAATGATAAAACAGCATTATATATTCCACAGCAAAAGTTTGAATGCTGTTAATCAGCAGGTTTTATGCAGGTTCGGTGGTTCTGACAGCATGTTATGAAGCAGCTAGCTGTCATGTTCATGCCTCTCTGCTAAATGTCATGCAAATGACTGGCTCTCCCAGAAGACCACTACCACTCATTTGGTTTGCTGCTTGGTTTGGTTCTCGCAGTTGTGCATAACACACCACGCATAACTGTCTCGTCTTGTTTCACTTACATTCTCTGTCTCTCTCTCTTCCTCCTTCTCACTCGCATATACTCCTGACATCAGGAACTCTGTATTGACAATGGCAGTAAATTGTATATAGAGATGCTACCCCAACTTTCATCAATGTACCGCATTTTACTAAAGATACTAAGGCTCTCCAGTTCCACAACAAATCTATTTTCATTTCCTCTCCATTTGGGTAAAAACGCTTCATCCGTGGCCTGAATGCCATGATTAAGAGGATAGCATTTGGACATAACATGCAAAGCTACACCCTGTGTTCTGCATGCATTTTCATGTGTATCTGTTTATTCTCTTTAGATGGAATTCATGTTTATAGATGCACAACACATCCTGTTAGCTTAGTCGGGTCAGAGTTGAGGGTTACTGTATGTGTGTGTGTGTGTGCGTGATTGCCTGTATGAGCGTGTGTTTGCATGTTTATCAGGGAATTGGAGATATGGGACTATTTGGGGAGTCTCAAAGCAAGCAGGTGAGAGTCATGCTGGGTGTTCTCTCGGTTCAGTGCTAATGGAGTTCAATCCGGATCTCTCCTCGCCCCGTAGTTCCCAGTGCCCAATCATTATGGGTTTGCTTATTTTGTCTTTGCACTCTGTGTGTGTGTTTCACAGACAGACAGACAGAGAGAGAAAGAGACAGAGAGAGAGAGAGAGAGAGAGAGAGAGAGAGAGACAGAAAGAGGGAATATACTGTATGTAAAGTATAAATATGTAGGCATTTTCCTATATGCGCTTTAAGTCTAAAGACCAGTGGTCACAACAATACAGAGCGACTTCCACCAATCAAAGCATTCGTCTCTCTCTTTACCGAAGAGAAACTAAAACTATGACAAAAAATATAAGTTGACATACATTTTTCATGATAAAAAATAAGACCTACGTCAAAACGCATTACATTTTTCTTCAACAAATAAAAATGAATGGCAAAAAGTAAAATAGTCAAGTTAGCTACTTACCAGGCCCATACGGAATCCGTGTCCAAAGATTTCCAACGACATCTGCGCAGATTCTTCTGCAGATTTTATTCAACATTCTTCATGCTTCTCCAGAATTGCCCACCGTGGCCTAACTCTGGATTAGTAATGCTACAAAAATATGCGGGCCAGCACACCACTTATAAAAAAGTGGTGTGGTAACGTTTACCTATTAAGCTCTGCAGATGAGGAGGTTAGGTTAATGTTAGTTTCAGTCAGCTATCTGATGCTATGGGAAGAAAGTTCCTGGATTAATGTTGGCAGGTAAATCTAAACACAAAAGAAATGTTATTCAACGTTTTAGCTTTCTCGGAAATGAAACTCTGACAATAAACAGTATTGTAGTGAATCAACTTTTAAATGAAAGATTGAAAGATAAATGAAGATAAAAGATTTATTGCTCTGCAGTGGAGAGCATAGGTAGGCTAGCTGCCGTAATGCTAATGCTAGGTAAGCAGAACGGTTCCATTGAAACAGCCAGGGTTTCGGAAATGATAACTGGAAAGTCAGTCTGTTGTATTACTGCATATTGACACTGTGTAACGCTAACCTTGCGATAGACAAGAACTACACCTCTAATCATGGTAACTGTAGAACAAACACTGTGAGAGCTGTAGACTTGAAATGCTTAGAAGTCATAGAAATTTTAAATGCAGTACAAAATTGAGGCTAAAATTTCACTGAATAAATAGCCTAAAACTACATAAAATCAAGTGACTAAAACTTGACTAAAACTTGACTAAAACGAATACATATTTTCGTTAAAAGATTGAGACAAACACTAAGTCAAGATCAGGAGCCAAAATGACCACTAGACTCAATACCATACTTTTGTTTTTGTCCAACAACCAAATATACGTAACTGCTAAAATGGGGCAATGATTTCATAGGGGATCAAAACTGTGAAACACATGGTGGCCTCTGTTAGTGCATCTTCACCTAAAGTGAGAGTGCTGAGGTAGAAATGTGTGGCTTCTTTATTATGAATGAGGATGTGAAAAGGACATCGTCAGTGATCCCACATCAGCACTTCCCCTCTGACACCCAATACTCCACTTGATAAATGTCTGTCATTGCCTTTGCATGTAAGTGTGCTACATACAGTAAGTTCACCTCTATTGAGAGCGGCGGCATGGCCGTTCTTTTCACAACATGCGAGCTAAAGAATCAGTGCCTTGGAAAAGCCTGTTCAGCACAAACACCTGGCCAGGTGTCCAAAAAGGGATGTGCATCATTTCTGCTGTCTAGTATGCCCTCATATACTGTACATCGTACATGTAGTGTGAAAAATGCCCCATATGGACTGCTGTGACCACTGTGTAGTGGCTGAAAATAAACACCTCACTTTTGTTCATGCAGCGCCATAAAACCACTCTTTCAATATCTTCCCCTCCTTTGCTCTCTCTATTCTTTCCACTTCTCTCTTCGTTCCTCTCTTCTGTTACTCCTCACCCATAAACAGAGAAGCCACTTCATACATCATCCGCCCCCTGTGGAACCCAGAGTTGCTCGGCTAAAGCTCCTCTTCAATGTGCAGAAATGGATCACGAAATTAATGTACTGTCTGCAGGACTCATCCCATGGTCTACGGTCTTCCTGGATCTCTTCAACATGCAGAGAAACATGGTGCACCATGAAGAGAAGAAGAGGCAGACAATAAGAATTTACAGTGGTATGATCTTATCATTTCTCACCTTCTCTCTCACTGACCCTGTCAGTAGGCCCATGGTGAAGTGGGGTGTATTGATCTATTACCCCCCCCCCCCCTTCCTTCTCTTTCTGTCTCCCTCTTACACCATCGCATCCTCTCTCTTACACACACACACGCATACACGCCGCACATGCCATAACAGATGTACCATTTCATCAGATGAAGACCAAGGCCATGCTTTGAGCATTCACTGTTACATGGGATCCATTTAATTTGCAGCAACATGAAGGGAAATGAGGCCAGATCTGCCAGGCTCAACTCATTCCGCCACCAGGTCAATAATGAGCAGCAGCCAATCATGCTCATCCATTTACTCAAAGATGAGAAAAGCATCACATGCACAGCAAGTGCCATCCACTATTATATACCCAGCGGTATTTACTTCTCCATGCTCAATTTTACAAATAGCATCCTTTTTACAAATAGCATCCTCCGGTAAGTGTCTGCCACATATATGTTTACATGTGTGACTAAAGACGATGTTAAAGCATGGTTAAATTAACTTAGATGGATAATACAATGCAACCTCATCTAACACAGAGAATAAGCTACATCTTCTTTATCCTGGGTGATAATCTATCACCTTACAATTACTGTATGTATGACCTGGTTCTAATAATATTTCAACATGTAAATGCATTTCCAGGAACTGAAGCAGAACAAATGCAAACAGTTTTTTCCTAGTTAATGGGTATATATTAGACATAGGAATAAGCATCCGTGCTTTATAATGTGCTGAACAAAAGCCACACACTTGTATTCATCACTAGCTGTGGTAAACAGTATGAAATGCACTTTTCTGGTACATGTCTGTAGCCTAGTTTTTTTTAGAGTGGGAAAGAAAAGTGCGTACCAAACTTTTTACCATACACAGCCCATTTGCTATTCTTGACATGAAATAGAGTTGGCCTCTCTGGGGGATTGGGGGTCTGCTTTTGCTGATTCCACTCTGGTGGTGAGGGAGTGCAAGGTGGGCTGGTGGGGTGGGCTGGCGCTGCTGCGGGAGCTCGAGAGAGCCAGAGGTCCAGGGCGTGTCGAGCCGCCAGTCACTGTTGGATGTTAGTGTACTGAATAACAATCTAAACCGATCTGTCATTAACATCTGTAACCAGCACGCCGTGCTGAATGGCTAATGACTCGAACACATAAATTGGATGAGAATGGCAAACAACCCGTGAAAACTTATAGTGATCATGAATAACAAAGCATGTGCTTTTAAGTTCCCTGGGAATTCAGATGGCGGGCATAGATACAGTATAAGCATGCTGTAGCAAGTTCCAGTGTCTTGGTTTTCTCCAGAGAATCAAAGACTTTGGAATTAAAAAAAATGCCTCACATTCGCTGGAAACACTCTATAAAAGGTTTATGAGATGCAATCCCTAAAGGGCCTTAAACAATGACAAACTCATTCTAACTACAGACTCAAAGTTGTGAGAAAAAGTAACTGCACCACAGTCAACCAACAACAGTGCTCTTTTTTTCCTCTATTCTTTCTCTATTTTTCCCACTTGTTTTTCTCTTGCTGCACCCACTGCAGAAAGAAAAGCAAGCATTATTTGAATCCACACCAGATGAACAGAGATCACACATATGGTATAGCTTGAAGTGACTGATAAAAAAAAGTGATAAATTGATTCACAGACATGGCTGAATGAGTGAAGTGACACCACATTCCTCCAGAGCTTTGTGTGCGCGCTTGTGTTTAATTCTATCTCCAGCATGGCAGCGCAATACTTTTTTTTTCAGTCTTGCATTGGGCAGCAACCTTACCTCTTGAGATTCTGTCCCTCTGGAAGTCCATCAACACAACATGGTCAGCAGAGCACATACATGCAGCGTGTGCATGTGTGCGTGTGTGCAAGAGAGTGCATGAGAGTTGTGTGTGCTGAACAAGCACACTGATACACACAGCTCCGCTCTCCACCTCTCCGTTCGCGATTGCACTGCAGTTTCATCATCCATAGCACAGGTTTGATAGGCAGTTCCTCTTATTAGAAAACCTGGAGGGGGCGAGCCGGTGTTAAAATGAAACCCTCTTTATCAAATTGTGATGAAGTGCCTGAAATGAACACAAGGTTAACCAAATTGCATATCCCTTCTGTTGAACTCTTAACACTCCACTATCACCTCAGCACACAAAATCTTAAGACACAGGGGTTTTGTAAGTACAAACGAGATGAGAGAGGTGTTTCTCTAGCTTAAATCACTGTGAAATGTGTTTCACTTGTTAGAAATGCAGCTTGGTTCTCGCCGCGGGCTGAGATGAGGCGTCTGAGGTATTTCTGGGTATCCAGCATCACATCAGAGCTACTGTGTGCTCTCTCCACCACACCTTGACAGTGACTTTGTGTGACAGCAGATATAATGTGATTTCTCCTGTCCCCGGGGTCTGAGGCTGATGATGGAGACTTCTGGGCTCTGCTTTCCTCGCCGGCGACAGCCATGACAGAAATTTTTTTTTTTTAAATGCTTGAGCATGATGATCAGTGGCATTTTTCACACGGCTTGGAGATCCCTCAGTCTGTGCCCTATTGTTGCCCAGGCTTCACTGAAAGAGAAATTAGGTCCCGATGTACAGCTTGAAATTTCCTGGTCTGGGTTTGCCTCAGTTTGGATACACTCACATCAGCTCACTGACACTCTGTCAATAGATTTTTCATCTTCTTTTTTTTAACCCAAAGCAAATACTGTATCGCATTCAGTACATTTTGGTTTGTTTTACAGTATTGTCATGAGTTTACAGCAAATGCATGAAAGGGATACGTAGGATGTCACTTCTACTGTAAGTGTGTCAAATCAGGTGAAACCGTGGTGTGTCATACCTGCAGGCTGCATAGGCCTCTGCTGTCTATGCAGCTTATGGACGAAAACAAAGTTGATCATTTCTGTCAAGTGTGTTCAAAACATAAAGCATTTCTGCCTGAAGTTTCGGTATAGAGCCAAGCTGGTGCTGAAATGACTAATTAATAGATTCCTCAATCAACAGCTTTATCGTGTAAATCATTGAGTCATTTATCAAGCAAAAACGCTGTCAGGTTCTGGCTTCTTAAATATTAAGATTTCCTGCTATGATGAACCCAACTCTGTTTGTGGCTTCTTTTGTGTGTTTTTCCTGTTCCTGTTTAGCAATCGGCAGAGGTGTGTCAGGAGGATGAGCCACACCTGACTCAGCTGCTTCTGAATGCTTGGTTTGGATATTTCCGAACTCTCTGGCTGTATTTGAAACCACCTACTATACTAGCAGTACATACTGATTTGGCCAAAATGTAGTATGCAAACCAAAGCAAAATCTGCAGTATGCCAAATTCTCCAGTATGCATTGTCCCACCAGTCCCACCAGTCAAGCCAAAGACTTTCATTTGTTATTTCATCACTAAATTCACTTCTGAGAAATGTTTAGGTCAGAAATCAACTGTGTAAATTTGAACTATTGGCAGTTTTCTAAAAAATTGGTGGCATTGGTGGTGGTTGGGAAGCTCCACAAGAGAAGACCCGACTGTCAAGCCTCTGTGGGGCTAGCTAGCGAGCCAGCTGGCCAGTCACACTCACAGACCCCGACCCACAGTCACACCGACCACTGCAGCCAATGCAGCAGACCACTTCAGCAACAATGGCAGAGGACAGCTGTCCCACTGTTATTGTGCCATTACATTACATCTCTGATGGATTTTACTGATATAATGCAGCTATTGCCAAGGAAGAAAGGTTCATAACCAAACCAGCATTAACTCAAACAAAGATTTCATCAATCAGCAAGTTTAATGAAAAGGCTCACAGTTTCATTGAAGCAAGAATAACAATGAAAACGTTGCATCAAAGCATCAGAGATCCGACTCGCGTTACATTTGCAGCGAATCAGGTTCCTTCCAATCGTCATATAAGCGTTAATCCAGCTCTCAGGAAAATGTTCATACTGTATTTGTGAAAATCAGGCATTAGGTGTGCTGTTGTTTATTTTCACTTCCCAAAACTGGAAACCAGCTCAGCCTGGCATACTGCAAAATAAGTTGCATACTGCATACTACTATAAAAAAACAGTATTCTTAATGGACTGCATGCTGTGTTGGTCGGAAGTATGTAGTAGGCCATTCCGAACACAGCCTCTCTCTCTCCTCCCAGCTGGCGGCCATTTGGTTGTGTTTTGGGTTCTGTTAGATTTGCATTTCACCTTACACTTTGCCTGTACTACACTTGACGCATCCATGCACTCACACTACTAGAAATAGTCATTTACATGTTTCACCACTTTTTGTGTATAGTTCAGTGTGGGTTAAATAAATTTGTTTTAATTTAATCCCTGTCTACTTTACTTGTAGGCAACTGAGCTGGTTCCTGAAGCCTATTGGCAAGGTTTCAGGAATTTGAGAAAGACAGAACACCAGACTCGTGTTGGATTTGCGTGGGATTGTACAGTTTAATTAATGCTGTTCTGCATCAGACATGAATACTTCTCAAAAATTATGTGATTTAGGTGCACTTCAGCGAATTGCAACTGCATGTCAGATAGTACTACTTGCATAAATGAATGAAAAGCTAAAACAACCCAGCAGTTTTGGGCAATGAGAATATCATGACACACAAAAGTACATTTGGCAAAGGCGGTGTTAATGTGCAGCAGAATAGTTTTTCAATGTGCATGGGTAAACCTTTTGTGTCACATGGGAAGTTCTTCCAGGCCTGAGCGTAGTACTTGGGGGAAAAATGATTCCAGTATACTTGTAATTACTGCCAGTGTAAAGGGCACTGGAAAAATGAATTTCCTGCTCTTCAATGAAATGAAAGTCCATGAGGTGAGGTAAATGTGTTTAAGCTTTTGTGTGTATCTAGTTTGGATCCTTTTTCATTTCTGGTTGTTGCTGCTTTGTGGTATGCTCTTTAGCCATCTCGGTAGGCAGGTATAGGTTGGGGTGCCTCTCCATAGCTTGTTTAGAGTTTTTGCACTTTGCACAGCAACTTGGTTGGAATATTTCTGTGTGAGATGACACTTTTTGATTGGCCACTTTGTTGTGTGTAGCTACTTTTGTGTGCAGTAACATGTGGTTTGAGACATTTTGGTTGTGGTGGCTGCCTTCCACATGTTTTGGGTCATTTGTGAGTTGGTTAACCTCTGTCAATCAAAAACAAATTTTAGCATTAGTTTGAGCTTATTTAAGTATCCGTTACAATACAGGAAACAACATGGTGGCTGTTTCCTGTTCACAAACTTTCTCTGTTCAAGCGAGAGAGAGAGAGAGAGAGGCAGCTCTCTCTCTTGATCCGACTTCTATAAATTGGTGAGAAATTGTTCATTTCTACAAACAAACCAAATTGTGATGACACAAAGCTGGTTGACAATTGGCAAAGTTTACCTTCAATAAAATTATTAATTAAAAAAATTAATTAGTTACCGTGTGTACCTCCCTTCCTTTATATGATCTGAATGAGCCAGGCATAACAAGCGAGACCAGACAACTTGTCTGTCAACTCTTCCGCTCTTCTCTCTTTCACCACACACACAAATGGCAGCAAAAATAAATAATCTGGATGTCTTTCACCCTAATAACTCCCTAGGTGGTGTACAAATGCAGCCACAGTCCTTGTTACAGGCTCCAGTCAACATTTAGACGATCACAGCTTATGAAACACTGAATCCCAGCTTCCTTCCTCCCTTCCTTCCGGCGTTTTATTCCATCTAAATAATGCAGCCACAAGGAGTCATCGGGGGGATCCATTATAGAGGGACTGATATAGAATGCTGGGATGCATGATCAGACACTCTTATCACTTTCACAGAGCATGTTATAGTGCAGCAGGGAGACCTTTGTATTGTCATGTCTTCTCCTAAGTGCTTAACCCTTTGGTTGATGTGATAGCAATACGCAATCTGAACAGTTGGGGATGTATTATAGAATTCCCCCATCTGCATTAGATCCCAATGATGTATGATCAGGCTTGGGTATGTTCTCATGGAGTATGGTTAAAGGACATTTCACGGTCTGGGAGAAATTAATTTTGTGCCGCAACAGCTAGTGCGATGCGAGCGACTACAGCCGTCAGGGTTGGTGAAAGAGAACGAGAAAAAAAAATCTATCCACTAGCCACTCATCTACCCTTCAAGAGTAGCGTCTACCTTTCTTCTGCCAACCTTGCCAGATAATTTATTCAATGTCTATTCATTTTTACTCCCTTACTTTTTATTACATACAATCTACTGAAGAGCAAATGAGCTTGACAGCGTTCCATCCTGTTGTCACAGGAGGATGAAGAAAGAGTGTGTGTTGGCGTGGGCACGCATGTTAACAGGTGGAGTCTGTTATGCTCTTTCTCCTTTCCACTAATCTGCCTGTCAGTAATGAAGTCAGAGGCTTAAGTGTAGGAGAGAGCAGGCGTCATCCATTAGTCTCATCCATTTCCATTAATGTTCACGGATTACTTATTATTCCCTGATTAATAAACACTCTGCAAGCGTGTCCTCATAGCAGCCTCAATAAGGACAGCTTCATTAATGATTAGTATTAAGGCTATTAATATCCCAGTTACTGGCATTCACAGCCAGCAGTAGCATCTTACGTTTGCGAGAGATGAGTACATCAGTCGCCGACATTAGTCTCTACTTTCAAGGTAATAATTTCATAAACAATTCACATTACCTTGGTATTTGGACATCCTTGAGCAAAAACAAGTAATCCAATTAGTAAACTGAGTAAGGCGCTATTGATTTTAGAAAAACATTACCCAATCAATTTTGGAGGGGGGGTAATGAAATTCCTTTACTTAGTGTTCCAAAACAGTACAGAGTGTGTGTGTGTGTGTGTGCGTGTGTGTGTGTGTGTGTGTGTGAGTGAGTGCCTACACGTGCATGTGTGCGCTACTCAAAACCTACGAGCGTAATTTTATATTAGGCATGCGTCTCAGACCACAACAAGATCTCCCACGAACGCGCGTACACAAAAAGCCAATGATGTAATTTATTTAGAATTCATTTATTTTTCATACTTCAATGTATGTTCTCTCTGGTGCAAAAACACAAATTAACCAAACATAATAATGCTTGCTCTACTGTTTGCGTTCAAACCTCTGCACCCTGAGTGGCAGAAACAGAAACAATGGCACATGCAAATTGTTGCACTTGTCCTCAACAACGCACGTCTTAAATATTCATGTTAGACAGGACTTGAACCCCTGCCACTGTAACTCTTAGTTGGATTATATATTGGACACAATTAGATTCTAGTCGAGTGGTATAAATAGCCTAGGGATGTTTGCATGAATTACACCATGCTGGAAACTACTGTAATGCATTGTGTTTCAGTGTTCACATTTTGCCTGTGCAAATCTCCCTGGTCTCATGACACTAATCCCTAGAATAGCACATTCTATGTTGTCTCATTTTACACCATGCCCGAGGTTGTTTTCTTTTCAATAATCTCATAGGCAAGTATAACTTGATTAGACTCCAAAAAAATTCAAGGGTGAAACTCTTGATTGTATGCAAATGGCATTAATCTAAGACACAATTGTGTTGACCATATTTCCTGGTATTTATTTCACTTGGTCCTTTAAATCAGCAGCTTTCACACATACACTCACTCCAATCCAATTATATAGATAAATAGGCTAATCATGCCACAAAATTTCAATATGAGGTCTATGGGCAGGGCGATAAGCATAATCATTCACAGTGCCAAATTTACAGCACAATTTTAGATAAGAGAGATGGAAAGAAAGAGAGAGACTGAGAGAGAAAGAGGGCAAATTAAACAGATAAATAGTTCCATATTAGATATTACCATATGGATCATAAGGGAGCCAGATAATGGTGGACATTTCATTAATGGAAATAAACATTCAATGAAAAGACTTTTCTATTTACATCACTTCCCATAATTCATGGGAATGTGATGAGTCCTGCCGTCCAAACATTATAGAAGCCGTTTGCAGAGGGCGACAAATGTGACTCGTATTGTTGAAAAGCCTCCTTCCTGCCTTCAAGAATATGCAAGGAAGGAGACTGTTTAAAATTTCATGTTAAACACATTAACAAGAGCTGACACAGATTGTACGTTGTGATGTTGTGAACTTAAGACAAAGGCGATGTTAATTAATCCCATGTCTTAAACAGAGTGGTGCTTATTTTCTATGTTTTAGCAGCAGTGCATGCGGTTATAAAATTGGCAAATAAATTTTAATACAAAATACTATTACAGCCTCCATAAATGAAGTTGAAAGTTTAAATTAAGTTTGACTAAATCCTTTTTTTTAATGTGTTCATAGTTTACAGCTGACAGTCTTATCATCCGACAATCACTGCCCACGTCACCGTTCAGCCAGACCAGCTGGATCCCCGGGAGGAGAGGGGAGAGATCCAGGAGCTTTGCGAGCCCAGCTTAAACGTAAGGCTGCTCCTGGCTAATGTCCATTCGCAGGAAAATCAAATGGACGAAATGGGACCCGTCTCCACCACAACATCCCGGATCAAGCTGTTTCACCGGACGGGTGGAACCGGGCTCCGAGCCGTCAGACCACAAGACAGGGGAGGCAGACTTTGAGTTTACATCATTGAGTTGACGGATAATGTTTCCCAGAGGTCGAACATTTAATGTGATGATGTCGACCACATTATTATCACCATCTCTGCTGTTTATATATGTGTATATACTGCTCTATGTTTTTATTTTTTCAATATCCTATTATATTGTAAACTAAATTATCTCTATATACAGTATGTGCTGTGTGTGCAGCACAAAGAGGACTACAAACTTCACATCATTGTGCAATCCAGTGTTGTACAAGGACAAATACATTTTCTTGATCATTACAACCTACTGGCTCCCAGTTAACAAAAACACCCTGCTTGACTAAACATTCTTAAAGCTCAGTTTGGCCTATTTCCCCTTATTGGGATGTGTTTATTTCTTCCTTTTTTTAAAAATAATCAATGGTATGTTTCCCTTTGAGGGAGCGAACTGTGAAGTCTAGTGACCATGCACATCTGTTAAGCTGATGGAAGGACAGACAAAAGAGACTATGTGAAGCGTGTTTGTGTGCGTGGGTGAATGTGGATCCATGGAAATGCTGTTCTGTTGGACCTCACAGAGCTGGTGTAAAGCTCAGGACTTCCATTATATTCAGCATGAATGTCTAGTCATCTCTTGAGCATGCACACACACACACACACACACACACACACACACACACACACACACACACACACACACACACACACACACACA
>JBBPCS010000374.1:6808612-6821714 GCA_037974645.1 Hollardia meadi | reverse complement strand
CTCTCTCTCTCTCTCTCTCTCTCTCTCTCTCTCTCTCTCTCTCTCTCTCTCTCTCTCTCTCTCTCTCTCTCATTACCCAGTCTGAGCTACAGACTTCCATAATCCTGGAAGGTTTAGTGCCGCTGTGTTGTGATTGGTTAGACATTACATCAGGGTGATGTAATACTCCTAGGACTGGCTAGTGTGTCGGGCATGGGGAGGGAGTTAGGGAGGAGGGGGAAGGGGTGGGTGGGCTGAGTACTGAGTGATGAGAGAAGGAGGGAGGGGGTTATTGAGCAGAAGAACTCCCTCTCTCTGTCTCTCTCGCCTGCAGCCAGTGAATGTGCATGTGCAGCCACCACAGAAAGCCTCTAATCCCAAAGCACACAGCGATGCTTTGGAGAAGGAGGGAAATAATCAAGACTGTTTCCATAGGCCCCCATCTAAAGGCTAGAGATAAGCTTTGCTGTGCATGCTGCCGTGTGTACTCGTAGCAGCTGTGTGTATTGGGGATACATACACAAAGCAGAAATGGGATTTTTGGGGGACTGAAATTCAATCATTAATTGCAAATAGACAGAGAGGAAGATGATTGTTTGGCAGGACAGAAAATGCCAAGGCATTTGGTGTTTGTGCATAATGACTCATAGCCAATTTCTCACTTCAGTGCAAGGTGCTTTTTCATGGATCCAAAGGTGTTATACCATATCTCTGACTCGAGATGAGGTTTGTGAACAGCGGTGCCCAGGGCACAAGCAATGTGTTTTTACCAGATTGCTTTCATGCCATGACAGACAATGCTTCCAAATGCTAAAACAAACTGATGTCGGCAAAATTAATGTTGAGTTCAAAAATTAGATATCCAAATTAAAACATTTAGTCATAGATGGAACAACAACATCATAAATAGGGGGATGACATTGCAAACAAAAAAGCATATTAAAAAAATACTTTCTTTGTCATACAGTATACACCACATCAAAAATAACTAATACATAAAACACTGAGAAAATGCTTCAACTTTAGCCATATAAGACTATTTGACAAAAACTAACATGGTACACAATTAGACCATCTACCTATAATGACAGCTAACTTGAAGCAAAAATGCTAAAATACACAGCAATTCAAGGGCATACGAAGTGCAACATTTGACACAGCCATTATCTGTACTACCAAACATTAGGACAGCCAAATATTAACTTGGCCTTCCGAACTGGAAGTGAAGCATCCAAATGAATGTCATACTCTGGGCCTGTCATTTGGCCCCAAGGCTCTATGGACGTCTTCCATCCGCGAGTTTATTTGGAGAAGAAAATGCTCTCTGTTGCCCAAATTTACAAATGATGAATTCAGAGTGCTGAGGCAACCACAGGTAAATATGGCAAAATACATTGGGATACTGTAAATAAAAAGAAGGTATTTATGAGCCAGAAAATTGCACTTGCTTTTAATACTGTGTTTCTGTGAAATAGGATTGGAGTGGAAAATAAACCTGCGGAGGCCTGTCAAATTTTTGAGCCTGCTATGGAAGGAGACATTGAGTAATGGAATGAGACATTGCATACAATGTGCAAGCTAAAATTATGAAATGCTGAAAGGAGATGGCTTCGAAGCCTGACAGAACTTATTTGCTGAGAATGGTGTCAAAACCCACTTCAAAACCTGTTTAAGGTCATAAATGGCCCCAAGTTAAAATCGCTTCCTCAACTTGTGTTAAATTATAAAGCTGGAGAAAATATGAGGATCCTTTTATTAGGAGTGAACATGTGCACTTTGTGTTGTGTTTGAGAGCCCT
Organism: Hollardia meadi; assembly: GCA_037974645.1. Lineage (NCBI taxonomy): Eukaryota > Metazoa > Chordata > Actinopteri > Tetraodontiformes > Triacanthodidae > Hollardia > Hollardia meadi. The sequence goes on along the minus strand of JBBPCS010000374.1, from coordinate 6,819,937 downwards.
TTAGAGGTAGGTAATGTTTATTCATTAACACAAAACGAATAACCTAACTTCCTGTTGACATGCAAACTCAATCTGCTGTCAGCCACAAAACCGACGGAAACCTCTGAGGTATTATGAAAGCAACGTCGGACAGCCTTTGAAGGAAACTGTGGGGGGAAAGAAAAACTACCTGAATGACAACTTGTCAGCATGAAAGACTGCCACTTCTTACTTTGCTTCAGGCTAGGAATGGAAACTAGGTAATGACTACAATGATCGCACACAACAGATACAGACACACGCATACTGACACTGACACACAGCTACAAGGGCTGTAGCTGGTTAGTTCAGAGGCTGTCTCCAGAGCTTGCTGGTCTAATTGTAACACAATTAAAACACCTGCTTTTTTAAAGCTTTATTAAAGGGATAGTTCAGGTTTTTAAAGTGGGGTTGTATGTGGTTGTATGAGGTGGCTTTGGCGTGAGCAATATAATGGTGTCAGTTCCCATCTGAAAGGGTTATCTGACGGCAAGGTAAAGGGGTGAAAATATTCTAAATATAGTGTACACTTTTTTTCAGTTGGCCTTTTTTAGGTAGCTAAAATATGTTTTGCGGCTACCCCTGTCCGCAGCAGTACATTGCTTTGCACCCTACACTGGTAACCCTGTTGCTTCTCCAAACTGGGTGTGTGCCGTCCGACATCTACTGTAGATAATAAACTGACTTTTGATACAACCCCACTTCAAAAAACCCTGAACTATTCCATTTACTGTCCTGTCTTCACTTCATATGGGAAGTCCGTATTAAGTAGTAGTGTCTGTGTTTGTATGTGTCTATGTGGCTATGTGTGTATAGACCAGTTTTATTTATATGTCTCCCTCTCTTAATATTATTCCTCTTCACTTACTGATTTCCATTTTTGTCTAACCTGCCAGCATGGATCTTTGAGAACCCTGCTCTCCACCAGCCAGCCTGTCTACGCTCCTCTGTGATAGTTCATCCCTGACTGTACTGCAACATATTGTAACGAATCTCCCTCTGCTCTCAGGTCTCTGTGTTTATTCCCTGCCTGCATCGTCTGCGCTGTTTATACGGCTGTCTGGAGCTCACAGCCCTCCTCTCACTGTGACAGAGGTCAGTGAGTGCTCCGAGGCCGGCTGACGTCATGCTGCTGCAACCCTGCAGACACACCAGCAGGCAGGCAGACGGACAGGCCGACAGACAAACCAAGGAGCAGGCTGGGTGTATTTATAGCCTCTCCGTCTATGCATCCTCACAGCAAGCTTCAAGGCCAGATACGCCCTGAAGGCAAACTCATCCTGAGCATGTTGTGTTTATTATATGGCATCCACAAGTCTGCATTCTACAAGTAAAATCATTTTAGTGTCTCTCTACGGAAAAATGCTCATACAACATAGGGCATTGAAGTTATGTGATCATTTCAAGTACATCATTCTCTTTTTCCTGCATTCTGAAAAGGTGCATACGCTGGAATGTTCATCTCCCATGGTTAATGAACACATTCTGCTACACATCAGCTACAGTGAGAAAGTGCGCTTAGCACAATGCTTTACACCATTACTTATCTAATAAACTGTAGGAGGCAACTGCCATTAGCACTGGCGCTGACGCTGGTATTCACCTCCCACTGGCAGGCTCCTGCAAGCTAATCTGCCGTATACTGTATGCAAATATAAAACTGTTACTGTCAGGATGCAGTCTAATTCCACATTATTCTCCGGGTAGAGGGCCAATCAAGTTGACTTTGAAATGGATCGTGGGTGATTAGCCGGGAATGCTGGGAGAATGCCGAGGTCTCTCTGGTGAACCCCGCAGCTGGTGCCGGAGTCAGCGGAGCAACGATCCAGGTAATTAATTCTTTGACAAGCATCAGTGATTTGGAAAATCAGTAAGAATGGCAGACGCTGATCAAAAGGGAAACACGTGGAGAGATGTTTAAACAGTGGGTGTTTGAGGCGTCAGTCATGCAGGGGCCCAGGTGGGGTCCCAAACCCCAAAAACCACAATGCAATGAGTTGACTATCAAACAACAGCAGGAGGATACCCGTTGTTCTGATGATTTATGCTGCCTTGTAGAAAAATGCTACCATAGTGTGAATTGATATACTAACCCTAACCTACACATGGAGATTTGGCAAGTAGCATATCTTGATAGGTAGGACATATCCACAGAACACTGGTATGTTTTGTATTGGTACTCACATAAATGCAAGAAATTATGTATATATACATATATATAATATGTACATATACTGTATATACAAGCACGCATTTAGACTCATATGCATAGTATAAACATACTATTACATTGCACCCAACATGTACAGTAAACAATTCATGTATATGGACTTAACATAAAAATACAGATAAACCACACATGTATATTCCAGTCACAAATCCATGCATGCAGTACAAACACTATGAATGTACACCCCAGGAACATAACTCAATATACACACACGGACATGTGGTAAAGATCAATTCATTTTCAGTATTTATTATACATATTGCACTAAGCCTATATCTATTGAATGAAATGCAAACAATGGCATGATATTCACGGGCATGAGATCACATAGATGCAAGCACACACACACACACACACACGGCACTCTTCATAAATACACAAGAGGTTGGGTTGACGTTACTGCCATATCTTTGATTAAATCATGCATATATCCTTTATTTGATTGTATGGGTAGGAGGAAAGAACACACAAGCCGAAAAACCGTAATGAAACATCATTGGCACGGCTATTATAGACACACTGTCCAGAATACAAATTCCCCATGCAGGTATTTGTTTTCATCCATCAGAATTCATTATGCGAGTGAATGTATCATTGGAGTGTAGCTATTGATCCTGTATTAAATCTCATTGTTATATTCCTATTCAGCAGCGAGCGAGGTGAAGAAAAAAAAAGGGTGACCAAATGTCATGGTGACAACATGCAGCATTGTCAAAGGTAGCTTTATCGATCAAGATAGACAGAGAGGGAGAGGGGAGATATTTCAGCAGGACCCCAACCGGCTGACATTTTAGAAAAGCTGTCCTTTCTATTTTGTCACCCTCTATTGTTGCACGCAAAGAGCATAGATGTCTTGACTGAGGGAATTTGAGCTATGGCCTTCGCACCCAGAAGAGACAGTGAACAGGTTCAGATGTACGTAGCTCTGCAAAGTAGGAAGTCTCGTTCATTATATCTATCAGTAGTAATTTCACAATTCACATTTTGTGTTTTTGAGAAGGTGGAGTATTAAGTTGGCATCTTGTTTTGACATTTTAAAGGCCTTGCTGTCATACCTTATCAGCAGTTAATCTGAAACAGCTTTGGTTTGGTAAGGGTCCAATTAGCTTCCCAGCCATGTACAGGAATTCTTCAGACAACTTAGGTGACTCAGAAATGTCCCCAGTGGCACGTCTCTTCTTCTCTTTTCCTGCTCAGATCCAAGTGAAAGCGAGTGGTCTGAGGACTGAGGAAACACAATGAAGCACACAGGCAATGTATGTGGATGACTAAATGAGTGTTGTCGTATCAAGGCTGAACTGCCACCAAACATGTCAGTTAGGAGCAACAACACAACGAGGGCAGGCCAGTGCTGCAACGTGTTGACCAGGCAGAATGCCGGTGGCTGTGCTGTAATGCAGGTCAGACGGTGTGGAAGTTTGCTGGCTGAGCTTAACATTTTACTCCCTCTCTGTCTGACTCATTCCGGTAATTAGCACAGACTTGCATTTTCCCTGTGTATGGCTTAAATCATCTTGTGTTAAAGCAGTCCAGATCAAAACGGCATGTCATACCAAATTATCTTCAACAGTGCTCCACGGCAACAGCTCTCCAGTCAGCTCTGCTCTTCCTCTGCTTCCCAGGATGTTTATCTGCTGCCAGGACAGGAAAATCTCCACGCTCATTGTTTTGCACCAGGGGTAACCGAAGAGCGGATTAAGAAGATCTCCTGATCTATGGAATGACCTTACATTGTAAGGCTCCAACAGGATTTCTCCACACAGGTTCCTCTTTCCATTCAGCATTCTGCAATTCAACCCATATCAGTCCTGTAGACCCAGTCCAAAAGTGGACTGTGGCTCCATTCTAAATGTGGAAATGTGGATTTTTATTGTAAATTTAAAAAAAAAAAAAAAAGGAATAAAGAAAATAAGTGTGGCAAATTTCTGGCCCATCAGTTTTAACTGTACAAACTACACGTAGCTTAGCAGGACATACAATAAAGTAGCCTCTTGGCTGCCTTCACTGGTCACGCAATATTCCCTTGCTGGTCGCACCTTAGTAGCAGAGAAGAAGAATCTAGCTAGTTCCTCAACATGGCAGAGTACAGACCCTAAGAAGGAGTCTGACATGTCCAAGAGGTAGAACCGTATGAACGGACATGATGCCATCCGCAACGCCGCCGTGCATTTGTCCTCAACACACATCCCACTGAACAGGGCTGCCGACACCGCAACACCACATGTGAATATGTGATCGTGATTAGAGGAGAGTAATACCCATAGAGTCCAGTAGAGGGCAGAGTATGTGTAAGATATAACTTTGTTGTGAAAGATATCACCATCCATATTACATCTGCCACAATCTAGAAATGCTCTCAATTGGCTCTCATCCTATCTGTGAAACTGAGGGTTTCAGGTTATGATTAACAACTGTTTCCTCAGCTGCTCATTTAATCTGTGGACTTCCTCAAGGTTCAATACTGGGACTATACTATTTTTTACTTTACATGCTACCTCTTGGCAACCTGGTTAGACAGTTCAACTGTATCTCCCACCACTGCTATGCAGATGATATGCAACTATATTTTTCAGTTAAGCCAAGCAACACTAGCAATATCGATACCCTCTATGTCAGCCTGGCTTTTAATAAGGAACGAATGTCACTCGGTTTCCTACAGCTAAATCCAGACAAAACCAAAGTTGTCCTCATTGGACAAGTTGTCCCCAAATAAATGAAACCAATACTATTAACCAGAGATCTAGAAATACTAATCCATACATTATTCTATTTTTTTACGTCTATATTACTGTAATGCCATCTTCTCCTGTGTCAGCGAAGCACCCCTCTCCCACCTACAACTGCAAAATGCAGCAGCTAGACTACTAATGAATACCAGTCATAAAGTACAGAATTGACATCAAGATACTACTCATCATATACAAGGCTCTACATGGTCTCACCCCTTTATACATTTCTAAACTGTTACATCCTTATCCTTATCCTTATGTCTGTCACTCGTTTTATAAACCTATGAAAACACATTTTACTGACTTGCTTTCCTGATTGCAGCATTAAGTGGCATTAAAATGTTTAATTTATTTTGTATCCATTGTTATGTACTGTATATATTATATATACATTATATATAATAAAACATTTACTTACTTACTGACTTACTTATACTTGTCTAGAATATTTTTTTTTTGTTTTAGACCTTTTTTGTGCTTCAGTCAATTCTTTTATTTCCTCTTTGCTGATCCTGACCCAGTATCAGCCATAACCACAAAATCTAATGTCAAAAATTAAATTCTCTAAAGTAAAATCCCTTCTTGCCTTCTTTTAACTGGCAAACATACTTATTGTGAAACTTTGTCTGGGAAAATGTAAACATAGGCTCTTCTGGTGTATGTTCCTTAAGTCATTTTGTCTTAATTGGCAGGGAATTGGACCTGGTGACAGGCATAAATAAGAACTATATGGAAATAGCCAATCTTCTTGCTGATGGTCTTGTATGCTTATGAAGGTCATATAGAAGCATCAGAATTACATTGAGGCTGTTTCATAACCAGTTATTCATTGTAGCTAAGGAGTATAAATGGAAGTAGAAAATAATTTAACAGAAAAATATTCATATATTTTTGTCAACTAAATGGATAATAGCCTTGCGTTACGGCCCTAGTTTGTCGAATCCAACAAATAACTGGCCTGAATAACATTTTTAATGCCATGTTCACTGTATTATTTTGCTTAACATTTTATCCTGTTAAAAAACTCCATCCTGAATTTGCTCTAATTGCTTTAACAGTGCCTTTAATGTCATTGATTTTTAAACCCTAATTACACCTTCTTGTTGCAGCACTGTTGATTTAATTGGATTTTAAGGCCAGTTGCGCTTTGGTTATTTTGTTTTTTTAGTTTGTGAGATGAAATTGCATGGGTGTCAAGTTAGTCAATCTAGACCATGACTTCATGACTAAGGAGGTGTGGACCTTAAGGCTGAACCAGTTGGAAACCATTTCTTCAGAAAACATCTTATCATCATCATGGAAGAAGGGATCAGTGAGAGAAAAACAGAGAGAGAGAGAGAGAGAGAGAGAGAGAGAGAGAGAGAGAGAGAGAGAGAGAGAGAGAGAGAGAGAGAGAGAGAGAGGGGAAAGTTTGTCAGTTGATCAGGTTGATTTGTCAGGGGCTAGGTACAGTAAATGGTGCAGCAGAAACTTTGAGTGAAAACCTTACACAGCAATAAACTGATATACACATGAATAATGCAGGAGCATTTAGTTCAGTGCTTAGGCAGTCGGGGAATCAGATGTCCCTGGTGCCCTGAAGGATTCCAGTCTACTGCGCCAGCGTCTCTGGTCGAGAATAGACCAACACAGACCCAAAGGAGAATCCCAGTGCTCCACACTGTCCTGCCAAGGCAGACACACACACACACACACACACACACACACACACACACACACACACACACACACACACACACACACACACACACCCTCAAGACAGACATACACATTCACCATAGTATGCATGTATTAACGATTGTGTATGCACATCCTCAGCCACCCGTCTCACATATCTGCACACATACTGAAATATACATACCTCATCAACACCACACACACATAAAAAGACACACCCACTTTTCACTGACTAGTGTGTTTTTTGAGCAAGTAAAGGAAAGAAGTTTTCGCACAATCTAAAATAATTCACTATGTTTAATGTCTGCAGCAACTGAATGGATCACATTAAAATGTTTCCAGTGAAGACACATAAATGAATGAATGGTCACACATAAGTGAAGGACTGTGTGTGTAGAGAGAAGCTCTGAATAATTGCAGAAACATCAGCTTAGTGTTGGCTTTACTTTTAGGTAATGCTTGTGGGATTTGGGGTTTAAAAATAAATCTGTGACTATGGAAGCAAGTGGGAAAGAGTTTGAGTGTTAATTTCACAGAACTGCTGAGAAGATTTTGTTCTGTCGTCTCAGCTGCCCGAAGATTCAACTGATGACTAATTAATTACAGCACGTATCCAAATCAAATCATCTGCTTCTCTTTGCCATGCATTTTCTCTTTGGCTGTCGCTCAAATTCTCACCTTATTTATCAGAAAGAGGTACGTTCTCAGAAATAAAATGATGTCATCATTTTTGGGTTTTAAAGGACCAACACACAAGATCTTCTCACATCACTTCCTTCATTTAATGTGATGGCAAATATTTTATACTCTTGCTTCTCAGTCAGCGTTTGCGCATATGGTGGTGTTGGGTATGTGTGTGTGTATTTAATGTGTTGACACCGCTACTATTTACCAGCTTTGCCTTGACATTAAACCGTTTGATTTCCATTCAGCCAATGCAAATGAGGTCAGAAGAGCGTCGCCTCTGTAACATATGCAGCTCCTCATTTGCTGCCAGGGCCAGTGAGCTGGGGACAGGGGCGGGGCCGCTCTTCACATTGGAATGGTAATTCACCAATCAGTGAGGTGACATGCTCGGCAAAAGAAGGGAGAGCCGCACAGCGCTGACAGGGACATCAGTTTCACGAAACATTTCCTCCTCTGCACCTGAAAGCACGGCATAATCATGCGCAGGGGCGATGCACCATGAAATGGAATGGGCGCCCAGATCCGGGGGAGCGGACACAGCGCCGTGTCCACAGAAATTAGGGTCATTCTTTACCCGGAGATGCCAGTGTCAGTAGAAAAGGCCCCGCAGGTCCAGGCAGCCCATGATACCGCTCCATGTCAAACTTTATTTTGTGACTTGGATGATGCAGAATATATGTAGTTTACATGTATCAAACAACATCTGACAAGGACATGGCACCTATGTTTGTATCATATTGCTTGATACTCTGAGAAATGCAAGTAATAGATATTGATATTGCATTGATTTTGAATAGTACACCATTTTTGACAAATGGTGTACTATTCACTATTAATACTATTATGTATCAATCTTCCCAGTGTTAATTTAATATGAAGGCAACATAAATAGAAAGCTTTGTTAAATTAGGTGACACACCATACCTGCTTTTTCTGCACAACCATATGGAATGTCCACATCACCATGAAAGTGTGTATGTTTTTTGTGGGCATTGGCTTGTATTTCTAACATCCCCCACAGGTCTTGCATATTGTAAGACACATTTAGCTTGTAGAGGAACAAATGTGTGCCAAGTGAGATAAGAAACGACTGCTACTAATAGACTTTGCTCCCAGAGAAAGTTCGGAGCAAATAAAAAACATGATCTGAATCCTCAAACTAGTGCCTCTCTCTATCTGCCAGATGTATCAATGTTCCTCCAAGCAATCAAGAAGTAATTCCCTTTATCGGCCAACATGAATATTAAAGTTTTGTGCTCGAGGGATCGAGGGTATAAACACCATCGTCACCAGCACCTGTCGGAGACTGAGATGGATAGTTGATGAGGCGGATGAGTGGCTCACACTGCAATAGCAGGGCTGTAAAGATACTGATGGTGACATCGGCCAGAGCTGAAGAGCAAGAATGCTGATTAGTGGGAGCAATTAGCATCTTTGTCTTTGGGTACTTGTCATCCAACACATGTAAATTTAAACCAGCGCAACAGCAACAGACCATCACATTAATGTTGTTTACACCCAATGCAAATGAAGAGTAAACAAACAAATATCTGGATACTGAGGGAGAGGAGGAGGGGTTCCCCAGACTGAAGACCTTTTTACGCATATGCAAATAGTAGTTCTCATGGCATGCATCTAGCAGGAAATTAAGACAAAGAGAGGAAGAATTACAGAGCAGTATGGAAATGTGCAGATGTGTGGATATGCAACGTTGCTTCATTACAACCGAAAAAATGTCCCGCGTTAATATTGAAACATCTTGATAAACAAAAGACACAAACGAAGACGGTCCCCTGAGGATTAGGACAGAACACTGATGATCTTAACACTCACCAGACAACATCCAACTCTGGGACACAATTTGTCTCTGGGCATTACACACCCTCATGCACGCACACACACACACACACACACACACACACACTCTCTACATTAAATAAATAAAGAGCGGAACATGCTGGAACATTTAATGTGCATCTGGGGTCAGGTCTGGTAATGCACTTAGAAACAAGATGACTGGCGGTGGTCATGAAAGCTGTCCACACCTGCAGATCATTTGTAAAATTGGTCTGCAGTTTTCAAAGATCTCGAGTAATTCTGCGATAATTATTTCTCCAAATTCTTTAAAACAATTAAAACAATGAAACCTGGCCTTTCCTTCAAAAGTTGATCTTCAGATCTGAAAAATAAACCTCTGACTGTAACAAATGAGCTGAACAAGCAAATGCACAAAACCAGTTTTCTGTCTTTATGCTTCAAATTTGCTTTATCTGGTTATGTGCTCACGGCTTGTCATTGTCTGTGTTTACAGTAGCATTAGGGTCATCACTGCACCCACAGTTAATGGAAAGAGTGGAAAGAGAGAGAGGGAGTGAGAGACGATCGTCCTTGTGTGGAGCACACTATACTGTTGACTTTGTCATGGTGCCATGTTGGATGACGTCCACTCCATCATATCCATGCCCAGATGCTACAAGAGAGATAAGTGGATTGTATAGAACAGGCTTGTCAGGGATCCCATATACTCACCCTGAATTTGTGGATCGTAGAACACAAATAGGCTTTTAAAGTGAAGTGATTTAGATTGGGTTTGGGTTTTTTTTTTTTTGTCCCTTTTATTATGGATTGTTTTACACTGACATCAACTTGGCTCAGCCTGGAGGCATGTTTCTTGGAAACAAAGCAAAACTGCTGGCAGTATCAAATGTTTTTTCAATGGCTTTTAGAGGCCAGAAAATGTAACATTAGCTACCTATTTGAATGCTTAGCTCATGAAGACTGTATTAAATGGGAACTGGAATGATTCCTGAGACATCATCAAGAGGACATGTATAAGGCTGCTTTCCCTACAAGTTGCACTTTCCATAATCAGAAACAAATACATTTGATGGGAAACCTGAAAATAACCATTAGGTATTTTATATTGATTTTGGTGTGTGCTCCTTTATTATAGTAATGATGCACTTGACTCTATAATGAGTGTTTTAAAAGGGAAGAAAATTGTTAATTTACACTCTTTTTTTTTTTTTTGATTGGATGGTCTAGTCGCTGTTTTCTGTGCTTTATTGGGGTTTATTGCCAACTGATTACTTTGTGGAATGACTCCCTCACAATAACACCACTGATGCATTAAGTCAAGATAAAAGCAATCTAAATATGAACATTCATGATGGCTACGCCAAATGCACCCAACTAATGGTTTCATTATTTCATAATAAAGGGTTAATGTATATTCGGAATTCCTATTTACTCAAATTGTTCTTGCATATATATGGCTCTTAAAAGAAGTGCTCTTCGGCGTCTTTTGAAGTTTGGGTTTTCATTTGCACTATTAACATAGTTCAGACTAGGCATACATTTTCAAATACAGATGTACTAGAGTTCACAGCCTGAGCCCACCATTCAGCAGAGGGTTAAAAAAGAGATTAGTCAGCTTCCTGTCCCCTGCCCCAAAGCACACACCCTGCGCTACACCGCATGACCCTGTATATTTTTGAACCTAAGCCAGCTCTCTTCTTTAAGAGTCCAAATCCTGGTGGCTGCCAGTCAACTTCAAAGCGGTTGGGCTGTGGCTGTCTTTCTTAACCTCCAAATCTGGCTGGCCTTGTTACAGCTGCGCTGTGGGGACAGAGTGGGCAGTGTTTGAATTCGTATGTATGTGTGTGCGTGTGTGCCTATGCGGACAGAGTGGGCAGTGTACTGGGTCTGCTGATTAACCCCTGGGCCAGGACCGCTCTCCACAGCCAGACAGATCGGCTTTCGCCAGTCCCTGCCCCTGTAACGAGAGCCCGCTCCAACAAGCCACTTCAAAGAGACAGGGCCAGCAGGAATGTCAGGTTCAGAACCAGAAGGGAGCAAGAGAAAAAGAGCAAGAGAAACACAGTGAAGCTGAAGCAGGAAGAGGCCTGTGTACATCTGTGTGTGTGTGTGTGTGTGTGTGTGTGTGTGTGTGTGTGTGTGTGTGTGTGTGTGTGTGTGTGTGTG
>JBBPCS010000374.1:6794052-6808512 GCA_037974645.1 Hollardia meadi | reverse complement strand
GTACATCTGAGGAGGCGGGGGGGCTGTCTCACTTTCTGGTCAGCAGCAGGACTTCGGCCCCATGTGAACCTCCCTCACTTGAGCGCTTCCTTTTTTCATTTGCAGCGGAGTGAATTTGTTTTAATTTAATTTGGCTGCAAAGCGAAAGACCTTTGGGATTGTTTGGCCCGTGTCTGGATGAGCCGCGCCTCTTTAGAGGAGGGCAGCATGTGTGTGGAGCCTTTTTTTTTTTTTTAACTCCGCCGCTTCAGTACAAGGCGATGCCTCATCCTCTCTCTGACCTCTCTGAGCCAAAAAAAAAAAAAAAATCCATCACAGTCAACACATATTTTGGGTTATGTTTGCTAAAAAAAAAAAAATCGAACTACTCTGCAGCTCTGAAAAAAATGATGAAATTTTACTGCAGAGAGTGAATTTGTTTCATTAGTTCAAAGTTGCATGTGGGAGTGGAAAACTGACATTGTTGGATCAAAGATGCGTTAGTCAGTGGATGTTGTGGAGGAGAGATGATGATGATATCTAACTGTAAAAACTTACACAAATCTTATGCGTGATATAGTGTGTGTTATATGTGTAGTAGTCAGTACTTGTGTGTGCATGTGTGCTGAAGCTTGTGATTCATATATTTTAAAGTTTTTAAAGGTGCAAAGTGCAAGATAGTTCACTGTTAAGTCTCATTCCCAGCTCGTCAAATACTGATGTTTTTGGATCAGGCCCACCACCAACCTAAAGCATTCATTCATATGGCTACACTTTATCTGTGCGGTAGAGTACAAACATAAAAATAAACATACTATTCTCATAAGTATTATTTTGAGTGCGGCATGAGTTTCAGTTCTCATAGCTCAATAAACACAACAGCATGTGGCTTAAAAAACTAAAACATATGCACACACTTTTAAAGAGGAGTTAAAAATCTTTCCTTGAAGTTTTATTTGTGCGTGCTTGTTTGTTGTTGAGTGTCTGGCGATTCATTTTAAAGAGCGACACCCACGCAAATGTGTTGTCATGAGAGTCCTTGAAGTCACACAGAACAATCTCCTGTGGCGGTTAGGTTTGCTGTGGCAGAGGAGCTGGGCTGAGCCGCTCTGTCGATCACCCAACCACTCTGCTGTCTTTTGTGGCTCGGAGACAATGGGCCACTGCTGGGGAGGGAGACACGCAACCTGAACCTGACACAGGAAGCTCTCAAAGCTACACAAAACAAACTGCTGAGCTCTGGCATTTCCCCCTACAGAAAGACTATCTCCACTGTCATTAAAGGTGAACTCAATCGTCTAATCTCCTCCAAAGTCACTGAGCAATCATCGCTATCATCCCCCTTCCCCTCCTCCTTTTCTCCTTCCACCCTCTTTCTCACCATCCCTCTCAGTCGCCCCACGAGGTGGAGGCCATCAATGAAATGCCATCAGATCTCTGGGGGGTTAGAGGTCATAGGACAAAAATGTTCTGTTGAATGCGCTTGTCTGAAAGGAAAGGCTGTGTGTTTTGTTTGGCTCGGATCGATGGATGGAAGGTAGTTCACGGGAAGCGCTAGGCAACATGCGTCATTGTGTTCAAGCAAATCACTTTGTTTAAAGTTCATCCATATTCCTCAACAGAGGTTTTGGTGAAGGCCTGTTAATACTTATTTCTTTGTGTGAAGCAGACTTCTTATATAGATTTCATTGCATGCATACGGTTTAACCTTGCGGATGATTGGCGTGCCACTCAGCATTTGTGAAATAACAGTTGCAGAATGTGTATTTTATGTTTGAAATCCTCAGCAGGTAATCAATACCATGCCAAGAAGAGAGCGGTAAATAGCATGTCTTGTGATGTGAATTGAAAAACAACACAACAGACTAACAGCCAACAAACAGAGAGCCATCCAACCATCACCACTGAGAATATAATGAAAACCCTGAGAATGGACATGCACATTTGCACATACAAACACATTACATTCTGTGCTACCACAATACATATCATTTTGATGTCATCCACATTTGGCTAAGGCCATTTGCACCTCACGCATAATATGCTGCCAGCTATACAAATAACACTGTTTGGAATTCAATTATCTGTTGCCTCCTAAGATTTTTCTTTTTAGTCAGCTAGTATGAAAAGGCCTGTCTCTTCCCTCAATGGTATTCACCCCTCCTATTTTCGCATCAAAATCTGCCCAGACACTGTGCATACAGGCTCATTACCTTGGTGAAAAAGCCACCTTAACCTATATTACAAGCTGGCCCTGTAATTAATGACTTTTTAAGCTATTGAACCAAAAGCAATTAGGTTATAAAGGGGGAGCTTGTTCAGTAACATGAATTCCTTTCCTTTATTAGTCGCATCCTTGAAGAGGAAATGCTAACCAAATGTGACAGTCCCTGGAATTAAGATGCTAATGTTTCCAGTTATTTGAACTTGTCAATCTTTCTTTCTTTTTTTTTTTTTTAATGTGGGTTCATGAAAACAAATACAGACTTCCAATGGTGTTTAGAGGATTGAAGCATTTTTGTATAATCGAGTTACTGCTGTGCTTTTGTCTGTTTTTTACACGTATGTGCTGAGGTGCGTGTGTGTTTGTGTGCTTGCCCATGCACGTTAAGCAGGAAGAGGGCGAACCAGATACAGCCTGCTCCATCAGCACAGTATGCGGAGCACAGATAAGACTTCATACAACACATTTGCTCTGTATTTGTTTTAGACTTTATCGCGTGTTCCAGTGGAGGTAGACACAGTCGAGACATGTGGTCTACATTCTAATGCCTGGAAGGGTCAGCTCAGCGGTCAACCAGCACATTACTCTATGTCCACACAGGACAGGTTAGAACGCACAAGACTAATGCTGCAGCTCATCCAAAAGGTCATCTGTGGATATTAATGTGTAACTTTAACTGAACCTGCATGAGGAGCAACCAGCCTCCTTTTCTCATGAACAGGACACAGTGTTCTGGGGAAAGGGATAAATATGCCTGCAGGATGCAATGCAAAGTTTATATGGGTCATTTTGTGCTAACCCTGACTTTTCTGAAAGTAAATGAAGGCAAAATAACTCATTGATATTTTTGCTTTTGCCCCAGACAATAATCGAAGGCCTGAGTATAATTAGTCAGGCTTTTAGAAAATGTCTTTTCTAAGATTGATCTCAGCAAATGTCTCACTGCTCCTCATTATTCACCAACATGCAGCCCAAAAAAACGACAGCCTGACAATAAATCTTGCAGGAGGCTAAAGTTCTCTAAATTGATTTTAATCTGTTAAAACTATTGGAACAAAGATGTCAAGAAAATAACTGCTGTCGCTACATAAAAAAGTATATCCTCTTTATTTTATGCCACAGGTGATGCCCTTATCTTGGTGTTGCACTCGTTTTGCCTGGAGCTCTTCTGCCAGCTGTCCCCACAACATATGAGGCAGAGACAAACAAACCAATAACACAATTACTGGATGATAATGCTGGATGATGAATAAAACCTTATAATATTTTATAACAAAACTGATAATATAATTTAATGATAGCAAACTAATGTAACAGTTTTTTTTTCACCCGGTCAAACAAATCAGTTCATACAGCTCACTTACAGCAGACCGTAGGCAAGTAGGTAATTTATTCGACCGTGATTGCAGGAGCTACCGAATTTGAAGGTTGTTTGTCTGCATGTGTGTGTGTGTGTGTGTGTGTCTGTGTGAGTGCAAGAGAGTGAGAGAATGAGCGGGAGTGTGTGTGTGTAGCACATTCAGCCCCTAATCACCCTCACTACGCTCAACGTACAGCAGCAGGAAAGCGATTGATCAGTGTGGTCATTAAAAGGAAACTTCAGTAGTCGTTTGGCCCACGCTCTTTGAAGTTTCCAAACATGGTATTCATACATCAATAATTATCAGTATGCCAGAGTCCATTTTTTTATCCTGAGAATTTCTTTTCTATAGACTGCATTGATGCGCATGATTACAACAATTAGAGCTAATTGCGGCACATTAAAGTGTTTTGTGTTGACTTGATATGAAAAAACACCAAAGCCCTTGAATTAGCAGCATGATCGTTTGCCTCTAAAACTGACACTCTCCAAACAGCCGTGTGCTTAAAATGCATTCTCTAACCCTTACAAAGCTCATTTATTTTATTTTTTTGCAGCAAATTCGTCTTAGAACTCATTATTTACCATGAAATGTGAAAAGTCGTTTTCGTTCATTAGATTGTGCAAAATCCCTGCCGCTCCCTGTCTGAGGTCCAGCTAACCATGTTAGTCCCACAGCTACAAGCTCTGTGGCATCTCCCCCAATAGACTCACAGGCCCGCTGTCTATATAATTGCCTCATTAGTGTGTGGTGCACAGGTATGGCATAAATGCAAACTTTAGACAAGTGTGTATGCAAAACCCAATTGCTTGTCCAACACTCTTTATTCATGTGATCAAAAATCAGCTGAATTATACTGGGGACCTCAGCCCTGAAATGGAAATTTAGGCATAACTAATGCATTTTCAACAAGGTGAACAGTCCGCAGGTTGTGGCTGAGAACAGATGATGTGCAAATAGTTGACAGCTTTCAGTGGTGGTATACATTTTAGATACGCATTTTAATTTTTGAGCCATGTGACACACCGGCAACTCATCCAGGGCAGGGATGTGCAGAGAGGCCAGTATTTGTATTTGTATTTGTTGAGGCAGCAAAATGATCTGTATTTGTATTTGCATTCAATTAAAGGTGGAAATAGGTGTAACAATCCTGTTTTTGTTGTTCAATTGAAAGCAGCTAAAACAGGTGATGTAGAGAATGACGTGCAGAGAGACGACATGTTGATGTGGTACTTCTCATTATCACTTTTTAATTCTGTTTAAACCTGGTATTTCTGCACAGTTGCAGATAAAATCAAACATAGCTTACACTAATACTTTTAGTATTACACTGTTTGTAGATTAGATTACAGAGGTGGCCGTGAAGGATGTTTTTTCTGACTCGTGATCCCAACATTTCCAATAGCTCCAGAGAGTTGTAAGTAAGAATGTCAAAATTTATTGAAAAAAGATATATGTCATCATTTATCTAATGAAATAATTTGCTTCAATCCATATTTTTTGTGAGTTTAACCTTTCAAAAACAGCAATTTGAACACTGTGGTCAAAACTATTTTCTTTCCTGCTTCCTGCACACAAAGGCATGCACCTGTGATATTAGCAGGGCGGTCTAGCAGCAACCTAACAGCACCATGCATCACATTTATAGAATAAAAAAAAATCTACTTTGGCTGTTAGCCTTTCCTGCTCAGTTTCCACACCGTAGTCAGGGAGCAGAGGAGATTCTTATTTTCCTACAAGGTGAAGTCACAAATAGACGCATATGAAAACCAAAGCTGCAGCTGGCTTGACCATGTTGTATCACTCGGCAGTTCAGGACTAACCCTCTTCAACTTCCCAGCAGTTGGGAAACAACATACAGATACTTGACTTTGGTCTTTTATTTTTTACTGACAAACTGTAACCTGCACTGTACATTTATTGCTACTGACAACTTGCTGCTTACTCTTTTCCTCTTGCTCTGCTCGGCGCCACTCTCCTCACTGCATGAAAAAAATAATAATAAATTTGGTCCCACAAACGCTGCACACGTACCTCACCTTACCTGCACATAATGGCTGTTTTGCCAAGATATTTTAATCAGGCTGTGCTGCTCCTCTTCAGTCTGTGCTCGCTCTCTCTCCCATTCACTCTTGTGTTGTCTTCCTGTCACATCAGCACAGGCAGGCGGAGTACAAATACCCACTGCGCTCACAATTGTAAGCACACCAGCAATTTGATATGTTTTCTTTTTTCCCCCCGAAATCAAACAATATTTAAAATATTTGTACAAAATAAATTTTCGGCCAAAAGTAATGATTTGTGCTCTACCGGATCCCCATTAGGATTCGGCTCCACCCCTCGTCCAGGGTGTAGCCAACCCCCCCAATGACCCAGCAAAGGAAATTTGTTTTTATAGATAATGGATGGATGAATGCACAATCAAAACTACAGTCTGTCAAAGTCCTAATCACAGCATGTTAGGAAATTGGCTTTTCAAGAATTAGAAAATAGTCTTAGAACCAAACTGTCTTTGGGGAGGGAAAAGGGGCAGAATTATTCATGATCAGCTAAATGGCATCAGTTTTAACAGGCTACATTACTGCAGCTAGCACTAAATGGGCAGAAATAACGCGTCGAGCCCACAATGTTTTAATTGACAAGTAATCAAATCGGTTGAATGAATGTAAATGCAAACTGATTGATTTGACTTGATTTTATTTGCATCTGTAATCGGAAACCAAGATTTCTCTTTTTGAAATGCAAAGTTTTAACATGAGGCCATTTATAATTCAATCTCACACAAGACATAATGTGTTGCAACTTTGTTTCATCAACACTGTGCTGCGGTTCATCTTTATGAATTTCATGAAATGTTACTGAGCTTGAAGAAAATATTCAAGCCGTAGTACATTTTAATTACCAGAATTTTAATATCAGACTGAATGATTAAACAGCTGAATTGCGGCGTGTGATGGTGACACATCGAGGGAGAAATATAGCGAATGTTGAAAAATGCAAAAACAAGACACTCCTGCAGCAGCCAAAGAAATGTAACCAAATGGCCTCAACAGCCTGCTGAATTGGTACTTACAGTAGCTTCATTTTTTTCTCCCTTTGATGATGCCCCCGCTGCTACACCTTTGACCTTGGAGCTATGGCTCAGAGCACATCCCTGCCTTGGCAGACTGCTGCCTGCATTGACTGTCTGACACAGACTTTTGAGGATACCTTGAAATGGCAAAGACCTGATGGACGAGATTACTTTTCCATGTCCTGTCACAATGGGAAGACAGAGTACAAGGGGCAGGTGCTCGATAAAAAAAAAAATCACACTCCGGGTTGGTGTAATGAATCTATTTTGGGCATTATGCTAACAAAAAGGGCATCTGTTTATTCTAAAATGCGTTTATTAATGACAGCTAAGGGAAGCAGTAGCACCGTGATGTGTCTCAAATGTCAGGACAGCCTGTTACATTAGAGCGTCGCTACCGTTCATCAACTTCAACATCAAGGGTATTGGTCTGCCTCTGTCTCCTTCCTTAAGTTGTTAGTATTCATACTGTCTTCTTTAGCCAAGTACCAGAGAGCATGTTAAGCAGTTCAAAATAGTCATTATGGAGATATCGAGTGGATTAGCAGAAGCCTCATGCAACCATGAATTATGAAAAATATGAAAGCACATACACGTGGACAGACCATCCTTGACTTTTCCAATTATGTTTTGGAGGTAACAAAGCTGCACTAATCAATATTTTTATATTACCAATAGGTCAAATGACTGTGTGTATGCAAAAGTCATTCATGTTGTCGTTTGTGAGTGTTTTTGCGCCTTTTATCTCAGTGTTTTGGTTTTACAGGCCACAGCTTCCCAGTTTGAGTTCAGTCTCAACCCTGTTTCCAGCTGCAACTGGCAGGTGAATATAATAATGATTTTAAAAAATGAATTAATACTGCTATAATAAATGGCTGCACTGCAGGTAGTGTAGGTTCTAATGTGTAAAATGTACTTTGATACTAGAGACTGGGGTTTGGGTCCTTTGTTAAAAACATTTGGTTAAAGTTGGGTAAAAACAATGGTTTTGGTTCAATATTGAAAATGCACCTTGTATTGTACTTCAATTTAGCTTTTAAGATATTTAACCATGATCTTTCCCTTAACCAAATACTTTGACAATGAATCTTTTGTCATATATGCCCAGTATAAAAATTCTGTATTTTCTCATTATGTTGATAAAGTATGTAATCCAGGAAACATTTCTTAGAAAACACATTTGGTATTGAAAATTGTCATATATATGAAAGTAATTTGTAGGAGATAGGATTGCTATCATCACATTTGTGCATATACAGTATTTACTCAGGTGGACCCTAATGCACAGCAAACCTGCAAACAAGCAGTTCTTGGAAAAGGTAAGTAGAAGGGCCTTTCCACCAACCTGTCCTGAGACAAAAGAGTTTGCAACTCCCCCCTCGCCCTTGACTTAACTGCAGACCTCTACACATTGTAATCATATTAAGCTGTGTTTGATGTATTATGTCAAGTTTAGTGGCGACCTCCCAGGAGAGGGTTCACTGGAGAAATTTAGCATAGCTGTAGTCCATATGTAATTAAAAAGTATGTTATCTCTGGCCAGAATGTTATGGCTAAGCATTGGCCTGGGTCCAGCTAACGTCGATATAATCCCACCCACCTCTGTTTCTCTGTGGATGGGGTCACTGGGTCACTAACTGCCTCCTTGTGTGCTATTCAGCAGCAGTGAGACAAGGAAAGCCTCTTTGGAGAGTTTGAGTCATGGGGTCCAAATACAGCTGGATATCTCCCAGCCTGGTTTTTATATTAAAATACAACAGGGAATATATCACCTCTCCATATCTTACACTTTTCAGACTGCAGAGTGTAAAGAAGAACAACAGATTGAGAGCAAAAATTCTCCCACTCTTATATACGGCTTTGCTGAAAGAAAAATATGTTGGAAACAACGTATGTTTGTGCTTTAAGGAGTCATTTAATCAGGTCCAGAGGATTAACCAAATAGGACAATTTCACTAAATGCTTATCTGAACAATAAATTATTTAATTTTACTATATTGGAGAATCTACTATTGAAATACTCTTTTTTATCAGGTGAGGATCGATCTCAGACTCATTAGGGAGGGAGTAGGGTTCGACAAAACTGGCCCATTTGTGAGCTAAGATTGAGTTCACAGTTCGATCAGCAAAGTTTGAGCCTGTGCAGATGTAGGGAAGTTTTGTCCTGTTTCAACTCTCCTTCAAAGCAACTAATCAGCCTGTTAAAAAGCTGTTCAAGCAGAGGAAAAACATCCAAAGGTCATGGGTGGGCCTTAAATTTCTTTGCACATCTCCCATTGTATACCAATCAGTACTGAAATACATAGAGATTAGACACTGAAACACATATTTCTAACATAATGATCTGCTTAATAGCCTTTTATTCTCATAATTAATTGTAGGATTGGTCGTTAAGCAGAAATGTAGGAACAGTAGCTCCGTAGTCCACTACAAACAGCAGTTGAATCTCCAGCAGCCATAAACTATGAGGCTGATGTTCTATTTTATTTTGTCTGATGGCTTGTAGACCTTACTGTGAGCACAGTGGGTGGTGGATGCCAAACATGTCTGAGCGTTTTGGAAGAAGAGAAGGAGTAGAGCAGTTTGAGGCATAATTGCCAGCCACTGGCCTGCCAATGGCTCTCCAGCGGTGAGAGCACGGAAAAGGTCTTGTTCTGACCAGAAAGGTCAGGAACAAACAATTCTTGCAACAAGAAAAAAAGAGAGTTTGAGAAGAACAAACCTTGCATCTGTTATGAAATCCCATTGGGCATTTGTATCAGTATTATGCACATATATTAATACTTTTTAAAGAAAAGAGAACATATTCATAAACCATCCTTTCACTAATTTAAATCCCCTTTGAAGAGGGCTTACAGTCTTGAAAATCTTCAGTTGTAAATGATATCCTCTCTCATAGTTCTGCATGGAAAGCAGATGCTGTAATTGAGTAGAGATTTGATTTCTTGCACGGCTAAATTAGCTGAAGATGACCGGGCTGTGAACTGCAGGAGGTTTAATTCCCTGTGTTTACATCACTGGCAGAGCCTTTGTTTTGTTTGATTCACTATGCTAATATAGACTCCTCTCAGATTACACACCGAGCACTGAAACACTGCACACAAACTGATGCGCAATATCTGCCTCTCTCAATAAACTTGCTCTAGGTGTCAAAATAAAAGGAAGAATAAGAACAGATTGTGTGTGTGTGTGCATGTTACATTAGGTACTGTGAGAAAGCTTCTGGCAATGTTTTTCTTGACAGTATTATAAATTATTTCTAATGATGATTGTAATTAAAAATAGGGAAGAATGTACTTTTTTTTGAGGATAATGTTGAAGCTTAAAAGACACTGGCAGCACAGTTTGTTCCACATGTTCCATCCGTCTAATGTTACTTGTGACACTTTTTTTTCCAGGTGTGCGCAATTCTTAAAGATATTTTAATGCTTCTTTTCCCACAGGCTCAGTCACTCAACTACAAAAGGCACAGAAAAATACTTCTGAGATGTCATATTGAGCCGACAAAAAAATATTTACCACTGTAAATGTGCAGCAGAACAGTGTCGTGCCGACCCACGTGAATACAACATCACCGAGGTCCATACACAGATGGCACAGCAAATATTCTGCTCAAAGAACGGAACAAAACCTCTGGTCATGCTTCAACTGCCCTTTAAGTTGTAAATACAAGAGTCAGAACGTTGAACTAAGTTGTTTGAGCAATTCTGGATCTGCATTGATATGTTTAATTCAATACAGAGAGAGAGAAAAAAAAAGAACAAATTTTCTCGTGCATCTGGCTCACTTATTCAGATCTGGTGTTTACACTTTACTCTTTGTCCTGCTATCTGATCCTAAGCTCCACAGCAAGCCCGCACATCCTCTGATTTGCTTGTGTTGCAGATGGAATCATTTTGCTGTACATGCACTGTACGTTGACCTCCCATGCAATATTAACAGAACATTTCTCTCTGCAGACAAATGTACCAGAACGTATAAGAGTGATCAGTATCACCAAGGCAATTTTGGACAAAACTCAAGGTTGTCTGCTCGTGGATCTATTGGTTTCCGTACGCCTCCCTCATATGATCCAGCAAAAGTTCGTTGTGTTGTTACTGGCAAGATTGTTGGTAATTGAATATGAAACACTGCAGGAACATAGATATCTTTTGTTGGATTTATTAATGCACTATGTGGTTAAATTTTAGACCGTGTCTCAGGTCAGATGTTACAGGATGGAAAAAAAGGAAATTATAGCAAAGGTGGGAAAATATTACATGATATATACAGCGACTTTACCTTATAAACTGAGCCAAACAACGATTTTAGATGCATGCCGGCACATGTGTTACTGTTAATCTGTTAAATGTGCACATGCAAAGGATCTTGCAGCATTTTTTTTTTTTTTTTTTACCATTTTGGTACAAGACACTGAACTTGTACAGCAATGTTGCCGCTACAACTAATCTGGGGGCGGGCCTCAAGTTTTCACAAGGGGGCACACGTGAAACAACTGCACGATAAAGTAATCTCATTTCCATGCAGCACTGTTGGATTGATGATCTCTACATGAACTTTGGTGTTTACGTCTCTTTAGTTGACACTTAATCTGTATTTCATCTGATTTATTTGACAGAGATGTAGTAGTTCCTTATATGTTTCTGCGTTAAAGCACCTCATCTTCATCCATGAGTAAATACACGTTGTGAGTATCTGCTATGAAACCTGTTACACATTCTGTGCAATTGCAAACTTTTCTTGTTAGTTCATTTTTTTGAATGTCTTTACAGCCATATCTTACAAATTGCACCTTTAGGTAGAACCTGCACAAGTAAATGAACTTATTAACTTTTGAGGTAATAATTGCGGTGGCTTTTTAAACAGGCAAGAAATAACAGATGGCCCAGCAACTGAAGAGAGCACTGTGACCGATATCTGTGTTATGCATGCACAATGACGTGAATGTGGTGGCAGATGAGGTCATGTGCTAACTACCGCTAATGTTCCTCAATTTCGCCTTTGTTCAGTGACCCTTCACTCAAGTTTTAAGCACACTTCCTTTGCGGTGTGTCAAGATTGTGAGATGGGACATTTCGACATTTCTTAAAATCCTAATGGGTTTGTCGCTGGGGGAGGGTGGTGGTGGGCGGGGGGGAACTTAATTGGAATAGAGTTTTCCACCTCTAAATTTTAATGAACTGCTGGGCTGAATGTCTCTTTATTAGGTGAAATTGTCCATTAGCATTTTAAATGACCAGCTATCTTCATTATAATCAGGGCGAGATGCATTTCTGTGCTGAGGATCTATTGATTGCGTGGCAATGTCAAAGTCTGCATGAAGACGTAGAGGCAGACTGCGTGTGACAGGCTTCGGCCGCAGCTGAAAGAGGATCAGTGCAGCAGTCGGAGCAACCAGGCGGAGGGAAAAGGCAATAATCCGTTTTGCACACTTTTAAATAATTACAGTAATATGAAGATAATTACAGTGGAGGCAATGCAGCTTCATTATGAAACAAACATGTCCTAATTCAATGTATGCTTCCTGTGAAAATAATCACTCATTCCGATGACATAGTGGAGATTACACAACTGCAATTGTGTTTTCTTCCTCTGAACAAGATTCATAGATTTTAAATCTGTTCTTTCTACGTTTTACGACACCAAACTAATGCCGTGTGGTTTGAGGATTCAGCAGAAATGGCTGTTATGCATATTAATCACATTTAGGAGTACTATTATCAAGCATTTTCACATAAGAGAAACTGTGATT
The DNA here is from genome assembly GCA_037974645.1 of Hollardia meadi. NCBI lineage: Eukaryota > Metazoa > Chordata > Actinopteri > Tetraodontiformes > Triacanthodidae > Hollardia > Hollardia meadi. Next base: position 6,796,123 of record JBBPCS010000374.1, on the reverse strand, counting down.
AGAGTGATACATGAATCAAAAGCTGTTTAGTAATTACTTTGAATTCATCATCAGTTTCTTTGTCATACTATATATTTAAGGACAGTTAATATTTGGCAAGGGGGCTCTTTAATGGCTTGCCTTTGAAAAGGAAAGAAATATAAGTACAGCGGCACGTAGACATCTGCTGTTTGATTTCTGTTGCCACTCTCTAATAACTATAATGAAAAAGTGCTACTTATTAGAAGCATATTTCAAAGCACTAATGATAAAAAATGATTATAATGTTAGTGAATAAATATTAAATACTAATTCCATGAAAGCCTTTATTTAATAATCAGCGATGACTTTTTTTTATTAGGCTAGTTTGAGTTTTTCCTCGTCTCAATAATTACGCCGAGTTTCTCTGATAGCTTTGACAGTTTTTCAATTTTTGACTCAAAGCACCCGGAGCAAATATTTGAAAGCCTTTTCAGACTAAAGCAAACTTGAGACCAAAGTTGGCAAACATTTGCAGTGTATATCACACAGACCTCATATACAGCCACAATCGCATGTGCCCCTAACTCATTATCAACCTCGAAGCCCAAAGTATGATCATAATAATCACAATAATCTCATTTTAATTTGGGTTATATTGCAAAAGGAGGAGGAGGAGGGGGGGGGGGGGGGATAATCAGATTGTCCTTGTTGGAGTGTAGAGAGTTGGCCAGTGTTTGAGAATAATTCCAGATGGTGTTGAGGCGGCAGACTGGCACTGAGGAAAAGCTGGGGAGCCCCTCCCTCAGACACAATGCATTGCCCTCAGCCCTCCACCCTTACTCTTCTCCTGCTCTCTACCATATTTTCCTTTTTCCTTCCCAATCTCACTATTCCTGCCCCTCGTTGCCCCTGTAATTTCCTTCTCCCTGTCTCATTTTCTCCTCTCACCCCATTCTTCCCTCCTTGCCCAGCCCTTACCCCTCCCTCCTGTCTCTCCCCACAGATTGTTGCTTATCTAAACAGGTCTTGCAGTGTGTTGTCCCACCATAGGACAGAGCCAAAGCAGCACTGCACCCTCCTCTCCCCCCAGCCTCCTCACTCTCCTACGGGGGGCGACAGAGCCCTGCCCTCCGATTACACTGGGGGCGCCGGGTTAGAATACAGCCCTGAGGGCCGGCAGCTGTCAATTAGTGATAACTGCCGAGAAAGAGACACACACGCGTGTGCGCAAACACATACACACATCCCCCCTTGCTCCTTCGTTAATCAGGGGGCCATCACCTAGCAACGGTCCTGAGTAAGTCCTCAATGGGGATGCCTGGTGAGAGGCACACACAGAAATGACGACGAGGTGGAGTGAGGGATGGAGAGAGCAGTAGGAGGGAGAGAGAATGATGAGTGATAGAGGGGGGTAGATGGAAAGAGGATAATGAAACCTTTCCAGAGGACATTTCGACGTGAGGTAGCCACTGTCCACATGAAGTTTCAGTGTAATTTATACATGTCCTCCATATCCACAGGTGTTTACTAAAGACATTATTAGTTATTGCTTTAATATAAAAATATAATATATATATATATATATATATAAAACTGCATATAAAATTAAATGTCTCAATCATTGAGGGCTTTTGAGGGATGTGCAGGCAAAAAGAGCTTCATTGATGGCCTGCTCCTTAACAAATTCACTTCATCAGACAACCTCATTGCCTTGTTCTTGCAGGCGAGTTAAATTCTCTTGCAAACACACTGATATGAGATGAATATGACTGCTGCATGCCGGAGCCAACCCCCCCAACCACCACCTCTGTCTAACAGAGTGGCAGCACATAGAGCCACGAACAGGTGATAAATCCTTGTCAGGTTTTATTAAAACCCAGCCAGGCCAAACAGAACACCTCATATTGAGCTGTAATACCCAAGGAGACACTATATGAGAGAGAGGAAGAGCGTTCCTGTTTGGTATGCTCTCCGGCAGTGAACTACTGTCTCTTCTCTGATGTTGTTAAAGTGGCGGTGGAGGAGGAATAGACCCTCCAAGAACACACACACACACACACACACACACACACACACACACACACACACACACACACACACACACACACAC
>JBBPCS010000374.1:6779108-6793575 GCA_037974645.1 Hollardia meadi | reverse complement strand
CCCCCCCGAGAGGTGTTTTTCACAGTTGACCTCTTAGCAGGTCAGCCTGCTGGCTGGACAACAATAGAAATCATCACTTTGCTCATTATTTATTTACCTGGCAGAGGAGCACTTTTGAGACAATTAATCAAGCCAGTGAAAGATTTATAAGCAGCTTGACCGGAGAGCCCAGACAGTAAATGGGGCAGGTTGTCAAATACGGGGAGTGATTGGTGCAAACCAATTACTCTGTCATGTCATGACGACCCAAATAACCCAAGCCGGGGGTGGTTGAAAAATATGAAGCTGAAAGTATGCCTGTGATGCCCGCGGTGTTAGTTCAGTGTTTGAGCAGCAGACCCGACACTGTCATCACTCTGCAGGGAGAAAAACCAACTGACTTACTTGAAGAATGCTTTTACTTGATGTGCACTTGCACAGCAGAACACACACATGACACACATGTACTCGTGTCATAGAATCAGATGTCTGAAGTCATACACTCACATATGCGACGATGAACAATACCTTAACAGTGCTGATGTGGCTTCAGAACTGAGTGCACACACCATATGTAAAAGCTTGTGTCATCTCAGCACATTTCAGCAGGACTGTCTGAAAGGAGATAGCCACACTCCACCCCTCCCTCCTTTTTTCTTAGTCCCTCTTTCATTCCCTCCTCTGTGTCTTTGTCCTTGATGACCAAGCGGTTGGGTGGTCTGACCGCGCTGACCCTTGCGCTTGGGCTGACGTAAATTCACTAATGGTTAGCGTCTTGCTCCTCTTGTGACAGGTGTTTCTGCACTCAGCTGATGTGCTCCTGCAGAGGTAGAGTGGTGTGAGGGGAGGTGATGTGTGTGTTTGTGTGTCAGTGGAGAGGGGGAATATTTGGAATATTTGGGAATATCTCTGTAATTCCTGTGCTGCCTGAAGAATGGTATGGGCATAGGTGTAGAAAGCACAGGTTCAACAGGGGTGCAGCACACGTGTACAGATAGTGCTGTGGGCCACTAACACACAGATCAGTCTACACCATACAGTTTGTGTGTTTGTGAGCAGTAACACTCTCAAACTATTTTTGCCAACAAGGTCAGAGAGAAAAGACTGTCTCCTTCCAAGACACAAACCTCACAAACCAGTAACTTTGTTCCACTTTGTTTTGTCTCTAAAAAAAAACAGTGAATAACCTATCCTGTACCTTTTCATTGTTTGTTAAACTGAGTGAAACACAAAAGCTCATCAGGCTTTGATTTCTGTTTATGGCATCAGACAAAACGTGTTCAATTCATTGAGAAACAGTAACTGAAAAAATCTGCATTTTAACTCAAAAACATTGCGGCCATGCCTGAGCTTTAAAGCCCTTTTTGGCTTGCAGGGGGCTAGAACGTAAGGTTATGTTATTGTAACCCTTGTTCTACAAGCACAGGCGGAGCCCTCTACCGGACTCTATGGGTACTACTCCAATCACAATCATGTATTCGCTTGCTGAAATTTGCCGGCAATCAGAAAAAGCCAACTTGAATACCTGGTCAACATATACAGGTATATAAGGCTGTTTACTCACAGCCGAACATTCCTGCCACCTCTTCAGCGAGTGGCGCAGGAGCGGCAGGACCTGATGGTAGAGGGCTCTGCCTGTGCTAATAGAACAAGGGTTGCAATAAAGTAACCTTGGTTAAAGTAACTGGACTCCATGGGTACAGAGGGTGGAGCCCGATAAATGACCACCCTGCCGCGACCAACACGCACCGAACCAGACTGGCTAGGGGTAACCGCCACAGCCCACCGACTTCCTATTTTAGTCATTGCTGAGAGGAAGTGGGGGAACATTGCAGGCCGGGCCCAAATATTTGGCCTAGGCTGCCACAGCTATAACCCCAGGTGTCAACACACAGTTGACACTCGAGGTTCTTGAAGCGGTTTGCACACATTCGGTGGGCAAATGCTGAAGAGAAAAAGGATGGTTCAGTGGTGAGTACATGGCCTTATATATACTGTATGTTGACCATGTATTCAAGGCTCATACTGATGGCTGGCTACGTTCATGCAAATTTCAGTGGGCGAATACACGATCATGATTGGAGGAAAGTAGTACCCATAGAGTCCAGTAGAGGGCTGAGCCTGTGTGAGATAGAACTGTTCTCTTGTTTGTTATGTTTTCATAAATGAAAATAGCTAATAACAAATATCTTTTGTTCTGAGGAACTGGAGTGAGCCATAAATACATGGTACGTGGTAAACGTACATGGCACTCATAGACTGTGTAAATCAGGCTTTACTGTGATTCTGAGGCAGCCAGTTCCTCTAGACTTTCTTTCACTGAGGGATTTATTCAGGGCTTTGGCTTCCAACATTTAGAAGTAAACCACAAGACAAGGTGATAAGTTTGAGAACCTTATATGGTGTCTATACAACTAGCAGAAAGCTTTTTTTTGGTTATGTGCGTTCTCAAATAATTACCATTTTATCTTGTGCTCCCATGGTAAACACATGTAAATCCAAGGCTATAAAGAGATTGTTACCCTGTCTTATTATTGTTACATTGCAGCTCTCACAGCTGGAAGGTCTTAGGAAATCTTGGCATAACTATGTTGGATGGTGTTCACTTTCAGCTGTGAAAACGGTTTGCTGTCCACCTAAAAATAACAAAGAGAGAGACAAAGCGAGAGCGAAAGAGCTAGAATTTAATCTCTGTTCTTCTCTGTAATTCAGTCATCCATTTTCTGTAAATATGCAGCTGGAAAAAGGCAAAGCGCTGGGCAGGCAATGATGTTTGGACTGTCAAATTAAAAAAGAAATCTTACAGCATGGTTCCTATGACACACAACACAGTATATCCTCTGCATCTCAATCTCTTCTTTTACTTCACCCTTCCTTTATAAACACTGCAATCAGAGCATCTCTCATTCTCATGTATAACCCCACAAACCAAAAACAGATCACGCAGATCACATGTTTTACAGCCAGGGTTCAACGAGACAAGTATAGGGATGCAGTGGAGCCTGCTGCTTCTTTTGCCACAGTAGACAGAGAAAGTTAGCCGTGGGGAGAGAGAACTATCAGAGACCCTGAGATGGGTCATGGTTGAAGTGCACCGTGCTAACAGCAGCTCCCTGTAAACAGAGGCACACCTGCCACTCTGCAAGTGTCTCTGCGTGCTGAGGAGAGGTTAGCGCTGTGGCATCTCGCCGCCCTGTTTATACAGTAACCAAACAGAAAAAGAGGTACCGGAGAGTGTCTTCAAAGAAAACCTGACTCTCTGTAATCACTCCTGTTTGGGCTTTGATCTCAGGGAGGGGAGAGGGAAAATAATTACATGTTTCTAGGTGCCCTTTTACAATGAATGAAAGGCGATGTTAGATTTGAATCGTATGGTAATGGGAGGTTGTCTGTGCGAATGTGATGGGGAGGTGTTGAATGCTACATGAGGGAAATAACACAACCCGCTGAGACATTTTGTTCTACCAGCCCTGAAAGCTTCTGGCAACCTGCCTCCCTCTGCCTCCACAGAACACAGAGGAGGGGTCAGAGAACGACGTGGGGGCTGACATTATCTAGCCCCCGGTGCACTTTGTGAGAGGGGAGGACACACTGACTGACTGACTGCCCACTCTGCATTTCAAAGTGTTTCCACTTATTTGCGCCATGGTCCGTTTGAAAGAAAAAAAACCCCTCTTATTTTGTGTTGGGCCCTTTTATGAGCGTCTCCCTATGATCTATGCGATAACGGAGCAGACGGAGAACCGTATTAGGATTCTATTTTGCAGACATTTTATTCTGCTTTCATCTTCTATCAGTATGAAAGCCACGGACATCAAATAGTCTGGAGCATTGAAAGAGACATCCTTATTTTGTTGTAATAAATCTGCAAACAAGCGAGAGTACAGGAGGCCATCTTCAAGAAGTCTAGACAGCCGAAATGTAGAAAAGGTAAAATGTCTGGATAGTAGGAATTAGGCTTGTATTAACCTGAAGATGAACAAAAGCAAAGTGAAGTGCAAAGTGAAGTTATTAACATGCTCAATTTTTCATCTTGGTCATCATGATGATACCTCAGACTTGATAAACCACCTCGATCCACACTGAGTTTTGAGTATATGCTTCATAATAGATGAAAAGTGATTGAATGATATGGTCAGAAACCCAGCTTGCCTTGACTCTCATGCAATTACTAGCTAGATGTGAGGACGTGTAATCAATTGAGAAATCCATGACACTTTCTCTATTCGGAACACATGGGAAGACAGCCAGTCATCCTTCACGTGCCCTTTGTGACTGATGCATCTACTTCCCGTCTACATGTATGACCATATTGCACGCACACACAACATTGGATCGTGCATAATGTATTGAGGTTGTCCAAACATGATGATGGTGAAACCAGCAATAAGTATCAGTCATTCTGCCGAGACTACATGCTTTCATTTTGAGTGATTGGGCTTTGAGAGGGCTCAGTCTGAGTGCTCAGAGTCTTGTCTGTGACTGCATCTGCAAGATTTGACCCTACAAATAGAAGTGACCTCACTCAGCTATTCTCCGTAGTGTCCTGTCTGACTGCTAAAAGCATTTAAGTAAAAAAAAGAAAAAGATAAGACACTTTCTCTCACCATTCAAACGCAACAGTATTTCAGAGAATTGCACTGGTCTTCTATTCAAATGCTGCCTATTTTGGCACTTTCCTGACAAGCGACCTCTGGTGGCCGTGCAAATAATGACTGTCCTTTCTTAGAAGGTAAAGCAGATGTGACGCAACGCCTCTTAAGAAGGAAGGTGGGGTGGATGGTGTTGAAGTTTCTGACCAACAGTCAACCCTGGTTTCTTTTAAACATGACCAAGTAAAATCCATACTCCACAGTGAACCATAATATCCTGTTTTTCCTATTTCTGCACGTTAAATACATAATATGTGACATTTGGATGCTTTGGAGTTGTTTAATGGTAACTTTGATGGGATGAGTCACAAAGTGATTTCTTTTCTGTTGAGTAATGGAAAAAGAAATGTTTTTTTTCTAGTTAATAAAATGTAATGAGTATTTGATTACATCTTTCAAGTAATTTGCCCAACAATGTTAATTACTTATCTTTAGAGGTGCTAGTAGTAGTTTCTGCTGATTTGTCCTACCTTTGAACAAACCTCATCTAACCGTTTCCCCCCCTTTTCTGTCTATATGCAAAGCCGAGCTAACCGGCTGCTAGCTGTAGCTTCGTATTTATCATACAAACATGAGAGTTGTATCAATTTTCCCAACTCTCGACAAGAAATTTAAATAGCATATTATCCAAAATGTCCTCTGTGGGAAATGAAAATTTTTTGAGTGATTAAAGTATTAATTTGGGGATGCTTTTCTCTGTGTTGAAGCTGTGAGGTAGGTAGATGAGAATTAGCTCACAGTCAACTGAGAATTAACACTAAAGGGCCATTGTACTGAGGAAGAAATGATCACCTATGACTAATTGAATCAACCTTGTCATGACTCAGCAACTGTTGTTCTTTTGTTTGCCTGATTGTATATAAAGCAAAACAGTCTGATAGCCTGGTAGAGAACAACCATGCTGGGTCTTCTCTCCATGCTGCATGAATTAAAGGATTTGATTCATCACACCGGGTCTGTAATTCTTCAGAGAAGAAGATTTTCTTTTAGACCTAACCAGGGAAAAAATGGCAATATAGGTCTGTGCAAGCGGCCTATTACGACCCATATTTATGTTCAGTGTGAGGCAGCAACCCCCAGTGACATAATAATTATGACAGGAGCATAGGTGGAAGATGTGCAATGTAGTATAAAGGGCGACTAAGTCAGCATATGGAGAAGGCTGCGGTGGATGATATGGTCAAACACACCCTTCACCCAGGAGACCTTCTGAAACCATGAGTCAACGTTGTCTTGGTGCTTAAACAAAACCAAAGTGCAACCAGTTCCCAATGTTAACCACATGACGCTGAAGGTCCGGTATGCCTGTCGCTGATACTCTCCGACACTCATATGCCATTTTGGGACATGGGACACAGCTGCTGCCATGCCAGCCAGATAACTGAGACCCAGTAACCCAGTAACTGAGACCCAGTAACCAACATGCTACCGCAGGGCACAACATGACTTGCCTGAGCCATTTTTTCATTGACAATTGACCTATTCAGTCGTTTAGGTAAGAGGACATGTTGCGAATTATTCCTTTAAAATTGGGTGCATAATGAACTTTTTGAGGAAAAAAGGATCAAAAGATGCTTTTTTAAAATTCCACGCAACCTCAAAACCTGGTCATACATCACCAACAAATCTTAAAACATACAGTTGGTAGATTAAAATGCTCAGTTTTTGGAAGGCAATGACAATGATGTTGTTCAGGTATGAGGAATTGTTGGGATGTCAGGCATGGTGGAGATGTCTATTTCCAGTAAAAACAAAGAGGATAAAAATTATGTCTTCTGGCGATACATGCAGCCCAGCAGTGTCATTCTTACCGCACACTGTGCAATACAGAGATGACACATCACTGTCTGTAAGGTAAATCAACACCTGAGGGAGTTTTGGCAGAGCTCTACTGTCGTCACGCCTGTGATTGGGCAGAGCAGGGATGCAAGGAAGCAGGGATGGAGATATGGAGGAGTGGAGCCAAATGGAGGAGAAGGGGTGGAGGTATGAGGGGAGGGGAAAGTAGATGCAGATGAAAGAAAAGGCAGTGACAGATTCAGGAGAGAGGTGGCAAGGGAGGAGTGGAGAGATGGAAGCAAGAAGGGAAACAGAGGCAGGGAAACCAGCAGGTGTTCCCAGCACGTCTGCCTCCTTGGCTGTGGGTTCTCAGCCAGGGGGAAGGACGACACAGCTGCTTCCAGTGCCAGCCGGATAACTGAAAGACCCAGTAACCAATATGTTACCGCAGGGCACAACATGACTTGCCTGAGCAGTGTCTAACTTTGCCTCCTCATCTTTCTGTAAAATTAACACAATAACAGAAAGAGAGAGAAAAAAAACTAACAATGTGACTGGGAAGTCAGGAAATAGGGAACAGTCTGGTCCAATGGTTCCCAAACTTTTTCTCTGTGACTGTGTCCCAGGGTGCGTCTTGCTAAAATTTAGCTTTTAGATGTTTTATTACAGAAAGTGTGACACTCATGACCAAAAAATATTTAATTATAGTGAAAATAAATGATTCCCCTTTTTCCCCGAGGACCTCCTGAAACCCCCTCAAGGACCCCTACTTTGAAAACCACTGGTCTTGACAATATGTATACATGAATGTATTCATCTAAAATATAGACATGAAATAAATGCAGCTAAAACCTGGCCAGCAAGGCTACTGATAACACACTTCAGGCTAACGAGTGCTCAGATAGCACTACACAGCTGGGAAAAGAGGTTTCAAAAATCATTACATGGCAAAAATTTATGATGAGGATAAGACATTTATATAATTTGACTCAAAACCATTCTAGTTTAACTGTCTAGTGGCAGTCGGGCCTACAGTTCTCCTCCGTAAACCTAATCCCGTCTCTGTGTCAGTTGGTGTGTTTTTATTGTGTCTGACACCAGGTGGATTATGTCGGTTAATTCACAATGAATCAAACAAAAGCTAATACTAATCCAGCCCAGCGCTTTGGTGTGATGTCTGACGCTCTGGATTAATTCACAACATTCCCCAACCAGCCTAATCCTTAACGAACCAGACGGGATCGTATCCTAACTGACAGTTTCTGCCTCGTTATGGCTGGGTGATGTGTGTGCTTCACCTACCTCTTTCCTTGGAAAATCCATTCTGATGAGTGAGACAAAGGGAAGCCATTACAGAAAAAAATAAACTGGGTAAAAACTTTCCCAACAGCTTTTCTTCGGCAGCCATTAAGCCCATCTTGAAGCCTTTTGGAGTGCGTTCTGCTCCTCTTAAGGTTTAAGTTTTGACATTTTGAAATCAATAGGAGGCAGAGAGATGTTTTTTTTTTTTTTTTACAGTTTCATGAAGCCTGGGTGAAAACACTTCAATCAGGCCTGCAGAGGACCTGACACAGGAGACGGAGGGATCGATCCATAATGAGTGGAGCCCTACCTGGGGTTCCACTCAAGGCTTGTCTCTTTTCAACCAACTCAAATCCAGCCGCCATTCCCACTACATTCACTGATTAGTTCAACTTGTGAAAGTACATTTTGTCCAAAATAGAAAAAAAGATGAAGAAAAAAACAAAACTCAAGCTGATTTTGTGCTTTGGTGAAGAGTTTTGCTTTTAGAACTATTTATTTACAATTCATTCAAAGCACAATTAGAGACTGCATAAACTGAACTATAACTAAATAATCAAAGGGTGATAAGCATTGATCGATGAAGACAACAAGAAAAGCAAGTTTTGCTACAGCAATTATTATGAAAGTTGAAAGAACTTGAAAGTGCCAAGTGCTTAAATGTATTGTACTAACTGACATGACTAAAGTGACAAGATATAACACTGTTTTTGCACAATCTAAAGTGACATCTGAAGTACTTTGAGTTTGTCTTCCTCTGACCATAAACAATAGCGTGTGTGTGTGCAGGCCTGGGCTGGCCATCGGGAGCACCGGGAGAATTCTCGGTGGCCTGGCAAGATGATTGGTCTGCAGTGTCAGGCCAGGGTTAAAAACGTTAAATGAAATGGGTAAATCAAAGAGAAAACAACACAGAACAGCCACAGTCCCTCAGAACTGTAGACATCAGCCCCCCCGCCTCCGTTTAACACAATGGAATGATCTCCGTCTGTCATCACATGCAATTGGTCGTACGCACATCACACATCAACACATCGTTCAGTCAGTGTATGGAGTGAGCGTGGATGAGCGAAAGGAGAACAGGACAGCACAGGAGAAAGAAAGACGAGAGAAAGAGGTATAGCTGAGAGGGAGCGAGAAACGCCTGGGAGGAAAATGCTGCTTATAGGCAGGGATGTGTTTGGTGCTTGAAAAATAACGTAGTAGCAGGGCCACCTACAGCATCACAACCTTTCCTGAGTTGATTCTTTACTTTAAAAAATGTAATCATGCCATGTAGACAAGCAGGAGAGGCATATGCACTGAAATCATCTTGAAAATAAAGAGCTGTATACACTTTTCTGTCAGGTGGAAGTATCTCTTCTTACTCAGAGTCCAGTCAGAGCTCTGAGGAAATGCCAGGTGCAAAACCAAAAGCGCACAAAAATTATTAAAATTATTATTAAAATAATGTTGTTTTTTTTAACTAAAAGCAAAAGATATGTTGCTGGCATAAACATTAAACAGAAAAAAATCAACAACTCTGAGAGTGTGTGATCTGTTGTGAATGGAATGAATGTGGACATTGGCCCGGACTGATGTCAGATTCCCAGCCTGAATAATTATCCCAGTCTGCCCCTGTGTGTGCGTGTGTGTACATACAGTATGAATACAGGCTAGAGCTGACCCCCTATCCCACTACTGCAGCCCCAGCAACTGTTCCAGAAATGTATTGGCTATTTCAAAAGATGCTATTGTATCAACAAGCCAGCCTAGTTAATTAGGCTTCCAGTCAGCCTTCCTTTGCTGAATACACAGTCCCTCTGGGCTCCACAGCTGCTCCTACTATAGAAGTTAAGTGCTAAAACATGTTCCCCCCACTACAAGACTCACAGAGGTATCACGCCAATGAATTTCTAGTTATCTACAGAATAATAAAAGTGTTTGTCAGGGCAACTAAAGCCCCTTTTACACAACCTGGTCAACGCGGGTCTGTTGTGCCTCTGTTGTGCCTCGCCGTCTGTGTAACCATACAGAGGTGTAATGGGGGCTCAAAGTTCTTGCGCCTCTAAGACGGCAACGGAGGTAGTAACAGCGGCAAACTGAGGTAGTAACAGCGCCGAATTGACGCTGATCAGACAGATGTTAGCATGGTTTGTGTGTGACCCACAACCGGGAGATTTAAAAGCGGCTCGCAGCAGTTAGCAGCTAACTCAAAGAAGAAGAAAAACCGAAAATGTTTACAAATTGTGGAGACAACGCGAGGTTCGGGAGCTACTTACACTACGAGCAGAGGACGAGATCATCCGCATAACAGGGACAGGAAATGATTGTTATTGCAATGTTATTCCATTGATTATAAAGCGCTGCTCATTGCGCATGTAAAACGTCACACTAGACTCCGACACTGTTGTGTTACACATCACGCCTCTTTTGATTGGGGAACGGCGGCTTGCTACCTAAAATCACACAGTGGGGCGGGCCGCCCTTGCTTTGTTCAGTGTAAATAAACAAAGGTGGCTTAGATAGCAAGATAAGCACCAAACGCCAAAAAATACATCTGAAAAACCTCTTTCCAGAAACCATGATGAACTCAAGACAAGACACCTCATTGTGAACAGTTTCAGTTCCACTGCACAACTTCAAGCTAGCTTCTACTCGTGAACAGGAGACTAGCTAATGAAGATAACTAAGCTAGGTAAAGTTACAGCTCAACAGAGGAGGACACCATTCATGTTTAGATCCCGTTCTCGTCACAAACACAAGCCTCTCACCAATGAGTAGAGGCATGTTTCCTTCTGCATGGTGATATGGAAAGAAAATAGTTCTTACATGAAACTGCTCACATCAAGGTCTGTGGATTTGTGGATTATCTTGAGTGATTTCTGGAAAGAGACGTTGCTTTCGAGTTTAAAAATATATATATACACTATATATATTGGCTCTTTGAGCACCACAAGCGAAGTGCCATATAGTTCCATTATATTTGACAGGAGGCAGACATTGTTATGACAGATATATCAAAATCTTAACAACTCACACCAAGAGGTGTGTAATGTAGATGGATAAATAGCAGTGCAGTAAAGAGGAAAAATATGTATTTTTAATTTTGGGGTGTTCAGCTCCTTTGAAACCAGGATAAGATGTGCGGGCTGCTGCAGTGAGGAAGACAACATCTAAAGCTGTTAGACTTCATTTGCAATGAAAACTGTTTCACAGCAAATCCTTGATGGATAGAAGTATCTCTCTTGCTGACTTCAAACAGCATGACCTAATAACACTCTTCACCTCCTACTCCCTTTATCTCCAGGAATTCACGTGATGTCATCGAGACCAACTGACTCATTCTCCCTCAAATATGATTTAGCCATGCATGCAGTCATGTGTCAGCAGTTTGGAATGGCTTAGTCTCTGTCACATTAATAAAATAATCACTGACCTAGCAGTAAAAGTCATTGAGATACCAACACAATCTTCCAAATACAGAATTAAAAAATGAAACAGCATGAGACATTTTTTTTGGAAAGAAGTATCTGGGAAAGCTGTAAAAATATTCCACTATGACACATTAAAACGCCACGTAGCATTTTTGCCCTGAGTAAATCTGCAGTATAAACCAGTGATGTGAGGTCTCCTTCCTGACTGTGTCACTTTGTGTGTGCGCGCGCATGTGTTTGTGTGAGCCTCTCAGCAGATTTGTTATATGGCGAGTCAGTAAAGCGGTCCAATGTGAAAACCATCTACCCAAAGTCAGAGAAATGTGATGTGGATCGACGCTGATAATAAATAGCCACGATAACTGGGGGAGGAACCCATCATCCGGTGGTGAGATGGGTCTGCACGAGGACGAAGCAGCCATAAAAGCCTGAATGAAGAGATGTAAAACAATAAGGCCAGAAAGGATGGGAGGAAAGGAGGGTGGGTGGGGGGGGCAGGAGAGAGCATGACGACCCCGGCAAGTGAGCAGAAGATCAAGATAGAGAGATAAACGGAGAGGAATAGAATGAGAGGAGAGCAGGAGGCGGAGGAAAGAAAGATTGTGAGTCAGCCATGTCTGCACTCCATCAAAAACTGTGTCAGTCATTCACTACCACCGACCAACCCCACCCCACCAACCCGATGCCCCCCGCTCCACTCTCTCTTCAACTCGCGCATTAATTCCACTTCTTTTAACCGCCAGCCAGGGGTGTCCTCGACTGAATGTCAATCCTCTGTTCAGGGTGACAGGAGAGTGAACAAGGGAGGAGAGAGAGAGCGAGGGCAGGCACAGAGGGAGCACGGGGTGGGTGAAAACTGCTTGGCTTGCTCCGAGGCCTTTTTTTATCTGAAGGTCTTACCCAACATGACCCCCTCCTTTCCATTTTAATTACGTTCTTTTTAATATTACCCCTGTCTCTTCGACTGGCATTTCGGGCCATTTGATGAGACACCAGACTGTATCAGAGTGTTTGACAGGCGTGAAGACAGTAGACGTCTGCGGCTCAGACATCCTAAAACAGACAAACAGAGAGGGTGACAAGTGCACAGACTCACGATGTCGCCAACGAAGGAGAATCGAGATGCAAGACGATCAAGCTGGCACACAGCAAAGCAAGTGCTGACGTGAATTATGGGAGTTATTCCCTGAGCTGGAAATTTCAATTAATCAATGCCAACCTCATTCAAACCCAAATCAGATCTGGACTGAAATTTATGTGCAAGCAGGTTCTCACTGAGGGACATGATTTTCTTTATTTATCTACTGTCCACATCAACCCAGAGGAATCAGGTCACTGTTGATAAATGTACGTATGCATGTTTGTGTGTGCACATCCCGCCTCACGCGGGAGGCCTGATAAATAGAACACAAACGGTATATATCTGGTCAACATGGCATGCGTGAAAAATAATTACACTTATAGGCTGACACTCAAGGTCGACAGGCTCCAACAGCTGCCCAATCATTGCTGGCTATTTTTCCTTCTCCTGTCTGGACTTGGCTGAGTATAAAAAAACACATCACAGAGTGTTTTTCATGTTGTCATATGATAGTGCATGAAGGCCTCCGTCAGCATCAAGAAAAAGCAATCGCCCGCTCCTTGGCGAGCTGTTACAGATAGGAAAGCGATATGTTGAGAGTGTCATAAAAGCAGGGTACTCATTACTGGATGTTTTCACCCACCTGTTTTACATTCATTTTAAATGTTCTCTCGAAAATCCTGAGAGAAAACCCCAAGAGTTCTTCAAAAAAATACTGCAAAAGTTTTATGCTTTGGTGACGACGCAAAAGGCGAGAACAGATACACAGGCACACAGGCCTTTACTCCACTGGAAAGCCAACCAATAAAGATTAAAATAGGAGGTGCTGTGTGTGTGATTACATGGTTAGTTCAAATGGGGACCATATTGCAGCTCTCCCCCTCTTGTGTCACCATAGCAGCTTATAAACACTACATTAAACAACACGACAAGGTACATGGGATCAGAAGAAACCATTTCATTCATTCAACAACATAAATGTCAACTTTATGGTGCTCACATAATTATGTAATCTTGTCACATCTTCTTGAATAGGCCTATATTTGCATATAAAGTACGCATAAACAGTATTTGACATGCTGATTGAGCTTTTATTTCAGAAAGAAATCTGGAAATTTGCTTTAGAGTTGCACATTGTAGTTGAAACTTATTATTAAGTTATTCATTTGGAAAAAAACAGACACTGAACAGAAAGTTGTATTAGGTTACAATCTCTGTTTCAAGGATAAAGGTAAGCTCATGCTCATGCTTACTCAAGCTTTCACCAGTAGACACATTTTTACCATCTACAAACTTTCCCTCATCGGGCCTAGCTCACTGGCACAAATGGCTTGCTGCTGACATGTGATAGATAGAGAGACTCCCTCCATCTTTGATATTTGTTCCGAAGTGGGCGAGTCAGGATAGTATTTTGGTGAAATAAGGTGGCCCCTAAACACTCGGCTCACTGTGCCATGGCCCCACACTTTCAGCAGCCCACAGCGAACTCTCCCCTAAGAGTGAGAAATGGGCATGGGGAGATGGGGAGGCAGTCCTGGGTGAAATTCAAGGCCAAAGCACTCATGTCTCCTCTATCTACCCACCTCAGGCGCAACACATTACCTCTCTCCAGGATATAATCACACCCAGCGAGGGGTGAGGTTTGGCTGCACTGCATATGAACCAGTGAGGGTGTGTTTCTATTTATGTGTGTGTTAACGTATCTGCATGTCTGTATATTGGGCATATAAGCAGTTGGTGTGTGTGGGTGTGCTTTTCCGCGTGTGCCTGCATGTGCATACAGAAGGGGTGCACTGTATTTGATTGCCAATGGAAATGCACTGGGAATTACATCCAGGCCCACATGTTCCATCATAAGAGTCCCTCTCCAGCTTATTCTCTTTTATTAACATGTCCTCTTTTTTCATTAACTGAAAAGGTTACTGGTGCATTTGTAATACCCCACATGAATCGCATGTACCCTGCCTGCCCATGGTTGAGGCAAAGCCCCAAACCCCCCTCAGACACACACACACACACACACACACCCTTATTGGTCTCCTTTTGCTGCAAGAGGACATTTCAATGGCATTGTCCTCCCCTCTGCCTCCCAAACACAGGTAGGGAAATATCACCCAGGGAATAAATAACTTGGCCAGGTTAATTATTTGGCAGACGCGTCCGCAGATTAATAACCGAATAAAGCGCAGCGGTGGACGGAGGTGCTCTGAAAGGTGTGTGTGTGTGGGGAGGGGGGGGGGGGGGGGGGGGGGGGGGTG
>JBBPCS010000374.1:6733144-6767363 GCA_037974645.1 Hollardia meadi | reverse complement strand
GAGAGAGAGAGAGAGAGAGAGAGAGAGAGAGAGAGAGAGAGAGAGAGAGAGAGAGAGAGAGAGAGAGAGAGAGACTGCTCTGTCAGTGACTGTGCAGAGGTCGGAAGAGTGCGAAACTCATCCCTCAGTGGGCCTCACTAATAGCCATGCAAACACACATTTAGCTGTGACACTAAAATCCAAGGGCTCAAAACCGTCCATCATTGCTTCTAAGAAGAAAGAGACTCTGAAAAGGCACAAAAAGAGAGACACAATAGACGAAGTGGAGCAAGGGCTGACAGATCTATTTGGAGTCCACGAAGCTGGTGCAACAGATAAACTGTGTGTGAGCGTCACAGAACGGGATAGCGCACGGAACAAGATGGCAATTTGGGGTTGTGTGTTTCACCTCGGCCCACCCTGTCTCTGTCTGGGTAAACACTACTGTTCCTCGGCTCAGGCAACAGCAGCAGCTGTGGCAGCCCATGGCCACTACCACCACTGAAAGCTGAGTTTACTGTGACGTGTGACGGCTTGATGACAGGCAGCCGAGCACACAGACAAAGCTCGGGGACTTTAAAGGAACAGTTCACCCAAAAAATTCAGTCGTTATCTACTCACAACCCATGCCAACGGAAAGTCGCGTTTAAATTTCTTCGTCCACAAAACTGTTCTGGAGCTTCACAGCAAAACTGAGTATGCAGCACCCCATAAATTTTCATTTTGGGGTGAACTGTTCCTTTAAGACTGTGTAACTATCTGTATTTGTAACTGTATAGAGTCAACCTTGTAATTCTTAGCAGCTTCTTAGTGACAGCAATGGATATTTTATGTGTTATTGGCAAGTATTTACATGATATACCATAACCAAGTGGGAAGTGGAAACTGTACAAGTGTGAGACTACATAAACAGTTAATTTATCATACGCTTTACGAAGAGTCACTTCAGATAACAAGCTGGTGCCAATGTTTAGGTAATCCAAAAGCAATGAATATCCTATTAGAATGACATGCACCATAATTTTGCAAACTGTGCTGTCCAAGTTTGTGTCTGGAGCTGTCAGATGTTTGCTAAATTGAGGAGCAGCGTAAGGTCTTTATTCAGTGAAATCATGGGGAGATGATGAAGAGTTTGGTACATTTCCAATAATATCCACTGTTTTTCCCACAAAGAGAGCTTTTTTGTGTCTTGATCGCTCACATCTTCTCAATAGATCTCCTTACAATCAAGGACTTACACACATATAGGGGATGGTGCTAAAAAATGTATGGCTGATTTTCTAAAGTGACAACTACACAACAAGTGTCAGGGATAAAATGCTCGGTTTACTGCTTGCCTGTGCTGCATCTGGGTAAGAAGAAAAACAACCTCCTCCTCATTAACACAGGCCACTAGCGGTCTGTCTTTCCAGACTGTTGTCTCAGCCAGTACTGATAGATTCGACACTTCTTTGCATTTGATGTTTCTTGGGATGGAAGACATGATGAGTGTTTCATGTACGCACCGTATGGTATAGTAGGTATAGGAGTTGCTTATGTGTCTTCCTTAGATTGTTCCCCCCGCTCTGCCTGAAATATTGCCACCAGATTACAGGCTAGCAAGAATGACAGCGGCTGCATTTCATACAAATGCTGTGAATACATAATGCATAGCATTGTCTGCATGAACCCTTTCACATGCTAATGCCAACCTTTCTGCAGATGTCTCAGAGGTATGTGCTGGTGACTGTGGAGTGGCAGAAGGGGGTGAAAATAAAAAGGAATCAAAAAAAAAAAAGGAATCAAATGCACAGAAAAACCGTTAGCATCCTGGCTGCTATCACTCATATATGAAAAATTCTTGAAAATAATAAAACAGGAGATGTGCCTTTCTAAAGGTAACTGCAAGGAGCCAGCTCCACGATGACTGGAACTTTCCAGAAAATCACCAGAAAGCCTCAGAAGCTATTTACAGCCCTGCAGAGCAGTATCCAGACAGAAGACCTATACCAAATGTATGGCAGAGTCATCAGGATCTGTGATTAACATGTCTTTAACGTATAACCGCTGCTGAAGGAAGTGCTCTCTGCAGCATTTGGGCCAGGCACTAAATCCTGACCCAGTTAATTGTATGGTGGTACAGTAAAGGCTAAATGCTGTTGAGAGGTGAATGAAATGCTCATTTAGCGCTTTACAGAAAGTTCCCACACATAATTATGTTTTATCGTTTTCTGCATCTAAAGCAGGGGTGGTTAATGAGTTCAGACACTAATACATGGATTTAGCAAATAGCTAAAAGATGCATATTAAAGACACTGGCAGTTACCCCTCACAGATATATATAACATATCATTAATTTTGCTGAACTCAAGTGCCAGAACACTTATGGGTATTAATCAATATATTCCCTTAATTACCACAACACCGAGCAGGGTCATGTTTGTGGCAGCAGGGGTGGTGTGGTGGGGTGGAGCTCATGTGTTCAAACCTTTAGCTGTGTTTTCTTTCCTTCTTTTGTTGCTCACACAAGGTTTGAGGTGAATTGTAGCTTCCACTGTTGACAGGGCCCCGGTGACCTTCCTCCCCAGTGAGTGCCAGAAACAGTGGACAGGCTTCCATGGTCAGGGTCTGTGTTTACCAAGTCTTTCTGAGTGGTGCCTGCAGATCTGAGATCAGTTATCAGCTCCAATTCTCTGCAGGTTCCCTCCCAGTGAAGTGACACACAAGGCTGATCTCAGGCCAGAAATCCCTTTCTGAGATGCTTGACACCCACCGCAGGTCGTTGGTCTCAGGTTTCTCTGTTGCTTGTGTGCATTTGCTGTCCTCCCCACTGTTGACTTTCCAGCCTGCTGCTATGTCTAAATAAACATCGACTGGGTTTAGGCTAGCTCTCCCTCCTATCCTGTCACTACTCCTCACCCTTATCTGATGCAAGCCACAGAGACTGGACAGCCAACACCCCATACACACACACACACACACACACACACTGCTTTTGTGTGCGTCTCAGAGAGATATTCAGGGGATATTTTGAAGAATAATTAAAATACATTTCCAGAATAAGGCCTGCACTTTGACTTTTAAAACCCCCAGACGGTCACAATTAATGAAAAGCAGATATCTCTCTCAGAGGACTATTCAGAGTAATTATGTTATTCAATAAAAAAGGTTAATCAAATTACTTATAGTATACTATATATGCTATGCAGTTATTGCATTTTTGTTTCATATCATACACAAATCCATCATCTGGCCTTGACCAAAACAAGGGAAAATTGGATTCCTGCTGTTATTGATTGAAAATGAATTGTAAAAGAAATCATTGATTGTGTTCAAACAAGCCAATAAAGTTACTAAAGACAAATATTAGCCTCTAAATTTTTCAATAATGGGGATTGTGTCTGAGCAAATAATTCATTTTGGAAGTAAGGGGCAGTGAGAGAACAGGTTGAAGAAGCAAGACAGAGAGAGAGAAAGGAGAGAAGATGAGAATGGAAGGGCAAAATGGCTGATCTCAGAGGAATCCTCCAATGGCTGCAACCAGAGGTTCTAACACACATTTTAGTGACCTATTAAGAGCATTATGGGCCCCTCGTCCACATCGGCCCTCAGCCCTGGTAATCTGGCCTATCCTCTTAAAAGTGGAATTGATTGAAAGAATTGATCTTCGCTGGGTTGGCAGACACAGCCCCAATAATTACCTCACGTAAATCTCTGCAATCACATATGAAATGTCAGGAACTTCTGCTCCCAGTTCGTGTCTCAGCTGCTCCTCCTCAGTAGCTGTTTTGGGGCTCAGGCAACACTTGTTCTCTGGTTGATAAAGGAGGGACTGGGTTGAGAGAAAAGAAGGTGACTTACCGTGAACACACCAGACGTGCTATCCTATGGCTATAGATTCTCCATATGTTTAAAAATAAAGTAAATAAAACATCTAATTTTCTGTTAAAAGCATAATCTGTAACATTTCAAAAATAAAATGTGTAAAAACAACTATAGCTATGTTATATATTTTGTTGTGTAGTGTTATTATCCCAAATGTCTCCAACAATGTTCAAACCCAGTGAAATCCGTAACCTAATTCAAAGTGATTTCATTGCAATATTTTCAGTATTCATTGCCGTTGTTTGTTTGGCAATGAAGACAACTCCCAAAATCCCACGCTAATTTACGTCATCAAAATTGCTATTGTTTGTTATTGTTTTGATTGAGAGACCCCCTCGCAGCAAAAATTACATGTGTGTTTAAGACAATTTTTTGTATCTGTCATGGTAATACACAAGCAGATAATGACATCAAACGCTTGGTTTGTCGAGATTGCAAACATGTAGCCATGCATTCTAAATTTGCACCTGTACGTGCAATAATTCAAGAGGTGATCCTTTCTGGGAATATGATCAGATAAATCTAAATATAGATTTAGATACATCGCTTATCTATCTATGGGTAAACCCATTAAGGCAGGGTAGGGTATGTGTCATGACAAGCTTAGCATGCATACACATGATTGTAAACCTCCAGCTAACAAGCCGACCAGCCATCTCTGATTGAATGTTAATCATAACACCCCTCTCTCTCTCGACTAAACAGACAGTAAGTATGCACAGGCTGCCACAGAGCCCTAAAAAGCAGCTGCGAAGATGGGAGGGTGCAGGATTAGGGCCTGAGCCTAACTCAGATGGGGCATTTCCATGACAGTGAGCTGCACCACGGCTTAACAGCCCGCCCCTGTTTATGCTTTTTGGAGGAGAAGCCGGATTCCCTCCCCGTGACAGATGGCCTTTCAGCCACAAAGTGCTGTGTTTAGACTTAGCTTGCTCTGGGGCAAGACAGCAAAGCTCTGATGACACAGCATTCGGCAAACAACTCCCAGATGCAGAAGTGGTAGCCACAGAAAGCACAGAGAACTGGCTGACCCACCGAGCAAGTAACCAAATGAACAGAGAAGCTGCTCGGCTTCAGCTAAATCTGCCAATGAGGGGGGAGGCTAAACAAGGGACACCAGAGATAATGATGGGGCTTAGAAACCAAAGAAGTGGCTTGGCTGGAACATATATGACACAACTTAATTTAGATTCAACCCAGTCCGATCTACAGTGTTTGCTTACTTCGGTCCAAATGCCCCCAACTGAATCAATACACCCAGAAAAACAAAGAAAGCATCAGTTCTGCTTTTAACTAAGAGGATTGTTAAATATGGTCAGTTGAAGTGTAAAGAGATTTCTTTTTAGGCAGGCAGAGCAAAGCAGATGATTTTGCATTTGAGGGCAAAATGAAAAGGACCAGCTGCTGGAGAGAATTAGCCCAGTCTCATCTGATCCAACACAAACCTAGTCTGCTCTCCTAGTGCTTACTCTCAGAAAAAAAAAATCTGGCCTGACCCAGTCTGACCCCTCATACAAAGCCAGAGAGGCCCTGGAGGCAGTGAATTAATTGCAACCCACTAAGCCTGATACACCGTATCTTAAATAGGAATAAGTTGCAGGCTCAGAAGTGCTGTAGCCTGGACTATCAAAGGGGAATTTTGTTCAAATTGTGCACAGTAAATAAAAACAAACACTGTGGGAATGTCTTCGCTCATTGGGCTGACCCTAAAAAAAGCAGAGACGTGTTAGTTCACAAGGTTGTACATGCAGGCTTTGACACTCACAGGCATGCAGGTACAACAACACGAATAACTGAATGGCGTTGGTAAAGAACACAAGCCTCAAACAACAAGCAACAGTGGGAAACTTCCTTGAGTTCTCCCCCCTACATCACACATGTCTCGGGAAAACAGCTGATGAAAAATACCATCCCCACACATCTCCTCACGCTGAAATCATTTAGAGAGTGGAGGCGTTCTTCACCGTGTTTACGCTGGCTGCTCACTCTTCAAACAAACACCGCTGGAGCCACCTAAATTGGCCTCTCGCACCATATAGATTTCCCATCACAGGCCAGCATCTAAAGAAGACACAGAGTGGAGAGCGAGAGAAGCGGGGAAGCAGAGCATTCGCCAGTCTGATCACTGACCCTATTGTCTCAAATAAAATACATACTTAGATTAATAGGCCCAATAATGCAGAGAGACAGCTCATTGCAATGGGGAAAGGGTGCCTTAGCACCCCAATCACTGACTTAGCTGCTTTTGTTTTCTAGGAAGAGAAAAATATAATTCAAACAGAGGATTTCAGCTGACACCAACATTCCAGCTATTCAAAACCCAAAGAAGTTAGTTCATTAGCGATTTTGTGGAGTATTTAGCCAGGTGCCGAAGGACGAGGAGGTTCTTCTTGAATAGTGAACGTAGATAGTCCTATAATGGTCCGAGCAGCATAGGAAACAAGAAATGTCATGTCTGGGGGCTTCTGACGTCAGTGGATCAATAGTGCCTGACGAGGAATTTTAAAAGATACTATCAGTCTGACTGCTGGTGGCAATAAACTGAAGATTAACCTTTACGTCCCTCCCAGTCCAGGGAAGTACCCTGAAGGGCATGCTCTACTGTTTACTAATCAAAAAAAGTTGCATTGTCGATACCACAAGACCAGGGAATCACTTAGTGGCTCTGCACTAGACCCTGAAAGTTATTGACTTCTTCCCCTACCTATATGAGCATCATAAATGTGAAAGATGAACACTCCACAGCCCAGAATTATATATCACTGGCAACGGCTTCGGAGATGTGTACAGACACAACTTGGTTTATTAAAAATAAACACCATATATTATTGCTGTATGCTGCAGCATAAATGTAATAATTCCTGTTGCGCATAAAGACACAGAAAATGTAATCACATGACAAGAGAACGATGGGGTTGTTGTTTGGGAGAGTCTGCTTGGCTGGCTGCATGGCTACGTCCTTTGTGAGCCACGGGGAAACAAGAGCTCTTTTTCTGCTCCAGAAGCATGATCCTCTTTCACCCTCTACCTTTGAGCTGGGAGCCAAGGTTTTGAATGGTTGTGACCTCTGTGGCCTCTGTTGGCCCCCACTGGCCTCCAACCCTCCAGCTGTTCATCCTCCCAGTCCAGCACACTGCCCAGTACCCCCAGTTTGCAGAGGCAAAAGGAGAAGCACCCCTCTGGGCCTAAGAACTGACCCCCAAGCCAATGCCACAACACCACAGGCATTATACCGAAGTTCCCACATGAGCGTTGGAGCATGGCGAGGCGGAGAGAGAAAGACAGAAAGTATGAGAAAACTGACTGGGGTATGTGAGGGTGAGATTTCAGAGAGAGCAAGGAGGAAAAAAATAAATGAAGTGGAGGAGAGGGAGATGGATGTTTTTCACACAGGGTAGGGAATCGGAAAAGAGAACACATATGTGAGGGATAAATGAAAAGAGTGAGGTAAAAACAGAAAAAAAAATAGGTTGAGGGTGCAGGGAGTGTGAGGAAGCGTGATCAGAAGAAATAAGCAGCGACAAGGCAATAAGATGGTGCTGCACAGACGCAGACAGACGCCAAGGTGCAATAGAAGAGCTTGCTTCCCCTTCTGCATGGCTGGCTCCGATGACAGGACAGTATTCCCTTAGCACCAGCCGCTAACTGGATGATAGCACCAATCTCTCTCTCTTCTCGCTACCCTTCTCACTTTCTGTCTGTGTTTGTATCGCTGTCATTTCTTTCTTTCTTTCTTTCTTGCTTGCTTGCTTGCAGTTTTTGCTTTCTTGCTTTGCTTTATTTCTCTTTAGTTTTCGAACCTTCCTTCTCCCCTCTTGAAGTCATATCAACCCCTTATACAGACAGCATAGCGGCCATCTAAAGCAAACATTAGCCTATAGCTTTGTTTGTTTACCTGTGAAAATCACCGCCTCAGGCCCAACTCTCATTAAAGCAGCCAAACAAAGATAACAGCAATTTAAGAATGCTTTAAAAATGCCTATAATATGGTGTGCTTGTGTGTGTGTGTGTGTGTGTGTGTGTGTGTGTGTGTGTGTGTGTGTGTGTGTGTGTGTGGGAGGGGACGGGGGTGGGATTTTTTTTTTTTATCAGGGAGGGCAAATGGAAATCTCCTCTGTACAGGATGAAAGCCTCTGAGGACTATCCATTGACTATGAAATTTGATGATCCCCCTTCACCTTCAGACACAGAGAGAGTTCAGCTTAACATTGCCCTGGGCACTAAACCTTGGAGCCTGCAGTGTGAACGGACTCCAGAGTGTGTTGTTATAAACCAATGTGTTTTTTCTTCTTTTTCATGAAAAAAAAAACACCTGCCTCATTCCTCATCCCTTTACATTGTACACAGAATATTTCTAAATTGCATTCAGTCTGTCACAAACTCCACAAGGGGATGGATGACTCATAGAAGTTGTGAGCGTATATTTTCATACATTTCTGTGAGGCTCATAACAGAGTGATTCACTGATTTTCTCATTGGATAGGAGTGCATTTGAATATGAATGTGCGTGTGAAATTGTCTTGTGTGTGGCTGTGCATATGGTTCCTATGTGTGTAAGTGGTGTTTGTGCACGTGTGTTTGTGATTTGTGTGCATCAGCGCACATGCGCCTGGTTGGTTAGTGGGGTGTTGGCAGGGTTGTGGTACCCTGCTGGGATCAACCCTGCCCAAGCAGCCTGTTGGAGGGGACAAGCTGTGGCATGTACGCTCTCTCTCTCTCTCTCTCTCACACACACACACACACACACACACACACAGCAGCTGCTCCTTCTGCAGCTGCTGCTGTTGCCCAACCCAGAACTCCCTGTTCCAAAGAAGGGTGCGAGGGGAGGGCAGGGGGGATCGATGGAAGAGAAGAAAGGGAGAGAGGGGGAAGAAGGACGAGTGAAGGAAAAGTGGGAAGAGTATTAGAAATGGGAAAGGAGAGAGAGCTGACAAAATAAATTGGAAAGATATGAGGAAGATGTGAGAAATGGGAAGGAGGAAGGTAATGAAAGTGAGAGGGGAAGAAACGAGCAAAAGAGAAAAAAAACAGGAAAAAGGGCAGAGAGCTAAAGGGAGAGAAGATATTGGAGACGCTCACACTCACTCAAATACAGACCAAGACTCTCTCACCTATTAGCAGGTGAAAAAATATCCACTCTGACCTCCATTACAAGCCCACAGCCCACAGTAACTAAAGCTTTTCCATTAGAAACAATCTATTCACCAATCCACACAATCATCTTAACAATCTATCCAATCTAACAAAAAAAAGTAATCGATAAACCTCAGTTTTGAAGTCATACACGAATACAACGTGAGCAACTACAAAGCATACTGACCATAAAATTCCCACAGGTTAAGTACAGATTAAACTAAATCCTGGCCTATATTCCCTTTGATGGAGAGCGCCCATTGAAGATAACACATTACTCTTCAACTAAGCTTAATCTGTGTCTGAGAAATCAAACACCCCCGACATGCTCTGTGTGACAACTTCCAATCCTTTAACTTGAGACAGTGTCTGCGTTGCTCCACTTTCAAGTCACAAAGGTCAATACTTCAACTCAAATCAATACATTAGATTTGGATATTCATCCATGATTGCCTATCAATAAATTGAACGAGTTAAGCTTTTGTTGCAGCTTACTTTTGACAACCCCCTTCTCTAGAAGAGACTAGCTCATAGGTAAACTCGCTGTGTTGATTTGTCAGAGGCTGCTACCGAGCTTCAGATAGCGAAGAAAAGGTTGGCTATGGGGGAGGGTGACACATCGAATGTGTCCAATTAGCAAAGTAATTAGTTAATTAACATAGAGGACCCCGAAGGCCTTCAAGCAGCCTTATATAGACCTCCTCCAAACCACCCATCAGACGTTGAAGGCTTCATTAAGCAGTGCAGTATAGATAGACCAGCTAACCAGCCTACGCCATCATCTGTAACACGAAGCCATTCTCTGGAATACCCTCCACACACGTCAGCTTTACATTCAGTTTCAGTGACATATTTTGTATTCACACACAGGCAGAGGACCTGTACATTCAGAATCGCTGTGACATGTGCTGTCTGTGCTTTTGGTTCACTGTGGGCCAGCTTCCTGCTGCTTAAAGCCACAAAACCACATGGATACAGGCAGGCTAAGCTGCCTTTCTGTGACACACCATCTTTAGCTGGTGATGATGTCATATCCTCTCCCACAACAAATGACATTTAAGTGATTTTAGTGCATATGCTCCCCCCCCAACCTACAAGTGAGCTGTGTTTTATAGATGTACTGTATCAGCTTTTACGGTGACATCACCTGATGTGGCTTTTATAACTCTTAACCTTATAAAGATCCAAGCAATGTATTTGCAGCAAGAGCGAAGGAGATGAGAAAGGGGGAGAGAGTTAAAAGACTATCTGCCCTGCATCTCTTCATAGCCACAGGCAGTTGCACAGCATAGGAGAAATGTGCTTACATCATCACCTGCGGTCCAGGCATCCTGCAGAGGGCAGTGCTAATAGCAGAAACACAGAGCGGAGGAGGCAACCAACCAACCCAGGAGAAACTCGGCAAGGCGCTCCCACGCAACTTGGATTTCTGACATTCTTGGCTGCCTTTCAGAGAGGTCAGTCCTAAAATATTCGAGCAGAGCGAACCTTCAAGAGGGTCTATGTTCCAGCAAGCCGAGACCAGAGGCTTAATTCATCATTAATTAAAGTCTGCATGGGGTGAATCTTTCTCAGAGAATCTGTAACACCACTATCCAAAGTAATAGTCCTGTGATTTGCACAAGATGTTTTGCCCTAGCAGGCGCCCGGTGATATCATGGCAAATGGATTGCTTGTTTGCATAATTTCATCCTTGTAAGTGCAAAGAGGGAGAGATGGAGAGAGATTGTGCACCCGTCTCCACACTGTGACCCAGATAAGGCCCTTGACATACACATGGAATGGATCGTACATGTAACACGTGAGTTATGGATGTTCGGCCCATGCAACAGGAATAGAAAGCTTCATGCTGCCCACATTCAATCACACAGTGCCAGAGTCCAAGTCTATTCCAAGGATAACACAGTCAATGTCACTTTCCTTGATTATATGTTCATGTGAAGAAAAGTGGTAATCACAAGTTACCAGCATAAACACAGCAAAACTCCATTGATCCCTATCTTTCCCATCTGTTGTAATCTACTCTACAAGCATGACTACAATGGCACACAACTGCCTTGTTCAATGTCTCAGACCCAGCAACGTTTTTGTTGGTGTAATAACAGATAGAATCACAGCAAATGCCTGAGCAAAAGATGAGAGCTATGAAGACACTGCAATGAAGAGCATTCTTCTCATGACTCCTTTTAACCACTGTCGCAACTGAATCTTTTTGTTTGCATAAGTGTGTGTGTGTGTGTGTGTGTGTGTGTGTGTGTGTGTGTGTGTGTGTGTGTGTTTGCAGGTTCCAGAAGCGTGGGTAGCCAGCTGCAGAGCTGTTCTTTGGATGCTGATTGGAAGTGAGTGTCGAGCGCTCAGGACAATTACGGAATCATTACCACTGCCATGCCAGAGGCAAAATATGAACACCGTGCCATTTGTCAACCAACCACTGCTTTCTAATCAAGCTCACATGTGTTTGTGTGTTAGTTTGATTGTGTGCGCGCACATATGCGTGTCTGTAAAGATGAGAGCCTTGGCATGTTGGCAGAGGAAATGGAATGTCTTTTGGTATGTGTGTGTGCACATGTTTGTGGGGGTAAGTGGATGACTTAAGAACCCTGCCCAATATTTTGTCTCTGTATATTTGTTTAAATGTGTGGTGGCATCTAACAGGACCACAGCACGTGTGTGTGTGTTCGCGTCAGTAGAGGGTGAGGAATGCCCTGCCCGAGCGCAACTGTCTAAACATGTCCCCGTCAGCTGTCTTTCCGCTCCCTTCATGGAGAAATAACTTGGCATGAATTAATTTTATTTATTTATTTTTTTACCGCACCCCACACTACCATGTCACATTGGTTCCGTTGTGCATGGGAATGTCCCTCTGTGGCCTCTTTTAAACTGGAAAAGTGTATGTCAAGTGTTCGAACAAACTGGTGTGGGAGCCTCCAGGAGGAGGATAAGAATGAAGGAATGGGGGGCGGAGGACTGGAAGAAAACACCCCACACTTCTCTTTAATCAGCCTTTTTTTTTCTCTCTTCTGCCTACAGGAAGCACCTGCAATCCATCTCCACGTCCTGGGATTGGATTGGAGTGGTAACGAGTGGCATAAATGTTTTAGGAAGATTTAATCAATTGATTCAATGAGTGATAATAGCGAGCAGTATTTATCACGGGGCGCATTCGCTTTCATGGCTTGGAACGGCAAAGTCAGTGTGGTGTGCAACTCCAGCATTTCCGAAAGAAGTGCAAATGGTAAAAATGTGTAATCAACTTCTTAAAAGGTGGAATAATAGTTGGAGCATTTCAACTTTTAAAAGTTTTGCTCTAGTAGAGTTCAGATGGTTAACTGCACACTACCCTCTCTCTCTCTCTCTCCCTCTCTGACTAACTACAATGAAGTGGCAGCGTTCTCAGGCTTGTGTGTATGCATCAAGTCAGTCACTGAGATATGAGTGTTGTAAGTGCACAAGGGATTAGCAGTTCAAACATTGATCACTGATAAGCTACAAAAAGTGGCCATGCATCTTGTCACTGTCTCTACAATGTTCTTCCTCTCAGCACTCAGCTAAGGCAGTTTCTGTATGTAAAACAATACAACAGAAGACACATCGCCGGCTCTGATGAAATCCTTGTTTGACATAGCTAGCCAAGATCCCCCCCCAGACAAAAACAAGCCATTACTATTAGTCAAAAGAGATCAAAGAAATACCCCAGCTGAACACAGTGTTTGGGATTGCAGCGTCTGACAGCCATCTTCACTGGAAACACAGGAACAAGCATTAGACATTAATGGCAAAGGAGGTCCAATTTTTTTCTCTCTCAGTGTCAGGCTTGATAAATTTGTTTCAAAAAGGGGAGAAAGGGAAAGAAAAAGTGAAGATAATAGAAAATTTAGAAGATGGTGGGGGAAATGTTAAGGGAAAGAGGAGGAGTGGAGCTAAGAAGGTTGGAGGGCTAGTGCGGCAAGCTTAGATAGAGGATTGGCGAAGCAGACCAGAGGGAAAACAATCAGACTGCCTGTCCCTCAGTGAGAAAAACTGGGAAAGAGTTCAGAGTATAAGCAAACGTCTTCATCTCAAAGCCTGTGGAGCAATGGATGCCCAGGACAAATCAACAAGTTTCACAGTTTCTCTGCATAAAACACAAATACCATCAGCTTCAAAAACTCGGATCTTCCCCGGAGCATATGAGCAGGGGTTTGTTCCTCTGGGTTTACTGAATTGGTCGGTGGATCGATCACAAAAACAGCATTTCAAAGGGTTTGAGGATCCATGAGGTCTTTCTCTTTCCGAGACTTGAACAAAACAGACTCCAGCATAGGCAGCCCTGCAGACACTTGTGGCTGTGGGGTCCCAAAAGGCTTAAAGATGTCTCTAGTCTTTTCACCACCACTCATAAGAGCTTGATGAAAACAGCCGTGTATCAGTCTGATTCTACGCACCCAAATACAAGACTGAGGAAGTCAGAAGTAAACAGCAAAAAAAAAGGACTTGAGCAAAGAAAGAGAACGATGGGAGTCTAGATTTAGACCCAACTACAGAGAGTAAGACTCAGATGATGTGGAGGAAGGGTGCCATATGTGAGTTGGTCACATTGACGCACTTTTAACCTACACGCAGTAGCGTATTTGTAACATGTGTTTTGGCCATCAGAGCCATTAAAACCCGTTACATAGCGCAACAACAGAGATCGTAAGTCTTTCTGAGACTTTAAGAATCACTTATCATATAAATTCACCACGAATGATGTATTCACTTGCATGAAGATTCGCACCGTTTGACATTTAATGGTTCTGCTACAATTTATCAGTTTCATAATTTCACAATGAAATGTATAGCGTAACTTTTAGGATTAAAAAGGGATGGTTTAACTGGTGGGGATGGAGGAACATGACATTTTTCCTGACCAGTGGAGCTTTGCCATTTAGGAAAAAAAACAGAAAGAGGTCATCAGTTACTTGTTTCTCATGTAGATTGTTATTGTCAGTTGTTCAGTCATTACAAATGGTGTTGCATTCTTTACAGTGAAGGCTAATGGTGTCCTGACCTACAGGGGAGGAATGCCAACTCTCACCACAGCTGCACTCTAAGACCAAGAGCCAGAGAGGACTCAGGGATCAAAGGTCACTCATGATGTGACTTGATCCTGCACAATCAATGGACACAGGGTCCTGGCCTTTAGTAACCATGCTCTTAACGGGGTATAGCAACTGGACAAGCGGTAAAGAGAAAGGACAAGAAAGAAACTGAGCACATGAGAATGAAAAAGTTGCTCTTTGGAAAAGATAGCACCTGAAGATAAACACGATCAAAATGAGAGAATGAACAACAATTGCAAGCGTGTGCCCTATTTCATGAAAAATGTGAAATAAATGTATGGATTGCGCTGCATTAAGCATGATACTGTCTGTAAGTTTTAGCAGGGGAATAAGAAAGCTTGCACACACACACACACACACACACACACACACACGCACACACACACACACACACACACACACACACACAAGCGAATGGGGATTTAAAATACACGTTTTTCTGACACTTTCATGCAGGAAACAACAAATACACAACTTAGAGTGCTCATTAATTAGTATTGTAGCATATAAAATAGAAAAGAGTACATGGGGTTTTTAGGTCATTGGGATAGTAAGGGGTTGTGTGTGTGTAAACCATTACATACCACACATTTAATTGCAATCCCTGGACACAGGCAAGCTCTGTAAATAACTCAGCCACTTTGTTAATGTGCTCAGAATTATCCCATTCCATCATCTGGACAGAAATAGCATTTTGATACTGCTTTAACCCCAATGAGCTGGTTAAATAAAAATTTATCAGAATGAACCAACTACTGAAATATTTTTGACTCAAAACCTAATTGCCAGGGGGCCTATAAATTTGTGTTTCCAAACTACCAAGATTCGGGGGTGTAAATGGCCATAAATGTGGAGTCACCTCCACAATGAGCAACAGACAGGGCAACACTGGGAGAGACTTTGCATTGGTCCATTTCACACTTCATAAAGCAGCGACATATTTATTCCATGCATTCACACTCGCATGTCCCTTCAACCAGGTAACGTCTATACAGCTTGAAATGATTCATTTGCTCAGTCATTTTCCCCACTTAGTTATGGAGTTTAAGCGCAAGTTTCAGAATAGTGCATTGTGCGACAATGTTTTTAGCTGATGTTTTTATCTCACTGCAGGGAGTGAGCAGGGAATTACCTTTTGCTCATAAATACATTCTTTCAAAATCCAAATACACACTGCTTAAAAAGAGGCTGTAAAAATGTGCTGTGAAACGACATGGTAAATATCCCACCTCTGGTGGGGCAATTTACTAAACCTTGTAATACACTGTAAAAAAGAAGCGTATGTGCAGCTTTCTTTTTAGTCAACATTTTTATACAACATTTTATGACAAATACACACAGACTTAATCAGGAATATAATTTGTTCTTTTGAGAGACATGCAGAGTCGAGGTCAAAAGGGTAAGCCTCAGGTAAATGCGAGGCAGTGGGAGTGCACAGTCCTGCCTCTTATTCCTGTCTGATTTAAGAGAATCCATAGGGGGCCTGTGGTAAACACAGCAGGGACATGAACCTTCAGGAGTGGGAGAATGAGAGGCTGGTGTTGTACTTAGGCTTCATATAATGACCAACAAGGCCCCCTCCTTCTTCAATCCCCACATACCAACTCCCACTCCACCATTCCCGCTCCAATTCTATAGGTTTGACTACTAAGACCCTCATTCAACCTGTGTATACGAGAAACTTTTCTTTTCCCTCCACTCTTTCCCTTCTCCAGTTCGCTGCTCCCTCGCCCAGTGAGAGGCAGGTCCCTTTCAGACGGCTGGCCGGGCTCCTGCTGTTTTATGGGAAGTATTGTGATCCCACAAGCTCTCTCAGGGGGGATCAGCACTTACAAGGGCCGATAGAGCTGCTGATTTGATCTTCTCTTCTTTCACAGCCTTTCTCGAGTTTTCATCAAAACTTCTTGGCCCACTCGCCATGGGAAGCCTCGGCGCAAATCTGATTCTGTGTATCCGTGAAACAGTCATCATCTGTGACAGTGGAGACACTGATGAGGACAAGGATACTCGAGAGAATAGGTGCTTGCCATGAACCTCACGACAACCCCAGCCACATGAAAAAACAGTGCAAGTTCTTCTTCGTCATCTTTAAACAGTTCCTACAAACAAAAAGTAATCCTCATTTTAGTGCGCAACATAAATAATTTGTGTGCCCTTGCAAGAGTTCAGTCATAAAGGGGTATTAAATAAGCAAATAATTTGAATCTATCTCATTTTAACATTCAAAGAATTACTGATGTAAGGTGCAGTTTACAGTGGCATCTAATTACCCCAATCTGTGTTGGCGAGTGCTGTTTTTGGGGGGGTTTTGTGCGGTAGCTTTTAAATAGTCAAGTTATAATATCATTCTTTGATAATGTTGCATGTCAAACACAGTATACTTTACATTACTGCTATTTTTCACAACAAACTATGTTTCATTGACCAATGAAACACTGATTGTGTCTGGTGTCATTTTGTTAAGTTACAGTACTCTTAAATTTTAAAAGACAATCATTATTTATATATTTATTCATTCATTCATTTATTTTATTGTTTTGTTTTGTTTTTTACTGCTGATCAGGTTAACAATCTCTATTCCCCAGTATAGACAGCCTAATTGGATAGTTGGTTCACTTGCTTGTATGTGTGACTGGCCTAAGGGAATATCTGGGTGCCAATTAATGCTGACTAGACGTTAATTGTAGACACCTGAGTCGCTGAGGATACAGTTCTCACAGTGGGGCAGATCTGCATTCATTCAAACACTAAACATTTTGAGCATGCAAGCTAGCTTTCTCACTTGACAACTTTAAAATCCCAGATCATGGCACTCGTGGTAGTTTTATTTCAACAATAAATGTTTTGTTTCAAGTTTCTTTTTCTTAATTTTCTTATAATTACTAATTTATGTTTTGTTAATTTATGTTTCTCCAAGGTTAGATGCAGCACTTGAACATGACGTAATTTGTGTGGCAACAGGTGAACGTAGGTTGAAAGCATTGAGTTGGTTTTTGCTAACACTCATTCACATTCACATTCATGGATTCACATCATTTATGCTTAATTTTGAGGAATTTCCTGCAGCCTCAAGGTATACAACTGGGCTATTTAATTGTTAAAAAGCATTAGTATTAAAAAAGCTATTGAATTTTGGATATATCAACACTACCGTCCGCATGGGTTTTCTACTGCTAACACTGTGGCTGACAACATGTTGCAAAGGAAAGTAAAGTGGAGGTGGGGATGCCGTCTTCTAGAGAGTATGACAGGAAGTTGGGTTTTAAAGCCAGAAAGTAACCAATTAGTCCAAAGTGTTAACTTTTCCACACACAGTGTTCCGTGACTGTAAAAACACTGTTTTCCATCTTGAAAGGCTACAGTAGGTCTACAGTCTTTAGGAATATTGCTACTGAGTGAACCAGCAGAGGTTTGTTTTATTGTGGTTTGATATCCTTGTGGATGACAGCAGAATGCAATACTTATTGTAAACTGATAGTGCAGGCTATGGGAAATCCCATCGGCATGGCCAGCATTTACTGGTAAACCAAAACACAAAGCCAATAATCTCTGTGTCATTAAGAGTGCTTTTCCTCCACTCAACCTAATGTGATGACAGAGATAAAACCATGTCGGTCCAACTGGAGAATATGAGGCGCTATTAGGCAGAGTAAAAGACGTTGCTAACATAAACTGACTCAACATTGTATGTCCTAATGTTTGATTAGACTCCCTCTAACATGTGTGATGTATTTATGGGGATAATATAATTTAAAAATTCCACTATCAAAGGTTTCACTGAGAATTGCTTTTTTTAAAAGCTGGATTTTAAACAGTTAAGCACAAAATCAAATATGAAGAATACTTGACAGCACAAAGGCTTTGCCCTTGCTATATTTTCTTTTTAGGGACTTTTTATGGGGTCATCTGAATCATCATGTAAGTCCATAACGACGTGTTCCAAAGTGCCTGCCAGCAGAGAAAAAGAGCTCTTAGACAACACTTTTCAAAAAGATAGCTTTTAACACAGCAATCAGCGGTTTGCTACATGGAGGGGTGCTGAGCAGGTCATGCATTCATTTTAGAAACAAGCGGAAAGTTGTCGCACTTTCCAGAGAGAAGTCCTAGCGTAATTAACTCATTGGCAGATAACCCCTGCAATCTCCCCAGATACTGAGACTTCCACCGCACCTCACACAGACTTGCACAATTGTCTCCAGTCCTTTGAGGGCCTCGTTAAACGTGTTTGTTTTGGTTTTGACAGGTTGCTGTCACAGACAGACAGAGACAGGATACTCCAAAGGCCAACTATCTTCCCAGTTGTTCCGCAGTTTGTTTAGTTAGTCACTGTGCTTTAGAAGCTTAATAGCTTCCTCTACTTTCTAATGCCTACATTTATGGCTCAGAACCTTCATGCCTGTACAAACACAGCTAAATGACGCAAAAAATATCACACATCTGTGTGGAAACTAGATTTCTTTTTTTTCTGTGTGTCTTTGTTGCACTGTATATTAGAGTATGTCTTAATAATTCTAAAATGAGCCACTGCTATCCCATGGTGCAACAGTCGCTTAATGTTTCATAAACGTCATTTGGAGGTAATTCAGTAAGCACCCACATGAAAAAGAGATGAAATACAGATTGCCATTGGGTATATTAACACCTGTCACATCACACCAAAATCATATTGCATTGCTGTATTTACGTGGCTTTCTATTATTTTCTCGACTTCCAAAACATAACCTTACCCTCTCAATCTACCAATGTAATTACCTCATCAAATACACTATCAACAAAGCCCCTAATATAGGATTTGTGGAAGTGGGGAAAACAAAACAAAATAAAACAAAGAGAAACATATCATCACATCCAACATATGTGAGACGTGTGACGTTTAGAAGTCAGGGGAGCAAAGCCTTGAGGGCATACAATCAATATTACATTTTCCATTGCCACCTTCATAGCTATTGTAAATGGCTTGTGTCAAAAATAATAACAGGTTGTATCAGGAACCTTGGGTTTGCAATTTCGCCCCTAGTGCTCGGAGGCCCCGTCTCTCTCCCTCCTTCACTCCAGCACCACTGGGTGTTAATGACGCCGCGGTGGCAGACACTTCTCACACCACGGCTGACTTTTTTCTCCTCTGCCCATTCTTTATCTCTTTACTCTTGACAGTTCTGAGAACTGCGGGGAAAATGTGTATGCATAAGAAAACGCTTAGTACTAGAGATGATTAGCCCTTTGTAAATGTTTCGGCGCTCAGCCTGTAACATATTAGTGGTGCTGGAGAGATTAAATCTCTTCTCACTTCTGTTGTCATAGCACTCTAGGCAGCAATAAGCAAGATGAGATGCTGCACACTAGAGGGACAGACTCCTCTTCACTGGAATCAGAGCTACTTTAAGTTCTTCTGAGAGAGAGGTACTTAACTGAATTCTCTCTTTTTTTTAAGATGAGTTGATTGCCTTATCCCATCCAGCCATTATCTCAGGTGTGGACCTCTCAGTCCTCTACACACATGCACACACACACACACACACACACAGAAAATATTACAATAAGCCAAAGTCGCCAAAAAAAGAGGAATATAGTCGTTAACGCCAATGCAGAAAAATCATTTTTTTAGATTCATTGTCTGTATTCAGATGCTCTTGGTCATTTTTACACAAAATTAAAAAATCTGTTTAAAGCTGCAATAACTGATTTGTAACCACTTGGGGAAGTGGAAGCTGTTAATATTAAGATGTCTAGCTTGTTAAAAGTTACCTATTTACATATCTAGCAAACACTGAGCCTCATTAGTATTCATTTGGAGTTTGAAGTTCACTATTCGCTCTCCTTTTACTTCTGTTTTTGTTCTTCACCAACTTCGGAGGGAAACCACAATGTTCACCAGCTAGTCACTTAACTTTGTCTTTTTTCTGATGTCTGGTGATGGGTAGGCAAAATACAGAGGGTTATTAGCATTTTTCCTTTTTTTTTTGAAAATCCCTGCTGTCTGAAAACCAATGATTGAACCAAGCAGTAAGAGGGAACCAAAATAGTAACAGTCCAGAAAACGAGCTCAGACACAGTTGATGGGAACCAGATATAGCAGGAGATAGGGATGGTACATTAGTTAGTTTGTGTTAGGCTCGACAATGCCACTTAAGGGAATTTCACCCCCAGAAACTTAATAATAAATTTAACCGCATTAGGAACATTTACACGTTGACAAGAGACATGAGTGCAAAAATGTTACTATTTTACTGACTATTTTATTTAACAATTTGTCTACCTTTAAAATGACACATACAGTACTTTAAAGAGCAGAACAAGCAGCAGATTTAAAATGATTTAGCTGAGTGTACAGGCACAAAAGAAAAAAACACTAACAATCATGCCAAATACAACACAGGAAATACAAGAAGCAAATAATCTTCAATTAAACAGAAAATTGATTTTTGCCTTCATTTATTTCTATGAAGTAAATATATATTGCACAGAGTAATGGCTAAAGAAAAATTATGCTTTTATATTGGTTCCCTGCAAGCCTTGCTTTCTATTCATGCAGCAACGGGGCTGGATGTTTCACAGAAAAATTAAGGTTTGGTTTACGACACAAAGTAGGCATGTCAGCCAACCAAAATAGGAAGGGGCATTGTTTTCCCTGGTCACTATCCACAGTGGAACAAATGGAATAACTGTACTGGAAACTCTACCCTGCAAAAGGAAAATAACCCCACTGACGGGGAAGGCAAAGAAGGCGAAGAAGGAGAGTGATAGAAATCGAGGTAACACAAATACGAACGGATGGGTATTCATGTGATGAAAAGCGCTCCGGTGAGTTTTGAATCCGTTTCCCCGTCGATATGTGTTTCCCCTTACGA
The DNA here is from genome assembly GCA_037974645.1 of Hollardia meadi. Classification (NCBI taxonomy): domain Eukaryota; kingdom Metazoa; phylum Chordata; class Actinopteri; order Tetraodontiformes; family Triacanthodidae; genus Hollardia; species Hollardia meadi. The sequence continues at coordinate 6,746,455 of JBBPCS010000374.1, read as the reverse complement.
CTGGAAGTTGGAGGGTTGAAAACTGACTTCTCTCTACTAGATCAGTAAATAACAAGACCTGCTTAGTAATACAACCGAGTGTTTACTCTGCCTTTATCTTAGCACAGTTTATATGTCCATAGGAGTTCTTACGGTTGCTTTTACTTTTACCAGTAGCCAGGCTGCTAGCAGTAGCAATGTTAACGCTGTCGTTGCGATCGCTGCGCCAACCATAACACTACTTGGAAAGGCTAAGGGGAGGAAAGTTGTCTGTTTCCACTTTAAATGACTTACAAATCAAAAAGACATGTGATACAACCCAACAGTCAATAAGACAGTAAATAGAACCACAAATTAATTCAATTAAAGAAATAAATAAAAAGGAAAAGACATACTGCTTATATTGTCTGGCGTCTGAACCAGCCATGCTAAACTGTGAAATACACCCAACCAACCAGCCGTCAGGTTCCAGAAAGAGGAAGAAAGCAGCAGTCACCTGACCGAATATAACACCTGAACAGCACCGTCCAGCAATTAGGGTGTCGGGAAATCATTATGATCAAGCTGGTGACAATTTAACGGGCAGGGGGGATACCTAACCTGCCACACAGAGTTGGGTGATAATTCTCTATGGGTTCATCAACAACAACAACAACCAAAGATCTTTACATACAAGTAGCACGTGATCAATTGTTAATATAATAATATTATAGCTGCTTGAACCCAAACATAACAAGTATCAATTAGGCTCCTTGTGCCAACCTTCCATAAAATCGTATTTTTATACCCAGAATTATTGTTAACTACTACCATCATAATGCTGATCTCAGCGACTGCCAGTATGAGAATTATCATATTTAAGAAATATAGTTAGATGAGTAGCAATGTGATCAAATTCAAGTCATTGTTAGTAACATACACTGACTTTTCTTTGAGGATTTAAAGCATGTCAAACCCTCCAATAGGCCTTTATATCCTACAGTGTTGATTTCTACTGCTCAGACTTTAATAAGCTGCCTGCTCCTTTCCAAAACAGTATGTTGTCACACTTCCAGACACATCCCCTGTGATATGATGGTGTCCATCTCCTGCTATGTGATAAATGAGTTTCAACAAAGAGTGCTATTGAAGAGCGCAAAAACCAAAAGTAATACAGTGCGACAGGATGATGCTGAGGCCAATCATCACATCGACAGACAAGAGCCTGGCAGCTCTGGCTTTTGTATGAGTGGTTCTTTTCCTGAGGCTTCCAGAAAGGCTCTTTTATACTCATGCCTCTGTCTGTGCGGGGTTTTTAAAATTGTTCTCCCTTATCTGAAGCAGAATCTACAGGAAGTCACTGAATCCCAGCTTATCTTGGCTAATTGTGGATGTGCTTGTGCGTGTGTAGCAAAGGAGGAGGGGACTTGAGAGGGTGCCAAATGCCGCAAGATGCATCAGAGCACGTCAGGACAAGAGAGGCAGAGGCACCGGCAAGACTGACAGACATAATACTAATCTGACGCATACACATCCCAAGCACATAAACAACAATGTCCATAGAGAAACTGATGGAAACACCCAGGGCATAGGTGACATTTAATCCATCCATCACATTTGAGCCAAAAGGCAGAAGTCAAGGATGTTCAAACCTTATGTGTGTTGGGAGGTAAATGTAAACAGTGAGTTGATTAGTGACATTACAGCATTTCAATATAAATGAAACGCTAAATAAAGGTTTAAGGTTTAAAACTAAACAAGGTTCCTTTCAACATACAGGGGTTGTTTTAAAGAATATATTATTTCAAATGTTCATTTTGCAAAGGCCACGTCTTGTTGGTCTGAGGCAACAAACACTGATATCCAATAGACACACACTGGAGGGATGTGCAGCATCCAGTTGTGCAACATGAGAGATGGCTCCAAAGGGCGTCTTAAGGAGGTGATAAAAAGGTCTGTGACCTTGCCCAAATGAAAGCTCCCCCCTGATTTGTGAGCCACAGCCATGGAGAGTGTTGTTTGAGGGAGAAAGAGTGGGTGGTCCGCCACTGGGTTCATGCACCTTTCTCTTTGCAAACAGCCCAAATTTACATTGTTTTAATGGCTGCTGTGTCCACTGGCTGTTGTAAATCAGGAGAGGGGTTTTAACCTCTAGGAGCCAGCAGGGGTTAATGCGGAGGGCCACTGCTGTTTTGGCCTCGGACCGAGCAAATGGACGCCATTGAAAACAACATGCTTTAAACTATTAGAGGGCATTTGAGTCACTTTTGGCTTAAAGTAGCACATAGTGGATGTGAGAAAGGTTATAGAAACCGAACACACGTAATGTGAAATACGACTTCAAATGTGGCTTGTTTCAGTCAAATGTAGGTTCTGATACTGACAGCAACTTGTGAAGCAATCAGAGTTTACTGGGTGCCTCTCCGTGACGAAAGCAGCAAACGCAGTCCAGGAAACAATTGTGCTTGTTTTACCCTTTCCGCTCCATATTCATGCACAATACTTTTCCCTCTGGCATTTTCCTCTACCATCATAAAGGGCATTCACACATAGTGAGAACTCCCGGACACAAATGAGCAATCAGTGTAAGAGCAACACACCTGGTAAGGCTCAGTGCTTCTCTGAAAGGCCATCAGCGCACCAGGAGAATTGGCTTCCTCGTAATTGAGATCCAGGCCGATTATTCTCATTTGATTGTCTAATGATCATCTGAATGAGATGCCTACCATAATAGGAGTCCTATTTGACCAGGCGCTGCAGGAGACAGTGTCAATCAGACGCTGTCCTTCTGTCTTTACTGAATTTGAATTTTAAATGTGGCATAAATACAGGCAACACAATCACAAGGTTGTTGAGTTTTCTTCATCCTCATGAAAACATATGAAATGTCCCTCACGGTTTTGAATCGCACTCACTGGAGCATAATGAGATCAAAAATAACTATATTGAATGAAAAAGTACAGAATTCCTCTGTTAACAGCTGAAAGGCCAACAATACAGTTGACTTTACCCTCTTAAATGAGGGAAATTGTGATTGATTGGAATTTTCCAAGTGGCAATTTTTGACCTGTCAAACCATAATTCCCATTCGTCATTGCTTCATCAATGTTGATGGGCCTATTTCCGAACCAATTCTCTGAGCAGGAGAAACATGGGCTTGACCTCATGCAACAATATAAAACATTGCTCTCCCCACGACCATGATTCTCCATCCACATGCAGCGGAGTTCAAGTCAAGTTATCGATTATGCTCTTGCAAATATGGTGAGGTAAGGGAATGACACCGCACTTAGAGATCATCTCGCAAATGTACCCTAAATCACAAAAATGGAGGAGGGGTAGTCGCTGGCATGGATGTCAGTCTTTTGCGAGGGTGAGTACTCATGCATTCACTCAGTGTTTAATCAATGGATAAAACTGTCTATCTATTCAAGTATTGATGTTTCCTATGACAACTGCTTATCCATGTTGAGCAGGCAGAGAGACACCAGAGGCCTTTCAATCATCCGCCAGCTGAAGTCAGCGCTGAGAGGACGAGGTGGGGGGGGGGGGGGGGGGACATTAATCACAAGTACTGGATTCATGCTGCATGTTCAATTATTCCACTGCCATGGTGCAAGCTAAAGAAGAGATGGAGTCAATCACTGTACACGGAGCACATGTTCTGCCACCGCATGCAAGCTTGACTTGGTTATTCCCTTGCAATGGCAGTTAGTCAATATGGATCCACTCCTTTTGATCAGCTGCCTCTGACCAACAACAATCACTAACAACAGTATAATTGCAATGACCATAATGGCACCCATTCATAGCACCCCACACCAGAGAAGGAGGAGGAGGAAGTATAGGAGAATGTGGATACCTCTATCTCTTTCTTGTGATCTCTCTCTCACGCATAAACACACTTATGCATCATCATGCTCTGTGGTATTGCGGTATAGACAGTCAGACCAGTTGCCTTATTAACATCATGTTTAGACGCATATCGACCTGACTGCAGTGACAACCAATCTGTGGTAAGGAAATACAATAACGCCGAGTTCATCCCCACATTATGTCTCTAAGGCATGTAACATGTGTCTTATACTTAAACAATAAATCATTTCCCACCGGTGTGCTTGGTAACACAAAATTATCACATTAATACCAATTAACTGTATTTGTTATTGACTATAAAGTAAACTATTTGGGATTTTTTTGCCAAGGGCAGCATATTATCACCACATATTGAATGCAGACATAGATTTATTGAGTGCTAAAAGGAGGTTTATATGATGATGACAGCCTGTGCCCATTCTAATAGGAACAGGATCACTTAGCGTTTGATGACTAATATGGCTTCTTAATCTCTTTGACGCCATGAACCTATGACAGATCTATGAGATGATGGAACAGACTGGTAACATAATAAAGGCGCCCTTCTTCTCACTCAGCATCTCTCATATTAATATTTTCATCCAGTAATAACTAAAAGCCATTTCACTACTCATTAATCAGTATCTGAAGCCGCCGCTTCCCAGTACACATAGAAATATGATCCTACGATTTCACAGGAAGAGCGATGTATAATGACCCTGCAGCTGGCGGGGTAATAAAACACAGTATGCATGTTGTCTGTCAAGAAAACTTACCTAGGCATACCAAAACAAGAGACCAGGCCAAAGTGATACTCCAGACTCATTCCAACCAGCGAGACACATTGTTGTTGTGTTTCTTCCAGGCCTCTGTGACAATCAATACTTAAAACAACAGCTAGGAAATGTGCGGAATCAGCATCCATGAAGTAAAAGAGTGACAAAATTGATTTGCAGAGGGTTTGTTGCAGCATTCAAGGGATTTTAAATGGAGCACAATATTCCGAGTCAGATCACTTGTCAAATCCATATCAAGCTCTAGGCTTATGAGTTTTGGTGTTTATTAAAACAATAGCACGTAAATAGGATAGGTCAGCATAAAGCAGCGGCACCTGAAAATCTAGAGACATTGAATCTGATTTATGCGTATGGTCATCTGTGTCAGAAGTTGTGTGTGTGTGTGTGTGTGTGTGTGTGTTCACACGTGTGTTTTCTTTGTGTGTTTAAATCAATGGTCATCCCCTGATACAAGATGGCCTCATAAATCATTGTTTGTTGATCACTTGTCAGGAGACAGGGGCCTTATGGCGTTCTCCTAATTATTCCAGCTCACAGCCCCACTGGATGAATAAGGACAGGAATGCCAAAGCAAATCAAGGCAGCGGACTTTACAGAAATATGGCCATAAAGGTGGTTTAGTTTGGATGGATGAGGTGGGGCTTGGGGATGGAAGTTGCAGGAGGGGGGGGTGGAAGTGTGGTTGGGCAGGTTGGATTCTAGGGTGCACTGAAGTGAGAAATCTAGTGTATGAAATATCAGTCACGCAATTCCAATGTGCTAGGGGACATGACAGGAGCAAGCCGGCTGCCTGATTGAAATTGGACAAAAACATCTAAATCTGTTATTGTGACCATTCAATCACTTTGATGCCTTGTATCACCCTTTAAATACAATTTGAACACATCTTTGTTGCCACTCACTATCAACTCTTCAGTGGTATTACCTTCATGGACAACAAGTCTCGACAATGCATGCTTGTCACGCAGTAGTAATCTATAGCCCCTTTTCCGCAGCCCGTTCAATGCGGGCCTGTTGCGCCTCGCCGTCTGTATAAACGTCACAGAGGCGTAATGGTGGATCAAAGTTGTTCCACCTCTGAGACGGCAGCGGAGGTAATGACAGTGCCAAATCGACGTCTGTGCAAACGGAATGAGCCGGCGAGGCGGAACGACGAGGGCTGGAGACAAAGCGAGGTTCGGGAGCTACTTACCCTTCCAGCAGAAGACGAGATCATCCGCCACATAACAGGGACAGTAAACTGTAGTAGATTGTTATTGCCATGTTATTTCGTTGTTTATTAAGCGCTGCTCGTCCCGCATGTAAAACGTCACACTAGACTCCGACGCTGCTGTCTTGCTCGTCATGCATCTTGTAATTGCGGAATGCCGGCTTGCTTTATAAAATCACACAGTGGGGCGGCGTTATGACACTGTTGCTTTCTTCAGTGTAAATAAACAAAGGCAGCCTAGAGAAGGGTCTTCATTGCGGCAATATTGCGCAATCTCCACCTGACATAGATGGCTAACATCTTCTTTTCTTTTTTTTTGCATTAGTAGAGTTAAGAGCAAATGTAAAAATCCACCATCTTTTGAGTAAGGAACTGTGTAATGACAAATTCTGTCAAGTAGTAGAGCAAAGTGGTCGGGGTACAGTATTGGCTTTCAGTGTCATTAACTTTTCAGCAGTAAGCAGGTTTCTGTCGCCACTGACCAAATTGCTTTAAATGCACAGCAATTACACGGTTGAGGCTGGCGTTTAAAAGATGAGAAGAGTATAGTTTCTGTAGTAAGACCTAATGGGATTATTAGTGAGTTTTTTATGAGAGGAGAGCCCACAGTAATACTGGAAGTGGAATTATATGTTCCAGTGATATACCATACCAACCATCTGGTCCTAATGTTAATTACTGGATTACCCTTTCTAATTAAGAAATCTGTAAAGGGGAGTTTAATAATTCATCAAATCAAGGTGGCACAATTTCTTCTATTACTTTCTCTTAGTCTCTCTATACCAATTTTGATTATTTTTACATCATCAGCTCCCATGTGTAAGTAACACCTCGTTATTCAGAGTTAAAATGCGTTAGCTGGAGGCTTAAACATGGCCGTAGCATGTTTAAATCATGCTGAGCATATCACAGACGCCATGCGGGCTTTTCGCTTTGATATATATTTGCAGCATAATGTGTGGTTTTGAAAATCAATGAGCAGTCCTCTTTTGATCACAGTTGTGTCCCCTATCTCTGTAAAAAAAAAAAAAAAATTGTGTATGACCATCCTGCCACAGAGGTGAGCCACATATGACACATGTATGTAGGTAGAGCAAGCCTGTGAGTTATGTGACCTGGTATTTTGGAGTCTGGCGTGAATGATTAAATGTATATTGAACCCTGTAGTCAATATATACCATGCATGAGGTGTGTATTAAAGGGATATCAGTTGCACACATTCACCCCTGAGGGATGCCTAACATAACCAGGACATTCGCTTGTTGGCCATCTCCTTGCACAATGCTGGCTCAACAGTTCAGTTCTTGAGTGGTTTATTTAGATGCTTACATATTTATGGTCAGAAACAGATCCAAATTATAAAAAAAATAATATGTGGAGAATTTAAATTGCAATTCTTGGCTAGACGTAATGAACAAAATAATAATTTTGGTCATTTTCCCCTCATAATAACATTGCAAAAAAGGTAAATATTGATCTTGTGAAAAACAAATAAGATTTCTGAAGAAATCCATAATGTCTTAGAATAAATGTTAAATGGACTTTGCTGCAGTAGTTCTGTGTATTTCAGTCTGTATGAGACAAAATCATTCTATCCCTGTAGGGTTTCAGATTAGTGATCCATGATTTCATCAGGTCCAGTATGAAATATCTTAAGGAGAGAAATGTAGGTCATTCAGAACACCATCAAACAGCAGCACTCAGGCAGCAGCATGGAGGCCCACGTTTGTCTCCTGTATCCGTGAGGACATTCTCAACCGCCTGTGGGTATTTGTAATGACCAAGTGACAGCATTTCTCTGCTGGCGGCTGAGGTGCTCAACGAAATGAATAACTCTGACCAGCCAGGAGAGAAACAGAGGGAGAGGGCAAGTGTGTGTGTGTGTGTGTGTGTGTGCGTGTTGATCGCGAGGAGTGGAGCTACATGTCACATCTCTTCAGACACTATAGCTCCAGTCCCCACTGGCTACAAACAATCTACAACCACCCAGAACCTCCCACAGAGGCTTTGTGTGCTGCATATGCGCCAGTATTCGGTGAAATGTGTCTCTGCACTGCCTTGCTTATCACCTTGACTGGGCCACATGCTCCTCTGGTCTAGGCCTCAAAGTCTGTGGAGTGATGGGAATGCTGGTGAGCCAATAAAGTTTTAACTTTTGAATCCCGTTGATGGCATCTGTGTGCTTATCTCAGAGAAATACAGATTTAGTTGCTTGTGTCCGGACAATCTTTCGGATTGTCTGGGTGCTGTATTTTACATTAATATAACATTTCTCCCTAATGGATATAGATTCAGCATGATGCATATGAATTCATCCACATTCATATGCATTATTCAAGAGAGTGTTTTTTTGTTGTTGTTGTTTTCCCCTTTATTTGGGGTTCAACGTGCACTGGAGGGCAAAGGTGGGGGTGGAGGTTTCAGTCCCACTCAGGTCCTTGCACATTTTCTATATGACTGAAGTTGTCTCTGAATCTGTAGTTGGACAGAGCCATTAAAATATGCATGCAGTTAATGGACTTTTTGGCAGGAGTTGTCATTTTACAGAAGCAATCCTGAGAGAGCATTACTTTGTCTGAGTGTCTCCTTTGCTAATCAGTGAGGTCAAGCATCCATCTGGCAATTATTTGATGTTTCTGGTTTGGTAAAAATATGTGTTGCTTTACCAGAAGGACAAGATTATTCAGAAGAGCGGAGCTGTAAAAATGGTGCTATGATCTGGAAAATAAATATTTCACACAACTGCACAACACATGACATGTTACAGGATATGTTGGTGTCATTTGCTACAAGGTTTTTCATTGCCCCAATGATTAGAAAGGTATATCAACATTTCGGTTTGACTGAATGCAGAACAAAATCATATTTAGTTCCACAAAGCACCTAAAAACATGTTCCTCCCATCAGGTTCCTTGCAAGCATAAACGTCCGGAGCCACGCGGAGAATTTTATTTCAGACTAATGCTTAAAAAGACTCAGAATGTAAATCCACATTCCCATTAATTCTAGAAGTGTGTTGTTTTTCGCATAGATGGTGTCGGAGGAGGAGGCAGGGGGCCTGCTATCAAAAACCTTGCAGGATAACAATCATTAGAACCTCAGCCCCCCTGGTAAGCAAGCCGTGCTTCCTGTACAGGGCCCCAGAGGATTCAATGTGCTAATTATTTACTGAAGCAGCAAAGACTATCAAATGAGACCCTGTGTTGAGTCTAACTGTGAGGGGGTACCCTGACTGTGTAACCTGGGTAACATGCAAATAGATGGAGAGACGGGGGAGGGCAAGAGAGAGAGAGAGAAAGAGAGAGAGAGAGAGGAAGCACGGGTGTATAATGGTCAGAGTGCGTTGGAGGAGTCGAGGCTCACTGGTGAGTCAGGAAAGGTGGGGCCACCGAGGGGCACAGCAGCAGAGTATTAGATTTCAGATGCATATGAATGACCAACTGCTGGCTCTGCTCAAGCTTTAGGGGGAAATTGCATGGGCTCCCTTTGAGCTGCAGTTTTGAATCTAGATTACTGTCAAGCTTAATCCTGGGGTGGGTAGGCAGGGGGTCATGAATGTCTGTTGCTGGTATCATTAAATTGAAGACTTGCAGAAGAGTAGGGTACTGTTCCTTCGCTGAGTTTTTTTTAATTTTTTTTTTTTTACAGCTCATGTTATATGTTATATATGCCATGATCAAAGCTCATTGGTTAGAACTATGAACTACCAGCTAAGTTTCTGCATCTTCTTCTTCATCACAGACAAACCACCTCATGCACAGACACAGGCGCGCACACACTCACACACAATCCCTGACTCACAAAAACGGGGGAGGGGGTAACGTTGTGGTCTTAAATCCATGCATCTGGCGGCAAAAAAAGAAAAGTAAAGCAAGCAGACTTTCCTCAGCAGATACGCACATTACATAAGAGAGCACTGAGCTCTGATAATACATTAAGATCCACTCCATTTGATTAAAGAGCAACAACATTATCTGGTCAACAACCACATATAAACACATATGGACTTGTGAATTATCTAAAGCTATAAAAACAAAAACAAATGTATGTAATTTACACATATTCTCACTGTAATCTGGATTAAAATATGATTTACCACTAACATGCTGCACACATTAGGGCCTATTATGGCCCTGTTGGACTAATATAATGGGCTTATGCCCTTTTTTCTTATTAGAAGGTGCAAGGCTGCAGCTGCTGCAAAGCTCAAAGATAAACACCGAGCAGAGAGTCACAATTAATTCCAAAGAAGGTTATGCAAATCCTAAACTGACCGCAATCAGGCCAACCAACTTGCGGGATTGCTCTCTAAACAGAGCTAGATGTCATTACAAGTTGGCTCTAATTACACTGAGCTCATTAATGTGGCATTTTTGAAACTGAAAAGGTTTTGGGTTTTTTTCACACTTTGAGTGGTGCAAAAAGATCGTCCGCATAGCGCATATCGAACCAAAATCAGCAAAATGTCACCCAGGACACTCCATTTAATTAATATAGCACTCAGAGTCGGGTTTGAAAAGAGAAGCAGGTGTGCAGTCGAGTTTGTGCCCTCTCAACAGCTAATTCACATGACTGATGCGCGACCTCCAGCATCTCCCCACAAAGAAAGTGACCCTCTCCCAATGAAACCTCACCACATGTCAGGACATATTCCAGGAGGAGTGATTGAACTGTTTGTTTCTGTGTCGACGAGACAATAGCACTGCCAGCTTAAACTGCTCCTGACAACCCGCTGGGTCTGCTTTCAGCACAGCAGCTCCCTTAAACTTATTTTCAGTGTCTCATTGCCGTTGCTAAATAATGAAAAACTGCAATGAAGTTGTGAATGGAAAATTAGGCAGCAGCGGACTGTGCAGGGTACACACTTATTATCACTTACACCTGCCGTTTTCCACCCAAGCCACATCAAGTTAAATCTGAGTTTAACTCTGGTTCATATGAACGGCACTTTTTCTGCTCTATCCATTTGCCTCTTAACTCTCTCTCATTTACTCCCTTCCAATGTGTGTGTGTGCACATGTGTGTGTATCTGCCAGTGCTAAAACACTATGAGGGAACTGGGCTTTTGCCACCCCCCCTTCTCACAAATGTGAAGGGATAGTAAATATCAGTGCAGCAGATGGGGCCGATGCTCCCTCTCTGCCTCCCTCCCATACACAGGGAGGGCAGAGCAAATGGATAGCGATCAACAGCAGCAGGAGTAGCCCCGGGCCAAGACTGGAGTAGAGGACACAGTGACTGGACTGTTGCTCAGGCAGGCAATTTTACATACAAATTTTCCCTGACTAAAACTGCACACCATTAGGAATGAGCAGAGGTGTAAAGAGTACGAGATTATACTCGAGTAAAAGTAATGTTAATTTACACAAATGTGGAAACTGCGGTAGGTGCAAAAAGCAGTATGCAGAAGAATGCAACCCACCCCTGGGAATGATACTTTAAATGTCATTATTTCTAAGATTTGGTAGACAGGCTAATACAAACATGTAGTTTTGTCGTATGGATTTATAAGATAATAAATTATATCTGTGCTTCAAATCGCTCTTTACCTGTTTGGATCACAGAACAGGACCCACTGTCGCAAAGAATGTCATTTCAATACTCTGTCACAGCGCTGGCAGGACCTGTGATGGTGTCTAACAGCATGGCGTGCTTGTGTAGGAGCAGGAGAGGGGCTTGCTGGGACAGTAGGGGTGTCAACACCATCCCGATCTCAAACAGCGGATCAGATAACACAAATCCTGCCCACTCGTCAATTAACAGACAGTAAACAGGTTTAAATTTAGGCATGCAGTGTTGCTGTTATGAAACCTCCGGCATGGGGAACATATATCAGTATTCCCATAGCGATATTAGACAGCCTCCCACTGGGAGGAGAGGAGCACATGTGGATCAACGATGACACAACACAGAATCTTACTGCGCAGCGGCATAAGATCAGCGGTGATGTAATGCAACTGAGCTCACTGGGTGAGAGCCAGTAGTACGGAGAGAAAAAACAAAATGTGAGGAAATCATAACTGACCTTACTGTTGCTGGATTTAACATCAGTCGACTGAGACAGACATAGGCCGCAGAGGAATTTTAGCTTTGAGCACTGAGATGGCTTTAGCATATCTTAGATGTCCACTTTAAGCAACTTACAAATTGGGAGATCAACCTTTAGCCTCCACTTACATGGCATGGGTTCTTTGTATAGGTGTCACGTACAGCATTTAACTGTGACATCCTGGGTTATATGAATGATTTAAACGCTCAAGTGATTGGAAATGACTTTCCTTTGTCGCCACAAGATCCCTCCCCGCCCCCTGCCGACTTCCTGAAAGGACAGTATCTCACTCAGCCTCTCCTGAGCCTTCTAGATTTCCATTTATTTATTTAAGGAGGAAATAGAAGGAAATTTCAACGGGTCACTAATTTCATTTCAACATGTACCGGTGGCATTAGCCCTGAGCAGATATTTCAGAGGAACACAAAATCAATGTTGAGCTTCTATTGGGAATAGCCCTGGAACCCATTAGCAACTTTGACCAATAGGTCAGGCAAAGTAATAGCTAGATAAATGTTTTATTACAGATTTGCAAACTGACTTAATGGGGAGGCTAGTACCTGTGCAGCCATGCATGGCAAATATTCATCATTAGATTCTATTGCTGTAATGAACACAAATCTCTCAGTGGCCAAGGCTTCTATTTCTTTATATATGGTCTGTTAAACGTGGGTCTCTCTAAGCAGGCCTCAGAGGAGACAAAAGGCTGCATTCCAACTCTGTGAATATGTTATTACTTTAAATTGATGGTTTGTTATAGCAGTTGTATTTTATATGAGATCATTTATGGCTGAGATGTGCTGTACTATTTTTCTTTTTTTTAATATATAATAAACAACTTTCACATCAAAGTTAAGTTACATACAGTAGCTTCAGTTCTGACTATGGCAACAGCTCAGTCTGAATCATGACATAATCGGTGGTGGTGCACACGTTGTATCAGGATTATATTAGTATCTACACCATAAGCCATCGATTCTAATTTCCACAATATATTTTACCCACTTATGTTTGTTTTTCTTTAGATTACTTCAGAGCTTCTCGTTCCTTGTCATCCAGAACTGCATCCCTGCTTAATTTGTGTCCTAACAGCTATTTACTTGTATTTATCTGAAATCCCAGTAGGAAATCGGGCACTAATTGATGAGAGAATGAGAGCTGAACCACTGGAATAGCTATTTTAAGCCATCTGTATTATATTCACACTGACATACTACCCTTGTTCCCCATACAACATTATAGATGATTAGTGGACTTTGCCAATTCAGACAAATGTTTAGAGTTTACTCTCACATACTAGTTTGTTTTTTTTTAAGACCCTCCACATTTTTCTGAGATTTAATAGTATCTGTTGGGAGTAAGTGCCATTGTGGGGGGGGGGGGGGGGGGGGGGGGGGGGGGGGGGGGGGGGGGGGGGGGGGGGGGGGGGGGGGGGGGGGGGG
>JBBPCS010000374.1:6716116-6733044 GCA_037974645.1 Hollardia meadi | reverse complement strand
TCCCCCCCCCCCCCCTAACCCTAACCCTAACCCTAACCCCCCCCCCCCCGAGTGAAAATATGTCACACTTAGGACATTTTTTCAGCCCCGCACAGCTCTCAAGTCGTTCTGTGCTGAGCAGAGTGCTACTTTTCTGAATGGAAGCCAGACAGACCAAGAGCTCCCACACACAGCGAGGAGCAGCTCCTGTTTCCAGCTCGTCTCCAAGGGGACCACCGATCCCACCAATCACATCGCTCGGCACAGGCAAGCGGGCAATTCAATTTCTTAAAGCCGCAATGTCCTTTTTGGGAGAGGCATTGTGGAAGCAAGTTCAGCAAAAACAGCACATTTTAAGAGCATGGACAGTAAAGCACCTCAACACTGCAGTTCAAAAGTTTTTCCTTTTTTTCCTTTTTATTAAATGTGAATTCACATGTTAGTTGGAGCCCATCCATTTCAGAGTATCCGCCTATGTACAAAATAGGCATCATTCTGTCATCACATCCTTTTCAAACGCAACAAATAACACATTTGTGTACATATATTCACAAACTGAAAGGACAGTCGATGGTGGTAGGTACTTATTTATTAAAAGATGAGTCAAAGACAGATTCACACTTGGAATGTGAAGTAACTACTGCCTAGAACTTCCAACAAAATGTCTCGGCATATAATTAGGTCATATTCCAAAACCTTTTTATCAAACAGACTTCATATGTAAGACCCACATAAAAATAAACAATATCTGCTTTTTTTTAAGTGCAAGAAATAAAAAATACAGGTTTATGGTTAATGTTTTAAAAAAAGAAGGCAGTCTTCAGTTTTAAAATAAAGTTTCATTTCATGAAACAGGACTATGGAATGTTCTTTTTTGCTTGCTTGTTAATCTAATGTCAGACCACCACTGTATCAGACTTTTGCAGAACTTCTTTTCCCTAATTTTCAGTCAAATTGTAGCTGTTTGGTGTCAGATATTCCCATTATCTTTACGAGTCAAATAACATTTAAATTGTGGTAACGTTCTGTTCATATAGTATGCATCACACCATGAGGCCATATTATATTGTTTTGTATCAGTTCCAGCTGATTTGTTTATTTTTCTGCCTGGACAGGCTTCAGCATCATAACATGAAATGATGTTGACAGTGCACAAGTCTGTTTTTCCATCACTTGCTACAATTGTTGATGGTCTGTATCTTAAGAGTATATATTGCACAAAAAAAAGAGAGGGGGGGAAAACAGTATGTGCCATAAAAAATACCAAAATCCAGTTTCACACCTGCGATTGGGACCCATCCACATATCACGAGTATGATATACATAAACTCCTAACTTTACTATATTACAGTACATATACAATCTTGAAACTAGCTCCAGCTCTGAGGTATGTGTTCCCCATGATGCCATTGTATCGTCTACAAATACTCAACAAATCTGCTCTACAACTGTACAAAAACCTAGTTTGAAATCACAAGGCATTTTGATGCAAGTCTTAATTTAACTTAATCCTTAAAACCAGGACTCCCTTGCATGCTAAAAACAAATGATAAAGGGAAGAAGTGCCTGAAACTCACTGAAAGCACAGTAAGAACATTCCCTTTTTAACTGTACAAAAATATGCCTGAAAATATCTTACTTTTCTTTTAAAAAGATGAGGTCTGTTATGTATCAAAATGTTTCCTCCACACCTGTATTCTGCAGAGGTTTAGGCTGCTTAATTTTCCAAACCAGGAGGTAAACTGAATCAGTTACAAAAAAAAAACAAAAAAACATTTGCGGCATTTAGAAATTACATAAACCGTTGTAAAGTAACATCCTGAACAATTGTCAGTTCACAGATTTGCTTTGAGTCAGTCCACAGTCCGTTTTCAGCTCCCTGCAGTTGTTTTTTTGTTTGTTTTTAAGAGGATAAGATGCATAGAAGTTCACGTATTCTTCCCTTTCGTGGTCCGTTTAAGCTGAACAGTAAATGCAGACCTACGAGGGGGGGAAAAAATCCATAAAACCCTGTCATGCTGCCAGAAAAAAACGTCTGCAGACTTTGCTTTTTTGCTACCAGCTTCATAAGCATCTCATTCCTCAAACCTCACCTCGCCTTCTGGTCCTCCACCTCCCTCCAGGACCCTTCAGAAAACCCACAGGAGGCATGGCTAGGGACAACTTGACCAGGACACATATAATTTACTCTCTCCCTTCTCTGTTATTACTAGAGGAACTCTTTCTTTTTCTTTTCTTTTTTTTTTTTTTGCAGTTCAGTATGTGAAGACCAGGTCGGAAAAGTTCGCCTCCAGCCAGTCCCCGGCAATCATCTCACTGAGTTCTGGCGTGCAATAGTCTGGGAATTCAAAGTGAGAGCCCAGGCTGCCCTCGCTGAAGGAGTCCAGGTCCTTATCCACAAGAGACAGGGAGAGGTTTCCTGAATTGGGGTTGCCCAGTTCCGAGCCTGGGGCGCTGGGGGCGAAATTTAAACTAAAGTCAAAGAGCAAATCGTCCGCGTCCTCGCCGGAAGAGGAGCTGCTGCTGCTGCTGCTGGAGGAGGATGATGTGGAGACCGACCTGGAGGATGCTGGTGAGACAGAAGCAGCATGCAATGTGCTCTGCTTGGTAATGTTTTTGATGTTGTAAAACAGTCTGTTGTTGTTCCGCACTTCTTCGTACATGCTCGCCCCCTCGGACTCGGCCGAGGAGCTCAAAGTTGGGCTCGCCGGAACTTTGGCTACATTGTACGGCCTCAGGCGCTCCTCGTCCCCCGGCTTAATCCTCATCCGGTAGTCCTCTTCGTACTCGTCGTCATCGTCCTCGTCGGTGAGCTCACTTTTCACAGTCTTTGTAACTTTTAAGCTGGGAAACACGCAGTCCTCCCCGTAGCCGTGAGAGGACTTGGAGCCGCTCTTAGTCTTTATCTTTGAGCACTTCTTGCTGGGAGTCTTTGCAATTTTGCCGCATTTCTCCGGAGACGGTGCTGATGATTTTGAACTGTCGAGCTTTGGTTTTTTCTTGGGTCTGTATTTGTAGTCTGGGTAGTCAGCCATGTGTTTTAGCCGGAGCCGCTCGGCTTCTCTGATAAATGGGATCTTTTCGCTGTCCTTCAGCATCTTCCACCTCTTCCCAAGGCGCTTGGAAATCTCTGCGTTGTGCATGTCAGGGGACTGCTCCATAATCTTTCTCCTCTCGATTTTGGACCAGACCATAAATGCATTCATGGGTCTCTTGATGTGACCGGTGGCTGTCTTGCACCAGTCCGGGTTTATCGCTACGGGGCTGCATGCCATAAATTCACTCTCCTCCGAATCGGTAGCCTCCCTAGACATGCTCCCGTCCGTCTCGCTGTTGTCGGTGTGCTGCACCATTGTCCTCTGTTTCAAGTCACTTTGTGTCCGGACGCCGCAGTGTCTCTCAGCTCCCACTCTGCCAAGACGGCTCACTTCACTGTGTTTGCGCCGGTGCGTCCGCGTCCACTGCCTAATGTATGTCTCAAGCTCTGCACTCTTTTTCCAGAGTTACAAACTGCCTTCTTAACTAGTTATCAGCTTTTTCATGTTCTCTGCGTCACAGGCGGCCATCCAATCAGGTCCCTTCCACTCCGCCCAGCAGACTCCATACAAGACTCCCCTTAACCCTTTTATTCCTCCCATCCGAGCTCTCATTGGAGTGGAGGTGGGGATTTGTGGTACACAGCGTCTGGGGCAACACGCCGGGCGAGACAGGCATATTAAACACACAGTTAGCACTATGCGCTCCGGAGATGAACATCACGCACCACAGCGCACATAAAACTAAGGTCTATTCTCTTATTTTTAAAGTGAGAGAAGAAAACAGGTTATTCTCCAGACAGAAAACTACTCTGTACAGATGTGTCGGGAGGAAAAGATGTAGGCTATCTGATTATTTGTTTTTTTTCCCCCTCCCTTAGGTTGGATACTGAAGGTGGCGCTTGGACACTGTAGCAGACGCCTGGATGCGTCGACGCGCCTGCCTGACTACTTTCCTGCTGTACAGGGATGCATTTAAACAGCTGGTAATGGCTTTAGAGGAAGATTTGATGCTATCATTAACTGTAGTATAACCTCATGCATTTCAAGGATATCACTGAGTAGCAAGGTGTTATCACATTTGTCGTTTTTTCCCCCTGTTTCTCTTCATGTCTTCATTTGAATGATGGAAATAGGTCAGTAGTACATTCTCCTTTTACAGATCTTTGTAGTGTGAGCACCCAAAACACATCTGCAGCATCCCATAGACCCCTACTAATATGAAGTTTGCTTTAAGGAAACACTTGATGCATACACCCAACTAATTAATTTAATTGCAATAAACATTTGCTTATAAATATCTATTTTCATAAATAACCCCCAAAAAAGTACTCACACACACGTGTCATCACCCATGTGGATTAATTCTCATGTAGTGTAGTATAAAGCATGCAAGTGAAGCTGTAACACTCATTCAGATGGCAACATTTGGCTGTGCAGCCTTCAGTTGAGCCCATACAGCCAGGCATGGGTGGAAGCCTCCCTGCTGAGTTTGCTGTGTCAAGAGGCAGTGTAGCATCAAGCTGGCATACCCCCCCTAACCCCCCACCCCACCCCACCCCCCCACCCCCGGCTCTGGGTGGTAGCCAGCAGTGCTATTGGAGGCTGGGGCGATAAGGCGTCCTGCTTTTTTCTCTCTGCTTCGTCCCCTAGAGGGCAATCACTTACCCTTTTGAAACCCTCCCCCCACCAAGCCACCGTATTTTCCCCAGCTGGGGCTTAAGAAGTGTCTCCACTGATACAGAGAGAAGCAGCTAGAAAGGCAGACAGAAAGGATAGCAGGGAGGAAGGAAGAGAAAAAGAGGCACACGGGGTGAGGAGACTCAGTTTGAGGGAGCAATGCTGAGAGACGGAGGGACTCATGCCTTTTCCACCCTTGGAGAGGCAAACTGCTGATTGTGTGTCTCTCTCAGACAGAGATAGGGCTGAAACGCTTTATCATGACCACCCTGTGCTGATTAAGCCTTATCAGATATGTGTGTCGGAGCAGAAGTCTCAGGAGGTTGGCGCATGCAAATGCATGTTTTACTGTTAGCGTGTTTTTTTTCCTGATGGATTTATTTGAGTGATTTTTTAAAAATCTGATCAGTGCAGTATGTGTGTAGAGACGCTTATTTCAAATGAACTGATATCATGGAATCATATGGGGGGTACAATTTGCAAGCAGAAATCGACTGCATATCTGTGTGGAATTCTAAGAATATTCTGTTCTGATTTGCACAAAGGGGCACTTATTCCTTAACGAAAGGAAATATTGAGCAGTCATATACAAAATAACAGTGTAGTGCTTGAACCTTTTCTGCAATTTGTCTCTTGTCTATATGCATCTGGTCCTGGCCCGCTCCAGCCAGCCTTATCTCTTTATATGATGGTTTCATGCTAGACATGAATCACAAGACTGCTTAATGATGAGCGTGCAGGGTGGCTGTCCTGCTCATTAGCATGGCTCATTATTGGCTGTGAATGAGGTGCTGGTGTCAGCCCATACAGCCTATGAGTCATCTTAGGGAGGGTCTCATCGCCATGTCTGCCTCACACAGATGCGGCAGTAACACACCCCCCTCCCACCCAACTCCACTCTGTGACTGTGACGAGAGTGAAGGCGAGAGAGAGAGTTGTGGGATACTGAAACATGTTGTGTTTTCATTTCATTTTCACTCTAGAGATTACATATGATTAAAGAGTGAAAATCCAGAGAGCTGCATTATCAGTGTGTGATTTCTAATACCACACGCTTCCCAATACCCCAAAGGCAGATGTTTTAATGCTTATTTGCTGCTTCTTTTTTTTCGTGTCAAGGGAGAAGACATTTTATTCCAGAGCGATGGAGTGTTGAATTAAGTGATGGTTTTCATGTACCAACATTGAAAGAGGGTTTCAGGAAAAAAAAAACAATTCCCTTTGCATTGCTTATCTAAAAGCCCCCCAAAGCAGCTGCTGCTCTCACAAAGGGCCAGTGAAGCGTTAGATCAATACTTACCCTGGCTAGAGGCTATCTGATGCTCAAAATGCATGGATCCATCTCCTCTGCATAGCCCTAAGACAGGTGTGGACTTCTGGAAGCTGCTATCTGATGGCTTCACAATGGGTAAAGAAGGGGTGAGAGGGTGGTGAGGAAAGGGGGGTTGTTTTGGTAGCACATAAAAACGCAAATTAACTTTTCACTTGACAGACACAGTTTTTTAAGGATCCTGTGTGCTCAGGTTACAATGTTTATTGCCACACAGTAAATTGGTGCGTATAGAGCGGAGTCACTTAATGGTAATCTAGTGCCATGCATAGAATTTAGAGTATGTAACAAGTTTCAGCAGTTTGCAAGTATAAGGTAAAACAACCCTTGTCTCTTTCCATACATACTTAAAGTCCTTTCTATTCAGGCTGTGGCTGTAGGTGAAACCTAATATTCAGTTATTCATCTGGAGATTTATAGTTTGGACGCCTGTGACCAGGTACTGCAACCCATTTCTTTGTCCTAACTTGTGCGACGATACTAAAATGAGCTATGTCAGCTGGCCCAGGATTTGTTCCGCTGGCCGCCTGTCACTATGTGGTCTCATTCCTCAAAGATCACGCTGCCTACCCTTCTCTCTCTCTCTCTCTCTCTCTCTCAAGATAAGAAGAGCTCAGACAATGAGGAGGATATCACAGCAGTTCGGAGGTTGTTGTTTTACCACTTAAGTGTTTGGTGATTCTGAAGCCATTTTTTCCCCCCGTTGTTGCTTAACATTCTCAAGTCAATGCAAATGTTTCTCCAGGGTGTCAGGCTGTTTGTTGACCTCCTTGATGTGGCCTCTGTCTCTCAAGGTCTGATGCTTAGCAGATACTTGAGACTGGAGTATCTTGTCGTGAATGTAAACAGCTGATGCAAGAGTACTGTGCTGGAATGTTAGTCACAAAGACACAGACACAAATACAACCGGAGGCCAAAGCTGCTGGTACCCTGCGTGCGTACACTTGTATTTGCATAAGCCCTCTACTTGCAAGCATCTGTTTCTGTTCTCAAAATCATTGTATCAATTAAATCAATTAATAGTTTACATAAATTTTTTTCGTGGCAGTGGTTCATTTCGAGTTGTGTTTAACCCTCCGACCACTAGATGGCAGTGTTATAATCTATCATCAGTCTTTTGATTCTTTCACTCCAACGTGACAACATGAAGAAGAAGTCAGCACATATCGCTAGCGTAAACACACAGAACACAGGACTATGAAACAATGTCTTGCTTAAAGTATCACAATATATCGCAATATATCAAATCGTAACCCATGTATTGTGATACTTATCGTATCACCAGTTTCTTGTCAATACACAGCCTTCCTTGCACACCACTTGAGTATTTAAATTTTATACTAAACACAACTATAATTAGTTCCTTTGCAAATACGGATTTTAAATTCAAAACGTATAATCCATTTTAAAAATCTGATTTATTTCAAATGAAATTACCCAACAGCATATGAAGTCCTAAAAATTAGCCATAATTTGAACTATAAACCGAACTTTGGGGTATTTTGCATATTAAGTACTTTTCCTTTTCGTACTTAATGTATGTTTAGCTGATAAAACTACCTTTTGTTGATGATCTGAACGCCACCGGTGGTGATATAACCAAATTCAACAACCTCACCAAGGAACACTCACCCAACCACTCCAGCATGCACCATAAGCCTGAGGGAAACTATAAACTTTGAGCGTGGCCAATGTGAGACATGAGGCTCAGCGTGGGTGTAGGAGTAAGTAAATTTGTAACTGGACACTTTGTCATTAAGGCAATTATTGCACTTGGGAATGCGAGATATGAATGAAGACTTTTATTAGCTGGCTACACTCATTACACTCTTTGTACTGGTGTTTGAATTCTGATAGAAAGCATGAAGAGTGTCCTGTCTCATGTCCTGTCTTTTCCTCCCCCTCTCTCTCTTCGCAGCACAGACGCCGGCCCACAAAGCAGCGGGAATACACAATGGCCAGAAGGAGATGACATCATCCTGGAGCAACTCTGGCTTACACAGTACAGTGTGTTCTACAGTAATCATATTGCCATGTCATTCCCCGTAAGCTCTGGCCATTTAAATCCTTTAATTATGTACCAGCAGCACTGAAGCAGTGTTTACTGTAAGAGTCCAGTGTACCTAGTTTTGATTTGTACATTGTGTCTTCTGCTAATAAACTTGTGTGGAGGAAGAGCCCTGCAGGCGTTCACAGCCACTGTAATGAGAGTGTGTTTAGTCTGGAGACTATGTAGGACTAATGCTGATGGATTGTATGGCTGCAGGTCAGGTCTTGCTCTCACACACGCTTGTTTGGAGATTGTGGAAGGAGCAAAGGGAAGTTTTATTTGTAAGATTTTACAATATAATGTGTGTCAATCCAACACAAAGTTATTATTAGCATGTTAAGCTAGATGAAAGCTACACATCGTTACAAGTGAAATAGAAAAAAAAAGGAGGCCGTTGTTTACAGTTGCTAGCTCTTGGTGCTAAAATAGTTCATCAATAAAACTGAGTTGCTGTAGTCAAACATAAAACCATCGATCTCAGAGGGATAGGTCTGTTTATCACGTTTCACTCAAGCAGTTGATTTCTAAGAAGTACGGGATGTCTCCCACTGAAGCCCTGTGGCTCGGCTCCCCCGTCGACCAGCCCAGACTTGCCCCCAAGTGAGATAAGATAGTGTTGACTACAGACCACTCTGTGTACACGGGTGAGAGGCCTCCGCTGTGCTTAAGGGGCCAGTATACTCCATCAGAACTGCTTGTGGGATGGTTGAATAGCTTCGGAAAACTTCCTTAACCCCACACTTTCCAACATCGGATTAGGGTGCATGGGGGGGGGGGGTCTGTGTCTCTGAGACAGACGATCCGACCTTCACATCCGTTTCACTTCTGAGAAAGGAGCCAGGATTTGGATTTCTTTCTCAGCTTTATCCTTTACACAACTATTTCTAACACTTTCAATGTGAACAACCAAGTCCAAAACTATGAACGTCTTCCAGGAGATACTATCGTAAAATGTGCACAGATATCCTCATTTGTATATCATATTTTGTTTCCCTCCGCTATATGACAGCTGGCTTTTCAGTCCTCCTTGGAGTGTAGCTGTTCGGATCAGGTATGAACACGTTTTATTCCGAACGTGGTCAGACAAACCGTCATAGCAATGGGTTTTTTTTCTAGCATAGGCAACCTGTTAGTCACCCTCAGTCGCATCCTGTGCTCTGAGGCTTTACTGGTTTATGATCTTTGCACCGTCAGTCGAATAGTGACAGTTCAAAGCAGCATGACAAATTAAGAATCCGTGCCCCGTGGACAAATCTCAGGCAGCATTGTGTAAGATTTTGTAATTAGCAGGTAGGATAACCCAGAATTAAAGTCTGGGATTGTTGGTTTTATTTTTCTCTTGAAGGTTTCCTCACATCCCTTGCATTGATATTTAATGTTTATTAATTACTGTGAACTGTCTTATACTAAAATAATAATGTGCAATGTACATTGGCAGTTGTGAGCCAGAATTTAGTGAATCTGTCACACATTGAGCTCTCTGTATGATCACATTCATTTTATTTCATTACCATCTGATTTGTGCAGCACAACCACAGACATGCATTTCCAAAGGCAAATTCCTAAAAGCAGATTTGATCCTTTAATTTTATTCAACTTGAAGCCAAACCTAACACAAAGATTGTACAGTTAATTATACAAACGGATGAATACAAGCATTTTATGGCTTGCTTGTCAACTATCCATTGTGTATTATTTTTTCAGCAGACGAATGAAGTGATTTAGACACAAGCTGGACAAAAACAGCGTTGCAGAAATCAGCGGCATCAATCAGGCTTTAACCTTGAAAACAAAAACAAGAAGAAATGGACCCATGCGGAGACAAACACCTGAAGCAAATCCGAGCATTCACTCTTGTTTGAACAGTGACCAGATAAGATAGCCCAAAGTTATCAGCACAAGATGAATTCCCAGAGGAACCCCTCGGAGGGGTTTCATCAATGTAGTGGGAGGGAGAAAATCAATCTCTCAAATCACAAATAGTGACAAATAACCCCCTAAAACTGAGGCAATATTAGTTGTACCCTCTACAGCATTATTCAGTCAAAAACCAACACGTCTAAAAAGAAAGTGATGTGAAAGACCATCATCCCTGCACGACAACAAAACAAAAGTAAACACTTTGAAACTTAATCATAAGCATGTGGGCCAGAATGAAAACATGCTTTTTTTTTTCCAGTTGTGGGACCAACTCTGGTGATCTTGCACACCGTTATGAAATCAGCCGTTGGCATTTTTTTTTTCTTCATCATCATCATTAATCACATTCATTCATTCATTTTGACATGAAAAAAAAATTGATCTGGACAGCATTAGAGAAAGTATTCTTTTTGTATGAAGCTTTGAAATTCTTTAAATACCAACTAAAGTCCACAGAGGAGGTCATTTCAATATCAACCTTTATATGCTGGCTGGATCAAAAGTAAAGTTTTCTTCCAATACATTTATGTCCTGAGTGTATGTCTGGAGAGACCGATGGCACCACAGAAAAAGAGAAAACTTCAATAGACTCGTGTGACTTCTTTTTCACTTTGCATTACGTATGCACATATAGACTGGTATTTTCCCCAACATTCCATCCATATCAGAGTCTCAGTATGTCCTCTCCATACACTGACTCACTGCCCTTTCCTTCATGTCTCTTAAGGATTTCTTAGACAGGCTTCAAGAAAGATTTTCATAAATGTCCTCTTTTGCAAATCCTCCACAGCCCTCTGTATGCGCTGAGAGCTATCTCTATCTTAACAGTAAAGGTCATTGGAGGAGACTTAGGGATATAGAAAGGCTAAGCTGTGTGCATGGAAGAGTGTTAACAACTATCTAGAAATCAATAACAGAAGGTTTGATAATGAGTGTGTCAAATCACAGTCACAGACCAACTCAAGTGTGGCGAAGCTTGATGCTTCCATCAGACTTTGGTCTCTTTGGTGTCTTTAGTGAAAAAGACAGGACATCTGGATTTTGGAAGTTTTAGATTGTTGTAAAAATATTCGGCACTTCAAGACAAATGGTAGATATTGTTGTGTGTGTGAATAGTCACAGCTTCTCACCCCTCATTGCATATAACACCATGATTACACTGAGTATGTTAATATGCGTGTGTGATTTTCTCTACTGATTATGTTATGTATGTTGTAATGTGTGTAAGTAATCTACCTCCTTGAAAAGAAACAAACTGTTCCAGTCTCATTGGGGTCTTTTTAAACTAAGTTCCAGTTTTAATAGAGGAGCTCAGGATTAGAAGATGAGAGCTGTAAGACAATTCGGTAATGACAAGGAACGCAAAGTTTTCGAAGAAACCGCGGAAAGAATGAATTTAGTCATAAAAGTGTGAGCGGATTAGCTCTTCTCTTATTTTCAACGTTTCCTCTTTGAAACATCCCTCCACTAATCTCATTATAAGTGTCTGTCAAGCATACATGACAATTCATTTTAACAAGGTAGAGTTTCCTGCTCCCTTAAAATTCACAGCCTTCTTCTCAAATGAATGTACATGAGAGACTCCTCTGGAATAGACACGGGCTCACAAGGAAAAGAGAATACGGCTCGGCACTTTTGATCATTTCAAACCCGGACTAACAGAAATACAGTCATTTAAAATGTGTTGTTCTTGAAATATGTTCATTGTGACCATTGCGGTGTTTAACAGCATAATTATCTAAGAGGCTCACACTTGGTGCCTGGCGTTTTCCTATTGAAAAGTACCTATAAAGAACAACATTCAAATATTCACGCTGAATTTTATTCCCTCATATAGTGAATTCTGGTTGGAAGGAACTTACTTCTCATTTTCCACTTCAGTAGCTTTTAAGATTAGTGTAGCTCTTGTCATAAAGAGTCGTTACTGTGCCAACATCAATATCAAGAAATATTGCAGTTTCACCATGAAAGTATTTGAAGAAGAGAACGGCAAGTCATAGCATTGTGTTTCAGATAAACCTATAGAGGAAGCAACACATAATTAGTGTCTTGTTAATTAGGGAGAGCCATTATTGCGTACTTGTGTGTGTGTGATGCTAGACTAAACTGTTTTGCGAACAGAACATCATGATTTTACATTCAGTGAATGTGTGTTGAGTAAGAACACCCCCTCCCCTCCCTTTTTTTTCTTTTAACAAGAAATGTGAAAAATATCCTGAGGCATTATTTTTGAACTACTTTTATATAACAAGCTGACTCCATAAATATTACATTGGCTCTCTGTCTGTAGCCTATAATGCACTATCCCATATCACATATGGTGATATATGTAACTTTCAAAGCCACACTAGAGGGTAGCTAGCTAGAGGGTGGCTATAATACGCTTCAAACTAACTGTCTAGATATATCATGACCCTGTGCGATCTCTATCTGTCCATCACAGGAGCAATCTGACCATTGCGGATAAATACTGTGAGAGGTCTTAAAGCACGAGGAAGACCAGTACCTTAATCATGGCTAATCCCTAGTAGCTAGACATGTCTTGGGGGGACACGGGATGGACACATCACCCCAATTAGCAGTAGCTATAGCTTTAAAACCTTGTCATTAGGAGTCCATAACCTTCCTGTCACTCACCGTGGCTGCTGCAGCCTCAACTTGCCACAATTTGTCACATTTAAGCACAACAGTCATGCAGATTTGAGCACATGCACCACACTGATTTAAATCCTTGATATACACTGTATATACGCTATGTTGCTTAAGGTGTAAAGCCTTAACAGGCTGATTTATATATGACATTCTTCCGAGCATTAATATGCCCAAGATACAGAGTGCCTACCCTGTTATGCCATGTTCAATATACTCCATGTCTGATGTATTATACCTGGAAATAAAACATGCATTTCAGATACCTTTATTTTGGTTAATAGATGATAGGGGAACATACATGCATTTTAAATGTCCATATAGCTATCAGCTCAGTATGTAGATAGGGTCCCTGGTGTTTTAGTGTGAGATAGTCTTTGCAGACCTTTACTGGTAGACAGTGGGGCATTAACTATTATCTTGGAAAAAGCACTACCATTAAGCCTGCAACAATAAGACCAGGGTCAAGGATGAAGTTGAATGACAGCTCAGAGTGAATATAATTTCTGAGGAAGTGATAAAGAGGGGTCTTGTACTCACACTAAAAATCAGAATAATAATTTTTTTTTTCCTCTGGGTTGTCTGCTCCTACATATTTTCATTCTTTGCTCCATTCTCGAGCGAAGAGGTCAGATATAAAGGAGGACAATGACCAAGCTAGTGAGATTGATGGCGAGGATGAGCAGGCCAGCGGAATCTCGGCTAAATCAAAGCTATTCACCGTTAATGAAAATAAGAGAGAGACCGCACTGTAAATCATCTTATGGTCTAATGTATTAGTGATAATGAATTCACGCTGCCACATTTAACCTTAGTTTTGCAATTCATTATATTTGAGATTAACAAGGGAGGGAACTTAAGTGAACTGTCTGCAGGGAATTACAGCTGGGGCCTCATTGTCAATCAAGGATTGTGTTCCGATGTCTTTCATTAGGGTTGGTGGAATTAAATAAGACTTTCTTTTAATGGCGGATGGCTCTCCCATTTAACGCTCTTCTTGCTTTCCCAAGATGGTTAACTCTTCATTACCCAAATTAAAGGCATCCATCTCCGTTGGCTCCTGCCACATTGCCATGACCTCTACCTGTCAAAACTTTCATGTAAGCTCTTGAGTGATGGATGATACCCCCGAACCCCATTGTCAAAATTATCCAGTGACTGTCCAACCCTCTCTGATCCATTCAATCCATCTCCCCAGGCTACATGCCACCAGCTACGATTTAACAATGAAGCTGAGGCACTAATTTACTCTCATAGAAATTAGAAACTACCTTTTAATTATATGCCTGGGAGTGTTCTAAGAGTTCACAAGGATCACCCCCAAAAGCTTTTAACTCGACTTTGTGGGGGCTGATCATTTATATTCTTCAAACGTGTTATTTCAGGGGTCGTTCAACACACCTAGGACCAGAGGGAATTTGCGAATCCATAAGGAATTGGAAAGAAAGTATTGAAATCACACTTGAAGGTCAAAGCCATCGCTAAAGGGTATAATCGTATAGAAAAAAATACTTAATTGATCCAATGCAACATGTAAAAATATTTCTGAAAATCTTTGCATCAAGTTATACTGAGCAAGAAATTAGTTTTCAGAACCTCATAGAAAACTTGATGATGGGATGATGGGAATTTATGCATATGGACATCTGATCAATAGATGATGCACTGTGTGTGTGTTACTGGTTCAGCTCTGGAGTTGCATCACGCTCAACTATTTACAGACAGTCTTTGTTGACAAAGGAATCACAGTTCTCTGAACTTCCTCCCTCTTTTATTCCTCTCTCTATTTGCATCACCTTCAGACACATGTAAATATTCAAACACATGCCACCCGTCATACATAAAACATGATATAAGTGGTCCCATTCTTGTCTGACCTCTTGTCCTCCTGCTTCTCTCCCAGACAGATGTAGATAACACTCCAGACACACCTCACTTCCTGAGAGGAGAGTTATAGCTTCCTGGGAGAGGCACCGCCGTCCCCTGGAGCCCTGAGGAGTTAGACAGCTACCTATGGAGAGGGCACGTCTCTGACTTGTAGACCTGCTCCGAGGCTTCTCCTCTCACTTTGAGATCCTCCGTGTACCTGTCAAAGGGTCAAAAGGGTACGCTGGGTGCAGACAACAAGACTGTGTTGTGTGCCTGGGTGTGTTTGTGTTTGCATGTGTGCGCGTGGGTGTGTATGTGTGACCCCCTCGGTGACAGATGCCAGGCTGTTTATGTGTGAGGTGTGGGAGTGCTGGGTGGGCAGGTGGGTAGACACGTGTTTGCGAGTGCATGTGCGAAGGGAAGTAAGTGTGTGTGTGTGTGGTTGGTGTGCTTGGGTTTGAGCAGTAGTATGATGTGAGAAACTGCACTTGTCAGAATGTGCAGACATGCGTGTGAATGTATTTGCATACACGGGCATATGTGCGCGCACGTGCCTGTACCTTCGCACACTCTGTGAGTTTAACAGTACTGAGAGTCAAATGATAACCTGTTACAGGGCTCCATAAGCCCTCAAACCCAAAACTGCCATCCCAGAACCCGAGCATAACAGATGGGGTGGGGGAGCTGCTGCTCTGGCAGCCAAGCAAATGATGAGCTAATCGTAGCAAAAGAGGTGACCATAGTTGGTTACAGCTTATTCAGGATTATGACTCAATCACGGAGGCTTATGGTACTTAGGTAATTATTTAATCAAAGAGTGGACGTGTCAATAGAAGTCGACAAGAGATTAATTATAAGTCGGGATGACTTTAACTCATTGTTTTTACTGGTCCTCTCTCTCTCGACACTGGCAGGAGGGGGAGTTGTTGGGATCATTGGGAGGGTGAGTGACAGCTCCAGTGGAGCAGGAATGGATTGGATTGAGATTGGTACAGTGCTGTCCTTGATGAAAATGTTTAATTAGCTATATTAAAGTGCAATATGAAGCTAAGGAAAGGGGAGAAAACATGCCTACTAAACATCAGCTGGTGTCATGAGCTAACTGTTGCACTTGTGATCTACTGCGGCCCCTTACTGGTGGCTCGGGCAAAAGGAAACAATGTGAGGCTTTACACGTATCCTCGCATGTTGGAATGAGGGCCGGGTTTTATTAGAGAACAAGTGGTTCATACGACGTGATGTGAGGCACATTTCGGACAAGTGCAACACCATGAAGTCATTCGTAGCGTTGCACTTGCTTGCTCTCATGAAAAGTGACAAAAATAGCGGTGCAAAGAATTAAAAAAATCTCTCTCACCACACAGCTGGTCAATCATGGTGTGAAGTAAGTGTGAATGTTGGCTTGTCGGTTTTGGTTGGACACAGACGCCCCCTGATCTTATGTCGGAAAGATTTGGAGGGAGGGGGGTTTCCAAAGTTATTGACTGAGTATTCTGGCCCTTTAAGCACATATATGACAGCTATAGAAGAAGAAGCAGGCAAAAAGCAGCAAGGAGAAGGTGTGTGAGTCACTCAGCCTATCGTTAGTAACCTGCCATTATTTATAGCAGCCTGAAGGATGATCAAAAGGCACTGAAGAATTCTCTCTTAGTTATCTGCAAACAGCTTTCTACTAATAACTGTCATTTAATGCATAGAGGCTTTCATGTTGGCAGAAGCGACCTGATGTTTACATTTTAGAGATTGCAGTGATGATATACAAAATAGACTACTCCCAAACTATTACTAAACACATGACCTGAGAAAATGGCTAATTTAAGCAAGAAGTGGTGCCAAAATATGTCCTACAATCCTTTTTTTTAGTGTTTGAATTTCTTTGTTGATATATATTAAGTTTAAATCAAATGAGTAGTAGAAAACCTTCCATTTGTTGTATCAGTCACCACCGACATTTCACTCCTCTAAACAGCCTTCATCCCAAAAAGGAATAAAGCTCTGTGGAGCTTCACGTATGCTGATTCTGGGGATTCCCCTCCATGTGTTTTATCCAGTCCTGCTGTTTTATTTGGCCGATGGACGACAGGATGTGAGGTTTACACCAGCACAGAAAAACGGGGGCAAGTTGAGACACAAAGATGGACATGTCGGTTAACTCCCCTGATCGTGTCACCGGAGAAGAGAGATAAATGGTGAAAGGAAAACAAGCAAGGGGAAGCGGGCTATTTTTCTAAAAGCCGCACGGAAGTTTCTAATTATATCCACTCGGAGACCTGTAACCTCCGCTGAGCCACACACTGACACACATTCACTCACACCGACACTCACACACATCGTTGCAGAGACCTCACCTCTGCTGGCCTTGCAGTCCCCTCCGAGCAAGAACCAAATTAGAAGGCCAGAGGAAAATAATGGGGGG
>JBBPCS010000374.1:6666999-6701834 GCA_037974645.1 Hollardia meadi | reverse complement strand
GTGTGTGTGTGTGTGTGTGTGTGTGTGTGTGTGTGTGTGTGTGTGTGTGTGTGTGTGTGTGTGTGTGTGTTCTTGTTGAATATAGCAGCTGCCCCCTGTGACCATTTCCTCCTGAACTTTAGTGTGCAGTGCAGCATTGCTGGAAGTCTGGATTTACAGTGTGGCGCCCCCTGTTGAAATGCTATTTCCCTTTAATCAGTTTGCTGACATTGTGATTTACTCAAAGGCATTTTTTGACCTTAAATAATTCCCTCTCTTTTCATACAAGATGTGGCAGCTGAACCAGCTTTGTGTATTCCCAGGCTGTTGAAAATGGGGCTTTTTACACTCCAAAAAAAAAGAACAACTATGTGATTAGATGTCTGACTGGCAAGGAAAGTAAAAAAAAAAATCCAAGCCTTTGAGATATGTAATAAGACTCAAAATATGATGACAGTCAAGTTAATTCTCCATTGTGGCATTAAATTGGCTCAGATAACTCCACAAGTATTTGTGGAGATTTCACACTTTCCAGCAGAGCTTCACACTTTCCAGTAAAAAGGCAATTTATTTTCGATCATAGAGGTGCTACTGTATCACTCACAATGAAGGCTTTATTAAGTGAATGTGTGTTTTAGCGGCACAGCAGGACAATGAGACGAACATGGCTAATGACTATAGCATGAGTGAGAAGACAAATAGAGGCCGAGCCAGAGAGGAAGCCGCAGATGTAAAGCCATGTCAAGTTCAATTAGACCATCTGAAGAGCTTAGCAGGCAGAGCTGACAAAGTCCAATTTGTCCAACATATTTCAGCCCACCTTTCCCACATGTGCGCACTACTCACAGCTTTCAGCACCACGTTTGGACAAATATTCACACTTTCCCACATAACCCTCTGAGGGAAAGATGTCCTGATCTTTTACTTGGGGGTTGAGTTTATCTACGACCGCACGTAAGTTAATTCCCCCTCTCCCCTCACACCCCCAAATGACAAGATTTTTCTACAGAAAGGGGAAAAAAAAGACTTTTTTTTTTGTTTGCTTTCCTGCTGTCTCTCTTTTTCATTCACCCACGGTCTGTCTTTCTGTTGTACACACACAGACACACGCGGAGCTGTACCCTGTGGTGAATGGCTCACATATGCCATCCAGTTAGTTGGGTATTTTTGTCTGTGTGAGTGGGCAGCGGTGTCACTCCGCAAGCTTTGAGCTCAGCAGTGGGAGAGCTGTGAAAGCCAGTCACTAACAAGCAGTGAGATTCCCTCCCTGCATCCCACAGCCAGATGGCTAATCTCGGCAGAATAAGAAACATACTTTATAATCAGATAGGGAAGTGGGGAAGAAAAACATATATGGCACCATAACAATTCAGATGCTGTGTGGTCACATGTTGCCTGCAATGAGGTGATCCAGTAATTAGAAACACTGGAATGGCCTTGGTTAGCTTGCAAAACAGACACTAGTGCTCCAGGCTTGCCCTGCAAATTGAAATAATTTGTGTTTTCAGGGCTGGTGTAGGGTCTGCCCAAAGTGGGTGATGGCTGAAAACAATCCAAGATTTATCTCCTATTTATTCTTCTGTTTCTTGGAATGAGACAGCATCCACAGCTTTCTTGTCTCCTCCTACCATCCCTTCCCAAATAATACAAAAATAAAAAAAATATAATTAAAAATTGAAAAATACTCTCCTTATGCCTACCTCCGCCTGTGGCCTAAATTATGACAAGCTTGATTCATGCTGGCGCCATGCCAGTGCATTGCCCGAGGATGCCCTCAGGTGTCTGAGGCAGCATATCCATTAACTACCTGTGTAGACTGCTCCTCCGGGGTACGCAGACACTGATGTCTGCTTTCCTTCCTTTAAAGAGATCCCTGAGCCGCACACCCACACACCCACACACATGAAGCCTACCATCTGGCCAAGGCTTGAGGACCATGCTGCCACAGCCTCCAATGGTCTGACCACTTAGCCCGCTTCCTGTCACTCAGCCTCGTCACCCAACGCCGTCAGCACAGGTGGCATTCCCTTATTCCTTCTCTACTGGGGAACGAACAACCTGACAGAAGCTTTGAGCTGTACATACAGTGACCAGAAAAATAAAAAAAAAACTGTACAATTTAATGCTATGTAACACATTATAATAGCCCTTTGTGAGGTTGTAGTTTGGGATGTTCTTGTATGAGAATAAATTACATAAGAGTATGGAAAAAACTGTTTACCTACACTAAGGGGTGTTTTTAATACGTTTTACACTCTTAAATGTCCAGCATGTAGGATTTAGTGGCATCTATTGGTGTGGTTGCAGATTGGAACCAACTGAAAACCAACCGTCTCACCCTTTGCGAGAGTGGCTGCTAAAAATGTGAAAGGACCTTTCGAAAAGTCTGTGTTTGGTTTGTCTGTTCTGGGCTACTGTAGAAACATGGCAGTCCTACATGGCAAACAGTGGAAGAGGACCTGCTCCCTCTGCAGATATAAGAGGCTCATTCTCAGGTAACGAAAAAATGATTCTTAGTTTAAGGTGATTATATAGTTGTGCAAAACATAATTATGAATATAATCTAATCTAAATCTCTCTAAATCCTACAAACTGGACCTTTCATTCTAAAAAATATGAAAATATTAAATATATCTAAAGCAAATTCAATATATATATATTTTTATTATATTTCATCTAGAAAGCATCATATAGTTTCACTAGTTACCTGTTGCACGTAAAACGGTTCAGTGTTATATGTTGGTTACTTTCACCTTGTAATTACTTTCAAATGTATAGTTTAAATATTCAAATCGTGCTTTGATTTACCACTCCAACAAACATGCATTGCATTCAGCCAGTTTTCATTTGTGCATGCACAGCCTAATTAATGTTATTTACACTCTGTAGAATCAGACGCCTGATTTTATGAACACCAGGAATCAGGAACAGCTGTTTGATAGAGAGAAACTAATGATGTCATGCCCAGAATCATCAGCAGGGAGTCCAACACCGTGGGGGCTGTCACTCAACAACAGAATGTCAGCGGCAGCAGGGCCTCTGTTTGGGGAAGGCACTTGTCAATCATGTCTCGGGCAACGGGGGAGCAGGTGTGCTGGCCAATCAGAGAAGGTCCCAGCACAGCAGGCTCGGGACCAGGAAGTGAAACGCCATCTGGAGTGAAGACGAGCTGTGAGTGGGCAACTGAAACAAAGTGATGACATGCTGGAGGAAAGCTGGTGGAGTGTGCTGTTGGATATAACAAGGGCATTTGGATTCATGCTGCCTATCGCACCAACTCTGTTGTTGATTCTAGTCGTCAGATGGTGCTTATTAAAGATGTGCACGGGCTATTCCTCTCATACAGGAATAGAAGAGCAGTGTGTGTGTGTGTGTGTGTGTGTGTGTGTGTGTGTGTGTGTGTGTGTGTTTAGAATACTGTTACCAGCATTAACATGGTACACCAGACATGGTATCAAAATACTCACACTGATTAGTGTGAGCCCTTCCATCGTGCGCACGCACGCACGCACGCACGCACGCACGCACGCACGCACGCACGCACACACACACAGCATATTCATCCGTCAGATATTATTCTTAACCCAGGACTAGTCTGTGTCACTTTAACTTTGACAGTTGATAATTTGCCAGCTCATAAAATAAAAAATAAAAAAGGGGGAACAAATGGTGCCAGTGAAAACGGGCAAATTTAAAATTATGACGTTGAGTTTGATTTGAGGAAAGGATGAAAAAAATCCATTAAAACAAGTTCTGCATGGAAAGAGCTCTCTCTTCCTCTCTCCCCTCTTTTATGTAACAATGATCTTTTATTCCTGTGATAAGAGACAGATCTGCTGAGAGATAGGTCAGAGGAAATGGAATTGAATGGAAATCTTTGCGCTACATTTACTCAATCATCAATGTGATTAATAGCAGTTAACACCTCGTAAAAATAGAGCCGCAATTACAGCGGAAAATTAGGGGCCAGCATTACCATCATGCTAATAAGTACCGAATATAATTACATTTATCTCAGTATTGTCACAGAGATTGATAAATTTATGCTCAATCTCGTTAATCTCTCAATAACATCCAGCACAGAATTTAACAATTATCTTTTTTGTCATACTGAATGGAAAAAAAGGAGTGCAAGAGAAAGAGAGGGAGAAAGAGGTGAGAGATGACAAAAGTAGACACAGGAAGGAGAAGATGGGTAGAGGCAGCGCGAGAGAAAGGGAGAGCAGATATGCCTCTATGTCCATCTCGAGTATTTTTCATCCTATTCCCAGCAGAGGGGATAAAACAGATAATTACCAACTCTAAAAACTGTGTCTTTGTGTGCTGCTCTGAAAGGAGAAACTCTCCAGCACTGAAGAGATAAAGCTCAAAACAAAAGCAGCCTGAATTGGACCAGGATTAGCTTTAATGGTGGTAATTACCAGAGGGGATAACAGCCCGGTCCTCTCTGCCCATCACCGAGGCCCAGAGCAGAGGACAGCAGGAGGGGGAGAGAAAGACCTGAATCAAGGCCCATCCTTTGGCTGCCTGTGTGGCTGCATGGTGGCAGCGGTTTAGCACATTCAATTGTAAAACACTTGGACGGCCCATCTATGTCTGGCCTCTCCTGTGCTAAAAGCCACTACTGTATCTCACTGCCACAATAATGGCTGTGCATAAAAAAGGACTAGGCCCTCCACACTGTTGCTTCTTGAATTACAATCTGAGCTGATGGCACGGATAAGAGTGCCCTAAATTATAGCAGCAGGGGCACCGAGGCCTTCCTTTCTCTTTCTCTCTCGCTCTCTTTTTGAGTAGCATCAGCAAGCCGCTCAGTATGCACCAATAAAAGGTTATTACTTGGGACATTGACAGTGATGGGGTCTGCTGCCTAAAAACAAGAGAAATTTAAATGCAGCATGGTGCCACCTCACACCCTCAGTGAAAGATAGGCCCCCAGACATCAGAGGGAACAAAAGAGAAAAGAGAAGAGCCATGTGCGGGACATTGAGGTGTTCAGAAGGCTATAATTTATCTGGTTTTAAATCTTTGCTTCTGAACCCTAATTTGAATGTCAGCCCTCTAGCCCCCGGAGCATACAGAGTCTAAATCAAATATACTGCACTCACGTGGATCTTCTTCCCTTCTGCTACTCTCTCTACCTGTGTACAATATTTCCAGTGCCCACATTCCCAAGGTGTGCACGGATGTCTGACCTGTGGTGTGTTTGTTTCCTGAAACTCTGATCAATAAAGGACAACCCACCAGACAACCTACCCACAGGGAGGCTGGATCTATAAATATCTCATATGTCCAGCTGAGCCCGACTGTCCGCAGCCTGGCCTGCATTAACTGATCTCACAGATTCAGGATGCGTAGAATAAAATGCTCTCCCCATGTTGCTCATCTTCCCATTGATCACATAAATGTGTGAATTGTTTCTGTAAACGTATCGAATGGATGTGTTTATTGTTTCTTTATCAGTGTCAAACAGATGAGGATAAAGAGCCGTGAGCCTCCAAGGTTGTACAAGTGATCTATTACTAACATATATTTAACCTGTAGAAATTCAGGTTAGGGTCTATATTGTAGTATGTGACTGTAAGGAGAAACACCCTGCAGCTGGGTCCACAGTCTCTTTTAATTAGCTCTTTTGAGCTCCAACAGAAAAGCCTTCACACCGGAGAATGGACCTGCCATTCAAAACTCCACCTGTGACAACTGAGCTTCATTCGTGGCATGTCTGTCGGTTCTATAGCTCTTATCTCAGGGATGAATCAAGTGGCATCATCACATTTCTTGGTCTGTTAACGCTCCTGGATGACCCCCCACCCCCCACCTCACTGTCTGCTCTCTGTAGGATTTATCCTTTTAATCTGCCCACAATAAACCAAGAAGAGGGTTCACCTCAAATGTAATGTGAATTATTTGCAGGCACATCTCCGGATGATAATGTTAGTGGATATGGAAAACATGATCATGACCAGATTTAATGCCTTCTTTTTTAAAATTCCAACAATATTGCCTATGATTAGATGTTACCAAGAAGGTGACGCAAGATACAGTAACTCAGCAAAGCTGAGTAACATCAATACAGTCAGCATATGAGCTATTTGTGCACACAAATTCCTTGAGGCTTACATCAAACGTCCAACCACATGTCTTCCTGCCCTTGTGAGGAAGTCGGAATCGAAATCCCCCTTCTCCCTCCATCCCTCTTAAATAAGTTTGTGGTGAGCATCTTTTTTCCCCTCCTCATTTTAATCCAAGTGAAAGTCTGCAGATGAAAGCAGAGTAATGTTCCTAATGTGTGCGATAGTCACAGCCACATAAACCCACCACAATAAATTTAACACCACAGGCGTTCATCTTGGCCTCATGTGACCAAACCCCCCAGATACAAACAGACATACGGTCACAGTCACAATTTGTCCTCCATCGCCCTGCAAACCAGAAGCAGCCAGCAGGCAGGCGCCTGCAATCCCCTCTCCAGACCTATCTGGCTATGGAGATAAAACCATACAGTAAACACAACATGTGACTCATCTGTGACAAATGACTGGGAAACTGAGTGATGAGGGAAACCTAATAGCGCTATTGCACTGGAGGATATTCTCTGAGCGACCTGTAGCTCATGCAACAAAGTTTGAATGACTTATTTGAGTGAAGCATGGCTTCGAGCCATGCTGTACGGTGTGACTCTCTTCTTCATATGTGGTCCTCCTTTAATACGAATCTGACATGTGTGACATGATGAAATGATTTGAATAACTCTTTACACTTCATGCACGTGTTCAGTTCAAACACGTGCTTTTCGTGCACACACACAGACACAAACACGCACACTGAAAATGTATGCACTCTCTCTCTTTCTCTATCACACACACCCACACACACATGCACACGGCACCCATAAAATTCAGATGTCTCCACACTCCATCCTTTGTGAGACCTTATTGTCCTGGTTATTACCCTGGGTATTGTTACGGAGAATTGGTATGCTTATCAAGGCCTGTAGTCTAAAGTTGATACGACACTGGCCTGGCAGCTTCATTAAGATTGATATCCTGCCGCAGCACACCCAGATGAGCTGATCGAGGACATGGGAAGGAGCAGCCGAGCAGAGTTAGAGAGAGAGTTAGAGAAAGACAGAAAGAATGAGAGAGTGGGAAAGAGAAAGGCACTGCAGGTCCACCTCCCAAGTAGCTCAATTGCCATCTATTGAGCCACTTGAGCTCAGGAGAGGGACCAGGCATGCATACCTCTCTTTTTAAGGGGACGCTCCCCCTGTAACCTCACCCTGCCAGTCATAAATTACCTTCCCTGGCTCAGTCCTTTCACAGTGAATGCACAGAAGGCCCCTATAGCCTCTCTATGAGCAATTAAGGCCTCAATAGGATGGTATCAAACCACCCTGACCTCATCCAACCTATCCTGTCATTGTCACCTCCTAAAAGGTCTCCTCCACTTTGTCCCCAGAGTGCAACTACTCTCAGTGTGCATGATGCAGGCAGAGTACATTTTACTGGCCACTGGCTCATTTCAGAGTTTTATCCTGAGCAATATAAACAAGGTCAAAGGTCAACTGGACTGGAAGTTTTATTTTTGTCTGTTTTTTTTTTTAGCAATGTTTACAGCTGGTTAAATACAGGCTAGTTCAGCCTAAATGTGCTGAACTCCAACTGTGTCATTTCATTAGCTGTATGACAACACTGCTGTCTCATTTAACAGATTATTTTCAGTCCAGCTGATGGCCTTTCTAGCCATCCTATCATCTGGGCCACATTCACTGTGTGTAGCCAGCTGGAATGAAACTTCTGCTTTATGAGAAGTCCCAAGTGCTAAATTCAGCCCGTATAGGTCAGCGAAGATTGCAGTGTGTACATTAACCGAGCACGCTGGCGTGTCTAATTTGCTGTGGTGGACAAAACAAAGGCTTTCATTGATATCTCCATATTGAGTCAACCCTGGATTCAGTGGACAGCCCTGGTTTCCACTGGCCAGACCTAATGATTTATTGTGTCACTGACTAGCCTGCACGCTATCTGATTGGCAAGGCTTGAGCCCATTAAAAGGCATATATTTTTAATCACTGTTTACCATGTCAATAGCAATGCTAATCACCTCTAAGGTGTGTTAATATTCCAGTGCTGGGTGAGGACACCTGATAAACAAGAATGAGTCCTTCTGGTGTTTTTTTTTTTTTTTAATCTTCATAAAAAATGACATTGAGTCAGGCATTACTTCTAAGCATTCGTTTCACCTTTAAGGACCTTCATTAAAGAAACGAGCCCCAAATGTGAGCCACTGAGTAAACATCTGTTATTGAAAGACATAATGTCAAACCAAATGTGCACCGCTCTCCTTGTCATGACTCTGTATGTCAGGTTTAAATAGGCGGAGTGCCTTCCAGGAAATGATAAGACCAACAGAGCGGGTTGAAATGAAATTCTTTTCATTAAGATAATCGAATGCGGACACTTGTTTAATGCAAGCAGTGACTTGTAATGGTGCAATCCTTTATTTTCTGTTGCATGAATGCAACATTATGACCAAAACACTAGTTTTATGCTTCTGTCCTGGTGCTTCACTGCTGTTACGATGCTTTTTATGATGCTACATTTTTCCAAGCATCTTGAAGAGGACGGGATGACGTGACGGAGAGTTTAATGTGCGTGTGGTGAAATGTCAAGCTCTATCAAGCCCAGTGGCCAGCGCAGTGTACACAGAGTAGTATTATGGAAGTGGGGCAGTTGAAGCAGGCCCCTCTGATGGCCTATAGAGTGCTCCCTATATGCACACAGAGTCATTGGGCAGATGTGACCTCGCAAGCACACAGAGGCTCTTTGTGTCCGAGGGATTTAGAGTCCCCTGGGCCTCCTGACTCTAAACATTAACAGACCTACTGCAGAAGGAGAGAGACACCCTTACTCTGCTGACATGCAACATTAACTGGGACTAACTCTCTCTCCATACTTACAATATCTGGAAGGAAGGCCATATACTGTATGTACGGATGCATACAAAGACGCATGCGGCGGTTTGATGCAGAGAAGTCAAAGCTCAGGCGCACACTAATGAGGTGAAGCAGTGTACTTAGTGAAAATATATCATTTATTTGACTGAAGACATATATTTATATGGCTCTAACACTTGTTTACGTGCAATAAAGGCAAGGTCTCAAGGTACTTCACTTGAAAGAATCCAGCACAGACTCCTGTCCATTTCATGTTTATGCTGCAACATAAGCAGAGGTCACCGTCCTTAGCACAATTCAAGTCATCTTCCATAATGTGACTGCTGTCTTGTTACTGGACTGAGCTTACAAGACATGCCCTGTTTTTAGAAAGAAACATTTTAAATAAAGGACCTAATTATCTGTCAACGATTGATGTTATGAGTCTGACGTACATGAACT
This sequence comes from Hollardia meadi, assembly GCA_037974645.1. NCBI lineage: Eukaryota > Metazoa > Chordata > Actinopteri > Tetraodontiformes > Triacanthodidae > Hollardia > Hollardia meadi. Next base: position 6,692,458 of record JBBPCS010000374.1, on the reverse strand, counting down.
TATCTGGATTCTTGCTGCTTTCTTTCCTCTCTGTAATAGCATTATTATTCACCACTGTAGCTGAAGCTGCCTCGCGATTCCCTGATATTCTCGTCATTTTTGCTAATAATAATGATACAACATTTGCATAAAGGAAATGAAACAGGTTACATTTGCATATATTAAACATTTATATGTATGCATATAATATGTTTGCTCATTTCAGGAAACTAAGCAAGATAATAGTAAGACTAAGACAGGAAATAGAAGGAGCACAAATCCACAGTAAATATTGGCCTTCGTTATCTGCCATCCCCTCAGACAGGAGGCTGTATCATTTTTCAGCAAAGAGCCCCCTGTTCTTGAGGACTAGGCCAGGCCTTGCTTTATTAAATTATCTCCCTTGCTTCGCAAATACAATTTCCTGCATAAATCACTCAAATGATCCTTCAGACTGTCAGGTCCAAGAGAGTGTTTTCTTTCCTATCTGCCTCCGACCAGGTTATGCAAATCCCCATCACTGTGTGTTCGATATCTATTGAGATGCTTCAATTGTCTGCATTTGGCCCTAAATCCTTAGCTTGTCCCCATATTATTCTCCTGCTCTTGATAAAAGTGACACTAAGCATCAAGCCATCACCAAGTCGGTAATCCATTACCAAAAAAGAGCATGCCAATTTAACTAAGCCAGAAACACTGACCCTGCAACCTTGACCTTGTAAACATCACAATGGGGGGAGGCCACCGTTTGAGCATTGGAGATCTGCTCGGTGGAGCATTGGGAAGGGCTTATTATGGCCCCTAAGCTGGGGCTAAATTCAATCACATTGGAAAGGGACTGAACAGACAAATCTTTACCAGGGGTCAGCTTGGTTTAAGACCCCAATACGGAAATAATAACTGCACCAAATAGAAGTCTGTATTATCATCTTCCCTACAGCTAGGTAGCCAGCAGTCTAATTCTGAAGGATAAACATCTGTAATGCATTGGCTCAAATAGGAGCCAGCTTAGAGTGACTTCAGCTTGATCCTGGACAGCTGTTTGGGGAGCAGCTATGGCCTGACTGCACAAGGGGTCTTGGTGGATGTCCTGAAAAGGGACCTCCAAAAATCTAAAGGGACAAAGGATTCTCCTGAACAATGTTCTCGCTGATACAATGGTGGTGCACAGGGTGGAAGGGGCAAAGGAGCACTGCCTATTCTGGGGAATGAATGACCAGTGCATTCCTCCCCAGTCGCCGAGGAGTGAGTGCAGTGACCAAGAGTGACAAGTCTTCACGCCGCTTTGTTGACAATCTGTATGCTTAACCAATAGATTCCTTCTGTTCTCTTCCTCACCCTCCCCTGTCTCCCTCTTACCTCTCTCTGCCTCCTTCCTCCATTAACCCTCTATCTGCACTTCTATCTGCTTATTTTGTTTCTGCATGGGTGTAGCCTTGCGTCCACAAAGCACTGACAGTCCCATCTACATGTTGCTTATATTTAGAATAAAATATGGGACAGAACATGCACATAAATACACATTGGGGTCAAGTCACTGCACTGTAGCATTACTGACATACATTTGGAACACATGTTTGTTCTCCATACAAGCCACACATCAGTCCTTTGACAAGTGACATGGATAATATAACACATGGGACAGTATCAAGGGTTCATTCAGAGGACATGGGAATTACAGGATTTCTTCCTCTATCAGACACCCTCTCTCTTGCTCACAGACACACAAACACTTTACTTGTAAGGAATTAATCTAGGACTCAACATGGAAATGTGAAGCAAGGGCCATAGAACAGCGTGAAATCAGGTGAAGCTCATTGCACTGACTAGTAAAGAAAAGAAAGTTATATCTGTCTGATTAAAACTTGAGTGCATTTCCTTGGGCGAGAGGCCTTGATGCTGCCATCTACAAGCCACTGATATCAAGAGAGTGACGGGGGAAAACAACACTACACAGTGCATAGTTTTGGTACTTGGTCTGTGTGAATAGCTTATACCCCTTAATTGACTGGGTAAGGCCCATGTTAATCCCGCAGAGCTTCGGTATCAGCAGATCCACACCTGTGACAGCCGCACAAGAATGACGGGGCTCATTAAAAACTTGATTCAGATCTTCAGCAGGAACCCTGTTGAGTCGCTTTAAAGCAACGCGCTCATTGGAATGATAGGTGGCAAATACAGTAGCAGGGGAAAATTGGACTTGAAAAGGAATGTCTGTCTCTCCATTTTTGAAAGCCTTCCTCTTAATAACCTGTTTTCCTTTGTACTCTCAAACAAAATGGCTTCTATAGTTGTACACGCTGCCTTTGAAGGTGAGCCGTGACTGGCATACACGGATGTCTTCTTGTAGGGCCTTAATTTGATGCTTGAGCACTGCTGAAATGTTGTCTCCTTTTGAAAAGAGTAGACTTTCACTTGAGTTAAAGTAAACTGCATCAATTTTTCATGTACCTGTCCTAAAGATAGGCACTGCACTTTCCAACTCCAAAAGCAGGATTTGCGTCATATCCTGCGAACTGGATGCTGACCTTGTTACTCTGCCTCTCAATGAGGGAAGTGGTTCTGGAAAAGGGTTGAGGTAGTGTATGGCAGTGTGTGTACAAGCAGTGAAAACGAATTCAGTAAAGCGTATTACTCTAGTGATGAAAAATGTGCTGGTAAATTATGACACAAAGCATAATTCATGTGATAAAAAGAGGGAAATATTGCATAGATGGAGCAGATTATTGGTTTGAAGGCGCGTACCTTCAGGCTATGAATATCTCAACTACCTAGTATAAGAGATAATAAGCACCATCTTAATGGTTTATGAATCCCATTTGATTTATGGTTATTAACCATAGGAGAATTTATAGTGGTGGTGTATTGATAGACGGGGGGTATTTCAGGATAGAGCTCATGTGATTGAAATGGTACAACCTGCCAGCTTGTAGACATGGTAGGCAGCCATATGGTTAGTACACACTGAAAACCTGACCTACAAAACTTCAGCTTTTAGTTCTGGTTTTAAAAAAAAAACTTTCCCTAACTAACAAGTAGCTTCAAGCTACTTATCAGTTCTTCGATTTTTTATTGTTAGTGATGCCAGAAGTAAAAAGGGGGAGGGAGAGGAAAAAAGAGAAGGTTTTATCCAGGGGACCGACATAATTCCCGTCCCGCACACTGCTCCAAGCAAGCACATCCCCTTGTCGATCCCCCCACCACCACCACTACCAAAAAACAGCATCAATAAAAGAACTGTGGCGCAGATTGGAGAAGGCATGAGCAGATTTTCAATGGGATTTCAGGAGAAGGCACAAGGGGCAGAAATCTTTTGCTTTTGTCTGTCGTTCAAATAGGTCTGATGAGCCTCGAGCTGGAGGCTCTGCTTGTCATAGAGGTCCTGATCTCTTGTGAGAATTGATTTCCATCATTTGGGGGGAGCTGTACAGACTGAGGGTATATTCATGCCTGGGAGAGCAAGATAAGGAGCCAAATGAACTAAGACCAACTTACTGTACAAAAAAGAGCCTTGAAAAGCAAAAGAGGAGGCTCTTAGGAGTGAGAAAAAAAAGAACAAAAGCAAACAAAACAAAAATATGTTAAGTTGTCTCCCAGCCCATTCTCAAATGTTCCATTAGTTTTCAAAGAGTAGGAAGCCCTGTCCTGTTGTGACGTTTTCTCTCTGCCAAGCATTTCATCTGATTATGAGTACTTTGCAATCTGCGACAGCATGATTGATGCTCCACTTTCATGAGGGGAATTTTAACAGCACCTCTTCAGCGCTCAATGCGCACCCAATTATGCGTCTGAGCTGGTAACCTTGAATTTATGTCACCATGGCAACAAAACCCCCGGTCATGCATTATGGATTATCATTGAAATTCTACACCCCTACCTAACATAATGAGAGCCCAGGACTTAATCAAATCAGCCCATTCTGTGTGACACAAAGTGAAGAAGGAGCTCTCATTGTATTGAGGTTGAGGCTGGGAGAAGCCAGCCAAGCAAGCAAGCAGGCAGGCAGGCAGGCAGGCAGGCAGGCGGGCGGGCGGGTGGCAGACTGGGCTGTGACGGCCCCAGCAGCTGCAGGGCTAGCAGCCTGATAGATGGCTCCCATATACGTCAGTGAACATATAGACAGATGGCCCTCAATGGTTGGAATTTCCAACCCAGGAAGCAGCTGCTCAGCCTAACCTCCGCTGTCCGTCTCACCTTGTTGTCATGGAACATTGAGCAGAGAAGGAGAATGTGGATGGTGACATGGTGCGGAGTGTAGCAGAGCACCACAGTGCTTCAGGGTTGGGACAGGGGAAGGGGCTTGAGTAGGGGCTGAGGCAGGGCTTCCTGAATTTACATTAGGTGGCACTCATTCTGTCTCCTCTCTCTAGACCCCTCCTCCGAATTTTTTTCAGCGTTTTTTTTTCTCCATGTAGCCGTAGCCGAGTCGTGCTTTCATGCACATGACAACATAGAGGTGGAAGCCTAAAATTATTCAATCCTCCTCTCTCTCTATTTCTCTCTGTCTATGACATAATTGTTGTAAATCACTGCGCTGAATTTAATGCAATCTATTTTTCATCTTCTCCCTGGCTTCTCCCCCTTCACCACTGCAGGGCCAGCCTGAGCTGTTACATAAAATATTGATTGCTCTTGTGTATTTCTCTCATTGTATGTAAGCATACTCACTGTATGCCCTCTCACTGTAAAAAAAAACTTTTAATAGCTCAGCAGATTTTTGTTTCCCTCGCTTCTGTTTCCCTGCATCATCCCTGTGCAGTACTGAGAAGCCTAAAGACTTCAGCAAAGGAATACTGGAGCTGGAATACAGGAAATACAAAAATAGTCTCCTCTCCAGAAATGCTAAAGCAAAAAATAGTAAGTACTTTTGTGGGAAGTAAGGTTTCCCATCTGAATAATAAAAAACATTCTAGACATTCATTCAGACAAACAGGTCCAAACACAATCATGTCTAAACAAAGGCAGGTCCAAATGGTGTTACAAAACTGTAAAAAAGACAAATGTATTATGACTCAGGAGTGAATAATTTGTCACTGGTTGAACAAATAATAGGTCAATTTTATTAATGCTAAACCTAATACAAGTAACATCAACACGCTTTTTCTTTTTTTTCACCTTCCCAGAAATGCCCAGGAAACTTAAAATAGGTGCGACAAAACAGCCATGAAGTGAAAAATAAAACTCCCCAGTTTCAAAATGTCAAACACATTGAATTTGCAAGAATTTAATGTTTGGGCCACAATCATATGTCAGTGGGACGAGAATTCTACTAAATAGTAAATTTGCATAACTTTTCAAATGCTCTTTTCCAAAGCAATCATGACAGTTTTTGCGACGCTCTCTCACTGAAAAATAGGGAATGTGAGGCTTGGATGTTTATTGAGTCTATAACAACGGCTTTTTGGAAGCAAAACAAAGTCTACTGCAGGCACTCAGGCATATCAAATTTATTCTGAGCACAGCAGTGAAAAGGGACAGTCTATCAGCATCAGAATACTAATATCCAATATTCAGTGGGAAAAAAAAGAAACAAAGAAAAAGTATTTTAAAGTAATAGAAAAAGTTTATGTAAAACAAATGGGAATTCAGTAATTCATCCACACCCCGGGTCCTCTGCAGCTGTCTAATACATCTGCATATTTCCAATAAACATAACAGGGTAATAAATGTTATTTTCTCTGAAGTAAGTGCATCACAAGTGGAGGTGTCATCTAAAATGTATTTGTGATGTGCTTGATGAAGCCTGCTCATCCCTCTGTAATGACACCGCAGCCTCTCTCATGTGTTATGCATCACATCTTGTTACCATCTTCTTCTGAGCACGGCTGTCATCATGTGTCTTCTTAGGCCCCTCCGGAAGCATTGCATAAACTAAGGGATACGTGGCAAAGGGAGGGGACGGCAGCAGTGTTATTAGATGCCTCTTCAACTTCTCAAACTCCAGAAGGTGTCATTCTTATCTATATTTGCTGATGCCACCTTTTTCCCCCCATGCCAGACTGATTCATTACAGCGCAGAAAGGAGATGGCGGAATAAGTGAAATAGTAGGTGTGAGAGCAGTTTGTGTGAGCCCATTCTCACAATACATTATTGATGCTGTATTTTTGTTATTAGAACATCTCTCCTGCATTATGCATATCAAGTTCATGGAGAGTATCATCGTTTACCAACCCTGAGAAGTATGAGAACATTTTGGCCTCTATTTGAACTTACTGCATGTGGAATATATAGGAGGTACTTCCGCCACAAGTTTTTGTTACTGTAAAAAAAAAATCCTAAATTTCTTATTGGAAATATTTCAATGTCTCACTGGCATTTCGGTCCAATGTGATTCTTTGTACAGCTTCTTTCATGACCGTGGCTATACAGAATGAGACAGAACATCTTGCAGGATGCTTTCACCACTAGGCCTATACTGTATGTGTTACGTTTAAATCATAGTCTGAGGCAAATCAGGTCAACAAAAGATGTTCATTCTAGATCACGCAAGTAAAATAATCCAAATAATAAATTATGCCTCTTAAGTAGTGCGTGCATAATTGAAATGATTACTGTGGATTGAGGGATAAACTCAGGTCTAACATAATGGCCGGATGCATTTATGGCACACAAATGCCCACAGACAGCATCTTATTGTTTATTCTCCAGAGGCTGCATCACGTAGACATTGAAAAGCATACAAAAGAGCATACATCACCGGAAAGTTACTTTTGCACATCTTCTTCATTAATCATAGGAAGGAAGACTGAATCTATATAGGACTGCAACAAACTAATGACTTTGCCTCCCTTTGTAACCTTCCTCTGACAGCTATACTATTGGGTTACAAGGAGAGTCACACTACCGCAGTCCCCACTGCCTCATTTGCATAGAATTAATGATGCATGCATATGCAAATGAGCATTTTAAACAATGTTGATTACTGCCTATGTATTCATAGGCCAACAGTCACACATGTCTGACATGCCACTTCTGCATGTAATTTGCACTGCGGTAAAGGGCAACTGGTCCTGTCTCTCACGTAGACTCATCATGGCTGTGGGCACTGGTGATAACTGCTTCATCTGTGTCTTGACTGATGTTTATTTATTGGTCTGGATCCCTTGTCTGAGATGGGACCATATCATTGGTAATGTCAACAGTGCAGAACTAGCTGTGTTGCGCAGGAAAATATAAAAATTTGCATTAAATTCAAGGCTGCATGAAGATCAGCAACAATTCACAGGTTCCACATACATGCTATATGTGTTCTGCAAATATAATCCTTTACCAGTGTCCTCTGTGTATAGTCCACTGCACGAACACAGCAGTCTGACACACACACACACACACACACACACACACCCTTTGAAATATGCAATATTTTTTCTCTCCTTTAAGACACGATAAGTCATGATGGGATCTTGTTTTAGACCCTCGATGTTCTCAACCGTTTGAGCTTGTGGATACATCATAGCGTGCTATCATCCAACTCCTGGCCCACAGAGGCCCATTGAAGCCATTCAGACCAGCCCTCTCATTTGATTAAGGGTTCTTCAGTTGTAGGCCAATAGCACTGAGAGCCTCTGCATGTCAATCCCTCCCCCTTGTCTTACTCTCCTCTCTACTCCCCCCCTCCCTCAGGTCAGCCCTGTTCCTAGATTGTTGCATCACTAATATCTACATGTCGTGCTCTGTCTTACCACTGCCCCACAGGAACAGTCAGGAGTGGAGAATATCTTTAAAAGAGACAAGGAAAACATCAATATTAGTGAGAGAGTGGAGAATTACGACAGTTACAATTAGCCACCAATATTTCTAGATATTGAAAACAATAAAGCCAAGACTGAAAATGGGCGATTGTTCTAAAATATAAAGGAGATGTGCTGTAAGGTTTATTATGGGAAGGAATTTTTTCTTTTGTAGTCTTATTTTTCCCCTTACAATCAGGGTCACAACCCCTGCTTTTACAAGGTTCCATTTCAACACGTATTACACTTTATTGTGTCAATATTTACGATGCGGTTGTAACCTACATTCACATTATATCTGTGCTTTGTCACAATTTGCATTTATAGGCTTACACTAAATGGCCTATTTCAGTTATATATGTTCTTGCAAGGGTGACTCCAAAGTTATGACTATTTTTATAATGCATGGGACCACAAGGTTTTCGTACAGCCCATTTCTTGTATGGGCTGACACCTATAAAAAAAAAGTATTAGAATCAATATACTAATGTATTTTTTCTTCAATTTTTTATTTCTTTTCTTTAGCCTGACACAAAATGGTAATGAATGCTCAAGGGATGTTTACCCCATTTAGATTTTATAGAACTTGGTGTCTGCATTGATTAATGTGCACCTAACCTATGTTTTCTTTTTGAGAGTTGGAGGTGGTGTGTGTGTGTGTGTGTGTGTGTGTGTGTGTGTGTGTGTGTGTGTGTGTGCATGCATTCATGCATGTGTGTTTGTGTGTGTGTGTGTGCGTGTGTGTGTGAGACTGTTTGTGTGCTGGATGGAGGTTATATTTTGGGGTGGTATGATTGAAACCCCCCGTGCTTCCATGTGGAGGTAATGAACCTGAAGACAAGCAGCGGCTAGCCTGAAATTTCATGCATTGAGAGAGTGTCAGGGCATACATAAGGCTGGCTTGGTCATTTGTTATCGTTAATCTTTACATTTATGGCTGCAAATATGTTATTAGGAGGTGTGTCCTGAGTATTTCACTTTGATTGGGCTTTGCTCTATGACATATTGATCAGCTGAGTTGGAGAAGTGACAGGCAGAAGACCAAAGTGACCGAGACCTTGACTTTGGACATTTGCAAAGGCATGACCATGAATGTCTGGCTTATATTCAGCATCCCTGGTAATTTCCCTTTGTAGGGGAATCAAGGGCACGTAAAGCCCATCGCATTTAGACCCACCACGAGCTGGCTGGGTGAGTAAGTGACAGCATACACGGAAACCAAGAAGGGGTCCGGCAATGACCAGCAGCCTCCTACGGATTACATTCCAGGAAATCCTATCCATCTTCATTCAAGCATTTCAGTGCTCAGTGAAATGATGCGGCAGGGTGGACCAGATTCAGATTGGTTCTATGTGTTTGTGTGTGTCTGTGTGTGTGTGTACGCATAGGTCATATCCAGACTTCACCAACTATTCCAGGCTGTCCTTTTTTAAATAGCTTTTAGCATGCAGGCTCACACCCCTCTACTTGCTGTTGAATTTAGCCCTAATAAGCTGACACAATTCCTGTTCTAATCATCCATGGAAATTTTTACAGGTGAGCTGCGACTTGCCAGGGGCCCAGGTCAAAGCCTTGCATTATGCTGCACACAGCTCATGTCTGCTGCCATCTAGAAACGACAGAGCCGGGATCTCAATCAATTATATAGCAGTCTGAGGCCATAACGGCACTTGCTATTTGCTAGTTCAAGCAGCAAATCCCATGATAAAACCAACAGCGACCTATCATATGCAAAAAGAAAAATGTCAGAGTTAGTTTATTAATGAACCACGTCTACCTCACCTATTTATGCAGTGGCATTGCTTGCACCATATCAGTCTTTGTAAGTCAGAAAACAATATGCCATTAGTCATATGAAAATTCAGGGATGGAAAATTTCCAATTCATGAAAACGGTCCCATATATACATACATGCACAGATGCATTTGGGGGCAATGTTGTGGAACTCACTGATCAGTGTCTGATGAAGGTAACATTTCTCTCTGTCTGCAGTTAGACTAATGTGAAGGGGAAAGCCATTTGGCACACTGCACTTGCTGACATTTGGGAAGATTTAGCGATTTGTAGAGAGAGACAATTGCACTAGATTGTGTGTGAATCAGCATTACTCTACGAGGTGATGTCATGCCTGTAGTCACTAAGCTGCTTTCAGGCTCACATGCAGAATGTGCTTGGTAATTGTGGAATGTGTTTAATCCAAGTACTGAAACGCTTTGTAATACAGATTCATCGCATGTGTTTCTTCCTTGTTTGAGACGGGGCTTTCTGTGAATTTGGGACATTCATCCTAATTCATAATTGCTCATATGTCTTGAGCTATGAAAACAAAATGCACAAAAAAAAAAAAAACTAAATTAGGAACAATTTCATTTCCTTTCCAGACAGGAAAAAGAATGTGTAGCAGTGCATGTATTGTATTGTACTTTCCGGCCACAGCTGTTACAAGTTGTCAGCATACTACTTCACCAATTTAAAATGAGGATTAATCTAGGTGTTGACCTGGCCACCAAGGGACTGTAATCCCAATCAGAGCTAAACCATATTTTATGCTAATAACAGTTCATTTTATTAATTTGATATTAAAAGTGGTGACGTGTGTACATATATATAAATAAATTATCATGCTTAAATGTCATCAAGATTAATGGAAAGACCAACAGACATTGCATTTATGGAAATTACAATATTACTCTTTGTAAACCGTGGTCCCTGCTAATGGATTTTATGCACCTTTATGGCAGAAAGCTATGGCACCCAGAGAATAGAGATCAGCTGGAATTGTGTAGGTCATTATGCATCTGGACTCCCAACCTTCCTCTCTCCTTAGTCCAGTGCCCAGCTCCAGGCTGTAAATTAGAAGGACAAGTTGTGCGCGACAATCACTGTTTATTGCTCTGTTTAAATTCACCCTCCATTCGGAACGACATATTACGGGGTGTAGCTTTAAAAAAAAAGAAAAGAGGGCATTTAATATAAATGATCTGGTGTTGATTGTGATGGATATACTATGTAGAGACACCTTGCCTTCAAGGGCATAGAGGGATAAGCTATCATTTTCTTCCTCTTACGCATGAAGGGAAGAATGACGGAGGGTCCAATGTCATCACAGTGTCTACACTAACACACCGCAACTCACTGAACAACACACACAACCTGATATGCAACAAGAATTGTTTTTACAGCCTACATGGATTGTTCTGGAGTAGTTTACGTGGTTTTAAATGTGCAATGAAATCGGAGCGTTTAACCGTGTACCGAAAGTCATCTTAAATTCTCTCCTTGGTTGCTCTCGGCAAAAAGGGGCCCCATATGTTTGAGTGTGCAACGGCAAACAACAGGCTCCTCGCTTTGTAGGTGACCTTCTGTCACATATTTTGCTGAAGCTACTGCAAGTTTTAGTCTCAGTAGTGTTTTTGCCTCCCCACACCTTTGCTGGTATTTCAATAAAGAGAGCCAAAGTGACCCAGCTTTATAAACCTGCGCTCAGCATAATAAGCCTATGTTACGATTAATGAGACACCCAGGGCATTATTTGTTATCTTATATATCTTATTGATTGCATTGTCTTTCATCTTTGCATGCGTGCACTCTCACTCTGACTCTCTCCACCAACTCTCTTTCCACCCCTCGGCTGTCTGTTTTGCTCTCTCTCAGTCTCACTCACTCGCTCTCTCCCCTGAGTCCACTGTTCTTGGCTATATAGGAGCTGTTGAAGGTTGAATAGTCATGGCATGCAAAGTGCAAGCTTGTATAACTACGCTTCCATTACCTGCAGCGTGCGCGTGCTAATAAGTCATCTTAAGTCAATGACCCGTATATATCAAGCTTCTTAAAGTAGCGATCCAGGATCACTGCCCATGCAGGTTCGCTTAACCATCTTATTTATAACAGACTTCAAAGGCTCAAGTGATTCTCGATTAGGCCTCCCACTTTGAAATGTTTGGTAAAAACCAACTGGCTGCAGGGGAATTGGGCGTAACTCACTCACACACAACACACACACACGCACAGCTACCATACAAATAGTGCCTTAAGTGTTGATTGACCTCGTCTCAGTTCCAGGATATGAGAGTGACGCCTGAAGGAAGCTGGACAGCCACATTTTGTTTGATCACATCCAGCAGTGCGGCTACTGGCAAATTTCAAATGCTGCTCACTTATTAAAGGAAAGCTCTGCTGTTTAATGAAAGCAGAGAGGATTGGAAGTGACACAGCATAAACAGGAACTGTCAAACAATTAAACAGTGTAAAGAGCACAGATGAGCCACTGATGAATCTGGCTGTCGGAAGCCATTTAGCGAGGCTAAGCCAAGTAGCCTGAAAGGTGGTTCTATCTGTCCATCCTTCCATCTGTGACAGTTCCTCACAGTGACTTAGACAGAGACTTAGACTTTAAAGTGTTTGAATGACATGAATGCCATGGCTTGAAACCAGAATGACAACCAGAGTTAAAATTCTTGGCTTTATTGGCCAAGTATGTGGAAACATACGTGGAATATGTACTTACGCAGAACACAAACACAGAGCTAGGAATGACAACAAGAAAAACTGATCAAATAAAGGTAAAGCATAAAGAATGATGAGTGGTCAGGACTGTAGGCCTACTGGACAACAGCATGTAAAAAAAGCAGATGTATATGTAGTGAAATCACTAATGGCCAACACCATGAAAGTCTGTATACAAGTGAAGTGTTCTGCATGTTATAAACAGTACAAGTAGTGAGTAAAAATTACAAATAGAGCAAAGAAGCAAATAGAAGTAGTGCAAAGAAATAAATACTGGATGAATATTCGTACATGGGGTGGATCTCTTGTGTACATTATATGCTATTTATACATTATACACATACATTATGCAACAGCATGCAGGATTCATATTGACAGTTATGTACAGCGAGCAGGATTTGTATTGACAGTGACAGTACATGACGATATCTAAATGTCAAAGACTGTGTTTTAACTTTAAAGTGGTTTTTATGAAGAACTTAATAATGTGTACATCTAAGTAAAGCTAAAATTGCTGTATGTTCATGCTCAGATGCTGCCTTTTGAAGAGTAAGTGATCTTCTTGGCTGGTGGAGCCTGGGAATTTGGGAATATGCAAGGTAAGCACTATTACTAAGGCTATTAACCTTGACACCATTATGCAAAGTGGAGAAGAATGGCACTAAAAGACTTCTCATAATAGAAAAATAACAGGGAAACGCCACGAGCAAGTAAGAGATCTTAAGAGTGAAACAGAAGGGGAAAAAGAAAGAAAGAGAAAATGATTGTTGATAGCAGAATTATTTCAATGAAGCGATGAATAGTGAGGTGCGAGGCTTCTTTGTGAGTGCCTGAATCACTGTTGTATGTTTATGATAAATGAGCGCTCCTTCTCTCTTCTGTCAGGGTCCCTTGACCAACAAATAGCAGGCTAATGGCAATGGCTAAAACATATGGTAATGGGCCTTCGCAATGCTCTGCTATCAATGACACCTAGAACCTGCAGGGCTGCTATTCATGTGAACTATACAGTCATCTTCATATTTAGTGTCTACTATGTATTGTTTGGGATGATTGAGTATCTGATTAGCATTATGTTTGCTGCTTGGATTCTTCACCCCAACCCATTGTGCCTCATTGAATGGGAATCATGTCATTACACAATAACTAGTGCAAGAGCAGTATTAGCTTTAGATCTTTTGGAGCATGTAGTCAAAGCTAATAAAGATTGTGTTGTGATGAATATGGGCGTTAACCCAGACTTTTTTATAGTGAGTTTACAAAACCAAGGTATTTCCATCATGTGTAAAATCACAAACCTGGGTTTCATGTTTCATCTCTTCTCCCCTAGTGAATTAAGATACTGTTGCCCATTCAGTATATCTCTCAAACCTTGGGATTAACTTCAATCTTTATTTTAATTCCACTTCAAACATCTTAAGACAGACTGACACACATACACATGCATGCACTATCTCCCAAAACTCTCATCTACACCCCATCTCCCAGTTGACAGTGACCAGAATCCTGAATCCCCTCTTAGCTTTGTGTGAAATGTAGAATAGCTCTCCTCTCCCCTGTGCTAATCCAGGCCCGACCAACCCCACAGCACTGGCCTGTGACAGATACAAAGTTACAAAGCCGCTAATCTCAGTGCCCCTGTAGCCTGGGGGTCAGTGGGGAGCTCCTCAGCCTAAGCAGGGCCATCCTGAGAGGCCAAGGCAGGAGATAGCTAGGCCTCAGCCCTCAGCATCAAGCCTTGCCTGTCGGATTAATGCACCTAGAGGGACATGGTGTTTCTGATGGGCCGCAGGCTCACAGGATCACAGGCTCACAACACATGGGACTCATGTAGTTATTACAAGAGAGAGGTGGAGATGTGTGCTATCACACTGCTAGCGTCCAATCCACTGGTACATTTCGCAGAGAGATAAAGACCAATGGGAAGGGAGAAAATAACACAGCCAGACAGCTATTCTACATAAAGATAAAATGAGTATGTTATGTTTACACGTTGAACTTGTAAGTTTGAATTTAGCTGGAGGGCAATATGTAGAAGAGTAGAGGAGAACTCAAATTGTACATTAGCAGAGAAAAAGATGTTCCCATCCCTTCCCTGAAGGATGCAGCAGTGCACTTATATGATGATGAGAACTAGTTCAATAATTTATGGTGATAACCATCATCAGCAGCCCAAATCGATTCTTATCTTTGCCTGTGTTGAGCAATGTTACATTTTTAATGTTCTTGTCATTTTGATTAAGATCATGTCATTGCCTTTGTCCTCATTTATAATGTGAGTCAGAGAGCTCTGAGAGCAGTTTTTGTGTTTAATTAGCCTGATCCAACACATAGCATCCCTAAAAGCCATCATACAGATTCTTGCCTTACAGAACACAACTGTTTGAAAATTTAAAAATGGAATATGGAAAAAGCATATTCAATGTCTGTGGGAATATGTGCTTATGATCAGGGCTGTGGCGGTAAAATTAGCATGGGTAAACCCCACTACTGCTACTCTTTTCAAAGTTAAAGTGCTACATGAAGCAGCACTTCAACTTGCATGGTGTTTATTAGAGCCAGTGTAATTTGTGGGATACAGAGCTATGGAGTTTACATACAGTACGTGCTAACTTGAGCTACCACGCTTCATTAATAAACTGGATGGTTAAAAACAAATCTAAAAATAACTTTAGCCTCACTTATGTGCTAGTAACTACTTAGTTTGTGACTGTTTATACACAGTGTTGGGGGTAATGTGTTATAAAAGTAGTGCATTCCAGTAATATATTACTTTTAGCAATAACCAAAGTTACTTACAGGTTAACAACGTATTACTAACAGAATTTTGGTAATATTATTACATTTACTAGGTCAAGAAATGCGTAACCAGACCTTGTCATCTGGGGTTGACAATGTCATTTATGACATCAAAGTATGTTGTATACGACATAGTAAAATGTCCTAGCTGCGTGTTAAAGACTTACATTTTTTGCTCAGAAGGATACTGTTGTGTCAGTACTTTGTAATCCAGCCTTGAATTGCACTATGTTTTTGGAGACTGTAAAATACAAGTGCCCATACAATATGCCCATACACCTGCCCGCCCAATCGCGAGCAGGGCTAAGCTGTCATTCATGATGTTTCACCCCGTTTTTATAGCATTAAATAAATAATTAAAACCAAACTGATCAGAAAAAACACTTGAACATACATCAGCGTGATAAGAAGTATCTTAAACGACAGAAACCATCTTTGGGAAAAATGTATTTAAGGTGTGCTTTGAGTTTTTAGTTTGGCTCATGTCCTACCTGATATTATTGAGGGGAAGGAGTTTAAGACCTATACTGCAGCCCACCACCAGGGGGCAATCGAGATGTTTTGGCTTCACTTTTGAGAAGCTCTCATGTCGTCCATCTTTATATACAGTTTAAAATTTTTGTTAGCATAATTGTTAGCCGGGGTCGCCCCCACTGTTCAAAACACACCTGTTAAGAACATTCCACAGGCTCATTGGCCACAAGTGATAGTGTTATGATTGAGGAATGAAATGGGCATCCTCGAAAGTCGCAGATTTGGTCCCCCCACCCCCCCCCCCAATGTTGACTCCATGGTTTCGGCCTTGAAAGTAACTTGCCCAACAGTATTCATACAGCAGATAATTATGTGATGTTTAAAAAGTCATATATTTGTTTTTAAATCCCACATAGCACAAATGGGTATGGAGTTCCATTGCTCTGTGTTAACAGGATACAGTGGTGCTGACATGACGATACAATGATCTAAATGAGAACAAAATGATGCGATCAATGCGATCCTAGAACACAATAGAAACTGTGAGACAGAGCCCAGTTACAATGTAGGATCATGTGTAAAGTATCTGTAAACAGCGAGGGGGGTGCTGCATAAGTGGATGGAGTTTTTCCTCCACTACTTATGTTTTTAAACCAATATTCGTAAAATATTCAGGCATTTATTATTGTAAAAATCTATTAACCACCGGAGGCATTAAAACAATTTTGTTGATGACTAAGATTAGGTTGCAGGTGAGCAGTATGCTTTTAAGCTGGCTAATTCCTGTTTCTAATCATGCAAACACACTTTGAAATGGCACACACACGCAAACACACGTGCACACTAACACACCTGAGCACGCAACACAGCAGCATCAGTATCCTGTGGTACATACACATCAAATGACTGGAACCCTGAGGGCTCAGGCAGCTGATGATGGGGGATTAGGAGTGGTTGGTTGTCAGCAGGATGCATTTGTGAGTGAGCGTGTGTCTGTCTGTATGTTTGTGAGTGTGTAAGTGTGTAAGAGAGAGAAATTTTGCTGTTTCTGTATCCCATGCCTGCTGAATCTGGTGGGTGGAGGTGTTTATGGCCTAAAGATGTCCTTGCACTTGAAATCCTGAAATCTGCACTGAAAGTGATGAGGTATTAGGAAGGAATGCACACGTAAATCAGGTCTAGGCCTCAAATAGTTTGGCAAATGTCAGGGAGTGAAGCAATTTTTTGTCATAATCTTGGCAAAAAGTGGGAACCATTATGTCCACTCACGTGTACAGCTTCTGGGATACTCACAATATTATAGTGCTGTTTTTACATCACATCCATATTCAAATATTAATTTATCTAAAACCAATTAGTTAAATGATAGAATGTCAGCTACACAGAGTGCATTTTTGTCTCAATTGTCACCCTGTTTCATATTCATAAACCCTCCACATGACATTTTCCCACTCTCGTGTGATATCCTGTGTCCACAAGGCACTCCTGTTTAGAGTGCCTTCTCATCCAAGCTCTAATTCAAAGCCTAAAATTATGGCTGAGTTAAATGTTCTGTTCCTGATGCACTGAAATAATGCTAAATTACAGATGGCTGGTTTTATTTGTGTGAATAAATTTGTGAGCTTAATGGTTTGTAAAACATGGTTTCTATGCGTAGTTTACAAACAGGGAAGGATGCTTGAATCTGTGTTATTCCATGAAATACAATTACTGTTAATTTGGGGAACATACAATAATTAAGTGAAGAACAAAAAAATAATTCTAGTTTCCTGCTGTGAGTTGGGGAAATAATTCCATAACCAGTTATGACTTGATTTCTGTGCTGATCAAAACCCACTGAAGCATTCACATATTTTTTGGCAACAAAAATACACTGTGGCTCTTGAGCTGTAGCAGTACACATTCTACCTAACCTATGAACGAGGTAGCTCCAAATCATACTATAAATGAATAAATACATATCTGATCATTCTGTCTGAAATTATATCTACTCCTAACAGATGGGAAAACACTGCCCACAATTAGGCAGCACATGGCCAAGATCTGTCCATTTCTGGGAAGTAAAGCTGACATATTTTCCAGTTATCTGCCAGTATCTGACATTAATCTGGCAATAGAAAAAAGCATTTGGCACGGCCTCCCGTGGTGTGTGCTTCCTGTCTGTATCTTTGGACGATACTCTATTTGGGACGACATCTTCTTTTTTCTTTTTTTTTTGCCTTTGTTGGATTCAGAAAAACACTCAGAACTGATTCTGATGTGAATGTGAAGACAACCTGTTGTCATAATAATTTCTAGAAGCATCTGAAGAACAGCTGTAGAATTACTGAAGATACATAAATGGTAAATTGACTTGGATTTATATAGCGCTTTACAACACTTGTCACATTCACCCATTCACTCACACATTCAAACACTGGCGGCAGAGACTACCATCTAAGGTGCCATTTGCTCATCAGGAGTGGTAACCATTCACACATTCACTCACACGTTGACGGCTACGCCTCGGGGGCAACTTGAGGTTCAGTATCTTGCCCAAGGACACTTCAACACACTGACTGCAGGGGTCAGATGTCGAACCACCGATCCTCCGACCACTCTACCTTCTGAGCCACGGCCTCCCATATTAAACTTCAGTCTTGGAAGTTCTGCACTCTTTGTTTGCACTGAGCACATTCACGAGCCCCATATTGGGATTGTCAATTATTTACATTAAGAATGATATGAGAATTATCCATCAATTTATCAGCATTACAAATTTTTTGACATGCTAAATGCACTATGTTGTTGACAGTGACAGTTCAGTACATGAGGGACCGCTGGTAAGTAGACTTGATCAAGATTGAGCATAGCAATAATCAAACTCCTTTGGACACTACACCTGCTAACACTGCAGAGAGCTCAGTTGTTCCCCCACGTGAGAAAGCTGGGTACTATCAAATCAGCAGATTCAGGCAACTGCAAGCAGTCTTTTATTTTTAGTTAATGACTGAACAAACAAACCTTGCCTCAGAGCTGTACCCTCTGGTGGGTGTGGCTGCCCGTGGCTTGGGAGCTGCCCTCTAATAAGCATCCTTTCACAAAAAAAGCCCAATATTTGCTCAGCAACTGGGGACGGAGGAGCCGTTAGGGAGCAGGATATTGGTTGGCTATGACAATGCACATGAAGACCAAGCATGACGGGGAGGGGGTTGAGATTGAGGAATGGATGGAGCAGCAGAGGAGGGGAAAGGGGATGGTGTATTAAAGGAGGAGGAGGAGGAAGGGGGTGAAGTAGTGGTGAGTGCTGATGGTTGGGCAGGGGGCCTTTTCTGCCACATATAGCACTACGAGGAACAGATGGGGCCTGATAAATCCTGAAAGGGAGGCATTACCTGCCCAAGTCACCAAGCAGCCACAATTATCACAGGGCTCTGGGTTCATTGTCAATTAGAGTGGCAGTTAAAGCCAGGCAGCAGCTGTGGCAGATGGCTGGGATCCAGAGAGGCTGGGGGAGCCGGGACAGAGGCCAGCCCCCAGGCTCTCTCCACCTCTCCTCCTACTTTTTTTTTCTCCATCTCTCTGTCTCTTTACAGAAAGGTCTGCTTTCAAACACTTCCTCATTTTGTGTGTGTGTGTGTGTGAGAGAGAGAGAAGAGAGAGATGATGAGGCAAACTCTCACTCTGTGCGTAGCGAGGACCAGAGACACCATTCACTAGAGAGACTGCAAGAAAACGGCATTGTTTGATTTTTAATGCATGCTGCCTGAAAATCTCATATCCACAGAACAGCATCTTTTGTGATGCAGTCAGCAAATAGTGCATTCATTATTTGAGTGAGCAATTAGTATTTCCCGTTTGTGCGGTTATGGCAAATGTCTTGGCTGACATTCTTGACCGCGATAAGTAATTTATAGAAGTGAGATCATGATCAATAGTGAAGAATAGTTGCCCAACAAGATGTTACATTAGAGGACTAATTAATCACATGCAGTCATATGGTAACATTTTCTATTTATTCTAATTGTTGTGCCTTTTCACTGCCAGGATTCACTCACTCAAACAATGTTGGAGGATGCACAAAACCAAAATGTGCCTTAGCGGATTCAATTATGATTGAGAGCAGGAGACTCTCTTTGGGCATAAGTTTAGGCTCCAGCTCTTTTTTTTCTTCCCATCACCTGCTTCTGTGGCTGTGCACCAGCAGTATATGGGCGACTGAAGGGCAGCCTTTTGCTGAGTTTGTCCCTGTGATCTTCCAAGCAGTCTCCCCCTGCCTCCCAGCCTGAGCCAAAGCTCACCAGCAGGCTTCACTTTCAGCAAGTATCACCATTCATCACTAGGCAGGGGTGCTGAAGGGGGTGGGGGTGGGGGGTTAGGGGGGTACGGCAGGGGGCCAGTAAAGGGGCAGTGTGTGTGCCCCTCACCCCTCCTCTTTTCTTCTCCACAGGCTGCTGAGAATATAGGCCTCTGCCACAGACAGCAGCCACACTCCTCTCTTACAACCCTTACAATGGAGCTCCAAATTTATTCAGGGGAGGAGAGACCTGCTCCCTTCTATTGCTCCCCTGCTCCTTCACCCTTGTCTCTTGCCCCCTCCTATTCTGCTTTTTTCTCTGTGTTGCCGTCTTTCCTTGACTCCCCTCCCTCATCCCTTACCCCTCTCCCTCCTCTCCACCATGGTCCCTCTCGCCCGTTTCTCCCCACTGGGGCATCATTCCTCCTACTTTGTTCCACCAGTCCTGGGCCCAGCGTCTGGGCTGTCCTGATAGCAGAGAAGAAGTAGCAGCCTATCCATCTGCCTGCCCTGGGCTTGCCAATGAAAAAAGAGGAGCAGAGGTCCTCATTCATAACAATAGCCATTAACAATGCTAACAGCACTGGTGTTGCTGCTGTAGAGGCTGGGGAGCGAAAGGTTGCAGGGACTGGGACAGGGGGCTGTGAGCACTGGGACTGCAGGGGCCAGACAGTAAAGTATGACGGGGGCCTGGGAGGGCCTGTCGCCGGGCAGAGTTGGAGATTGCAGAGATCCGATAGGTTTACAGGACAGACAGCGCTCTAAAGCATGTTGTTGGGGCGTTAAGCAAGCCCTCAGAGTCTCCGAGGCCTGTAAAGAAATATTGATTTCTCTTTTTTTGCCTGTGGTCAGACAGCATGTGATGTCCTGTCCAGTGCCTTATGGCCTCATGCCCAGTTATTTAGGAGTCTGCAGCTCAGCACTACTTATTTCAAACATTGTGGAGCGTCTTTGTTTTCAAAACCTTAATTTTGATCTCATAAAATAGCAGACAAACGGACTGCATAACAACACCACAGTGAATGGTGATTTACTAAGTAGGCACTGCATCAGCAAAAATACAGTACAATGTGGGTAAACTTACTGACAGTCATACAATAGCTGTAATGATGCCAAAGTAGGCCAAATTTACCTCTGGTACTTTCCCGGCTTCCCTCCTGAGTTTTGACACATTTTCACATTTATCAGGAATGCCTATCTGTCTCCAGTAACAACAAAAGGCACCCCCACTAAAGAACAACACTGCATGGAGCCTCCTGTGAAATGGTTTACAGTAGGCCCTCCCTCACCGTGCTTCTCATCCCTCCAATCAAGCTGTCAAAAAAGCACAGTCCTTTGTATTGAGTGTTTTAATTAGATTTGGATGGATTTCAAATCTGCTCTTGTTTCCTGGAATGATTCTGAGTGAAAGAAGAAACCCAACAACAAGATTACCCACTAATCTATCCTTTAGTTACAGCTACTAAAATCTGTCCATCTGCCCATCCATTCAAACACACAGTGGAGCTTTTGTAGATATTAAAATTTGCATATTATCTTGTGCTTCTTTTATTTAGACTTATAATGAAATTCCTCATCTTGGAAACCTGTAAGACATGAAGGGACATCAGGAACATGCGGTAGATTTACAGCACATTTGTGTGATTTGGATTTTTTTAAACTTGCATGCTGGCAGTCTAGACTGTTGTGGGTGTAACTTAACCTGATTAATCGGCTGTGTATCATTTTCCTATTCCTCCTACATGCAATATGGTATATGCACTTGATCCTCTCAACATGCTTTCATCAATACAATTGAATTTGTCCACAGGGCAGTGAAACTTACTGTATACCATCAATGATTCTGATCAATATGATCCCGTTATGGCAACTTATGCGAGGTGGCACAATCAATATTGTACATCGTCAACATCACTGTCTTCCAGACTAATAGCCTTCAGTATCCAATATGGACTTCAGCTATCTCTTCCCAAGACCTTTGTACCTAACACAGGCTAAAAGTATGAGTGTATGCAAAGGTATGGACAGCTCTAAGTACTTTTTTAACAGCAAACACGGTGGGTAAACAATTTGATGGCTCACAAGGAAATTGCCTGGAAAGCGGATGCAGACTACGCATAATTTGCTGACAAAATTGTCAATGAGTTAATGATCATGGAAAATTGGCAGAGCGTTGCAGCTTTTCAATTCGCTTTCATTTCTATTGGCAGGTGCTGGTCTCACTCTCCTTGATGACAACAAAGGCTGTATACATACCAACACAGAACTTTCTGCTGCTCACAGAATGCACCGAGACTGAAATAAAATATTTTTTCTTGCTGTAAGGCACTCTTAGTTCCAGGTTGTCACCTCAGTAATATTAAACAGTGGTGACCCCCGGTTTGGCAGGTGAAACAAATATTAACCTCTTTTGTTGGGTCTGCTAATTGTTTAGGAAACTCTTGATTTCATTAATTATTAATAATGAATCTATGGTTGGATTGCTTTTGCAGTAGAAAGAAGAATAAGTGAGAAAGTTCTAATCACAAATTTGCAAAATATTGCAATTTGAAATTGGGATCCAAGTTGAATATTTTCTCCCAGCAGCTCTTAGAAAAAGGAAGCCGTGGCCACAGCCCTGCATTAAAACAGTGCAGGGGGCTGTGTTGGTGGGGGCATGTTGTTTAAGGTACCCATGAGACAAAGAAATACAATCCAGGAAATCCAGTTGGAGTAACAGATTAATGCATTTAAAGGCTTAAAGGCACCAAAACACAACAGTTCGTAATACACGCAGACAGGATTTCACTACTCTCATAGAGGTGATTTGAGCGCACTTGCTCATGAAAGTTGGTGCGTATTACAATTGAGGATATAGAGACAAAGTTTTGGTTTGTCCAGATCTCTGCTTATCAACTTTATCAGAGCCGCTCTTGCAGGCTAACCGAGAGAAAAATGTGCTTCCCCGAGAAACCATCTGTGTTGTCTGATTGATTGACTGATGCTATGTGGATACCGTCTGTTCTGTTGTCTGTCCCTGTATAAAAACTTGAAAAAAGAACCACTGTCCCAGTATACTGGTCTCTGTGCTGTTTAAAACATGAATCCAGCTAAATGCAAAATAGAGTGTAATTGTGTAACGTCTGGGACCTTTCACTCCTCTCTCTCTCGGCCCATGTATCCTGTTCATCTGTACTCTAACTTTGGAAATCACCTGACTCTTCAGAGCCCAACACCTTAAAAGGTAAATTGTAAGATTTATTATTCAAATGCTTAGAAAGAATTTGTTTTCTTATTTGAAATAGCTAAAGGCAGTGGAGCAGTGTTTTAGGATGGGCTGCACCCTGCGCCCCCATCGCTCTCCTACAGGCTGAGGATAATCAACACAGACGTTCTGGCTCCTTTTAAGAAAAGGAAGGTTGGCAAGAGAAATGTTATTGCTTTTAGATTATTATGGCAGCTGATATTTTTTTTGGAACATCAGGGTCTTTGAGGAAAAATCAATATCTCTCCGTATACCTTTGCTAGCCGGCTTCCTCACACCGCCAATCATGCCCCCTTCCACTTCCTCCTCCAACATGTGCACACAAAATTTATGGTTTGATAGATGCAGTAAATAAATTATATAACACACAACAATAAAGCAACCAAAAAGAACAACCCACATTTGAATAAACAAAGAAAACTCAATTGCACCAATACATTGAATTGTATTGATATATTGACATATGCCAATGTATGCTAGTTTGTTCTGCAAATCCCCATAAATTGGCTCTAAGCCAGCTTTTTTAGGTCAGAAGGGGACTTATTGCTGTGATCAAAATTGCATGACCCTGTCATGCAGAACATGAGTCCAGAAGACATGTGCATAGACATGGTCCAAACAGGTCTTGAATTCCTGCCTGTTTGTCCTTCCACTCCTTGCCCTTTTATATTAGGTTATCTCCTCGGCATACATAATTTAATATTACTGCTACATTTAAAACGAGAGAAAAAAAAACATGTAAAAACAGTGACCTTGCTCTAAAAAGGTGCAACATTCTTCATTGTATCCATTTTAAGATGAGGTCTGGGAGCCTGTCTTTTTTTTTAAATAATTTTTTTAACATCTCCCCCCAAAATGTCTTTGCACGACTCCTTAAAACAAGAACTCTGCTTCAAGTAAAAAAAAAAATTCTACATATGTGAAAATGAGAATTTCTATAATTTGTTTCCTGTGTCAACCCCTGCATTGGATTTGGTGCACAGGCTGACACTACTCAATAACTGTAAGCTCTTGATACATGCCAGAAAGCATGAACTCTGTCCACTGATAATGAAGCAGGTGACTGCTGTATGGCTTCAGAATGGTCTCAAATGCACAGTTTAATGACCGTGTATGTGTGGGTGCCTGTGTGTGTGTGTGTCATCCTTGTGTGGCTCTATCGCAAGGCTCCTGTCAGGTCCGTAATTGACAGTCTAAGTGGGGCAGCCGAGAGGCCAGGCCCTGTTAATTTATTTTCTCAGACTCTCCATCCATATTTATGAGCCCCTGCTGTTTTGTCTATCACCACCGATCAAACTTACTGTGTAATTGTACTCGCTTAAGCAAGAGAGCCACGTGTGAGTGGTCACTCGGCCCGCAACATTCACATCAGTCTTTATTATTTCATTAATATCCCCAGACCAAGAGAAAGAGAAATAGAGGAGGAACGAAAAAAGATGCCAGTGGCACCCATGATTAGAGATCAGGAATAGAATAAGCTGCCAGAATCAGGTCATGATGCCAACACCCTCTGATCTGGCTGAAACTAATTGCGGTGGCTCCTGCAGATGTGGGTCCCATCTCCTTTTAGCCATAATAGCCATGTCTATCATGGTGTGGCACAAACTCATTCATCATAAACCATCATTAACGCAATGATATTCTAAACACAATAAACTCAAAGCTTAGGGGAAACGCATCCTAATTTAAACCAATAATCAGTGCCATGCATCATCTAGCCTTAATGCAAGACCGCCTGCTATGCTTTAAGTCAAGTGGCATCGTGTTGACTTGCATTATATTTACCTCGGCAGGGAAAAATTCATTGCCTTTTGTAGACTACAAGCAACACGCAAGGCTTGTTGGTGTTTACCTCCAGTCATCCCCCTTTAATGAATTTAATTTGTTTACAAACTAACCTCAAGGAAATATTTGCCGGAGAGACCTTGATGTTTGTGGTGTTAGACGGGGGCATACCTGTATCGTCAGGGGTAATAGTGTAATTATGTGCTATTTTGATCCCATAAACATACATTCATTTCCATTCATTACGACTTGTTATGTTTTCATCAAAACAACACTGCAGCCTGATGTAAGCATGCATAATGGGGATTACTGTAAGTGGCCTGGTGTCAGGCAGCTCCACTTTCTCTCTGAACCTTCACTTACAAAACAACAGTTCAGCCTCGGTTAATGCAGACTCGCGCTCACTTCAAGTAAAGTTTATGATCGTGGGATTAAGTGCCAGCTTTTTGTGACATTCTTTTTTTGCATGAATTATATTCCTCTGTGGGTGCGCCGAAAGAAAGATTTAATAAGTATTATGAATTTGGTTTTTGTATTAGGTCCAGAGACCCAACAATGCATACTTAAAAGGCAGCACTTAATGCGCACTGGATAAATCATTTAAGTCGCTCATTTACTTGAGCTCAAAAGCTTTAATTTGCATGTTGTTTTCACATTTTCATCCC
>JBBPCS010000374.1:6648894-6666899 GCA_037974645.1 Hollardia meadi | reverse complement strand
CCCCCCCCCCCCCCCCCCCCCCCCCCTTTCAAAATCTCTGATTGAGTGCAGTTGCTAATGGCTGCATTGTGAGTTATAAACTACAAATGAATTCTCTTCAGTCCAAATGAAACTTACTCTGATATGGGCTCCCAGCATGCATTGATGATTAAAGAAACCCTCCCCGTGAAATTGTCTTTGTAATTGTCTCACTGCTCATGGTAAGCTAGATACTTCCCTAATAAGCCAAACTGAGGAGACGTCGGAAGACATTTAGATAATCTTGCAGAGTAAAATTGCTCCACCAAATGTTTTCACTTTTAAATTTTATAAACTATCCCCATTTCATTTAGTTGTTTTTTTTGTTACCAATGTATGGAGCATGTTGGTAACACACTGCAAAATGTCCTCCCGCAAACTTTTTCTTTTGTTTTTTTTGGGGTTTTGTTTTGTTTTTTGCAGTTTTGTGGTTAGCATCAGAGAGTCAACCAGATCTGTACCTTCCACATCTATAGTAAAACATATTGTGTTTACACTCTGTTTATCACATATAACACTGCTCTGTTGTCCTTTTATGGCACCACTTCCAGACTCCACTGAAACGTCATCTGTCCTGTTCTGGGGCCAGTCTCAAATCTCCTTTCTTGTGTCCTCTCTTCCTCACCCTGTCTCTTTCAGAACATGCAAATATTTCTGGATTTGTCTGCTTGCATAAGTTAGCTCTACATTGTTGTTGTTTTAAGAACATAATCAGTTACTTCAAGGACAGAGGAAGAGAGAGAGAGAAATAGATGAAGGAAAGATATAAGGAAATTAATTAAGCAGAGGAGGCAACTTTAGACTTCTGGAATGTACCCCAGGTGAAAACCTGTCATTGAATTGACTTCTCGGAGAACAGAGGTTGAACCTGCATGCCTTGATTAATCAATGTGGCGTGTTTTCTCCCCTACTTGAACCCAAGGCCAAGCCATATTTCACAGGAACAAATTGAGCGGGGGACTGACACAGGTCTGACCATAAAACCAAAGGTAATTAGGAACCACTGGAAGATGTTCCATAAAAGACAGTGGGTCAGACACATTCAATATAGCCCGCAGAAGCTGCACAGACACAAACAGAAATGCTGGTTGTCTGCAGACTAAGCAGAGAGACCTTTGGAATATAGCAGTTGAAAGAGAGAAAAGGCAGTTTTCACCGGCTCAATTACGTATTCACTGTGTTGCAAGTGTGCAAATTTTGATAAATAACACCTTCACATCAGTGCGGTAATTTGATTTCCTGTGAGGTAATCTAAACTAATTGACATGAGAATTGAGCGAGCAGCAAACTGACGTTAAAGCGTCCTGGCACAGTATTCACAGCGAGATGTTTTCAAAGTGTCAGAACGGAGCGAATACATCACTGCTTGTCGCATGTGATGTCGGTTTAGTTGAGCCAGCCTTCCTCTCTCATCCAATAACATGCCATCTTCTTACTATGAAGACCTCTCAAGTTTCCTGATGTGTCTGTTCCTGCTCTCACCATTACGGCGATGCACATGAGCAACAACAATAACAAAAAACAAAAAAACACTGTGGAGAATCTGAAGAGTTGCCAGAAAACCAAGCTTTAGTCGAGGCAGAGTAGCAGAGACGCAAAGAGAAAGGAGGCCTATCAGTTAGTCATTTTGTCTAAATGCCTCCACTGCAGTACATCACTGGTTAGAGGTCCCTTTTTTACGATACCACTGTTATGAAATCTGCCAGGGAGCATCTCTTCTGGCTCGGTGGTTAATGTAGCTTGAAAAGCAAATGGTCAGACATTCATTCTTCTGTGCTCTCCTCATTACAGAGAGAGACAGAGAGAGAGAGCTACAGTACTTCTTTTCGTTTTCAACCATTTCAATGTTTATATGCACAGTGAGAGAAGGAGAAAGAGCTGCAGATTGCACTGTAAGCATTTCAGGCCACTGATGAAAAAAAAACAAAAAACAGCCACTGTTATTAAATCTATATTTAGATGCATGGGTTATATCGGGCCAGGCCCTGTTGCACAGGACTCACTTGCCATATTAATGCCTGTAAGTTCATCATTTCCAGATCGTGGCAATTGGCGAGTGTCAACATGAAAGAATAAATGATAACAATAAAAGGCAAAAGAGAAAAAGCAAACAATTGCTGTTTGCAGGTATAAAGAACATTGAAAAATTACAAAATTAGATGGGCCTTGTATAGTACATCATGTAATATGTACATCATGTTACTGTCTATTTTTAGTGTTGTTGGAGCCGTCTGTGTTTGTCTTTATGTGTTAAGCATGGTAAAAATGTTTTGAAATTCTACCTTCAATCAATTAAAATAAGTTGCCACACTTCCCTCCAAGTATATACAGGCATACACATTATATCCAATTTAATTACATATAAATCATTTATTTCTCTTCGGGTATTCTGGTCCCTATAGTGATATATGTCTGTGGTCATAACAAGATAGCCAGATAGCCACGTGGATAAGTTTAACCATTCACATATGTGGTGGTATGCATGTAAACAAAAACAAACAAAAATGTAATTTTCCAAAACATGTATTTGGTCAGTCTCTGAGCCAGTTATATCACCAGTCCAGGGGTGCATGAGAAGATGTTGTGGCAGTCAAGCAGACCTTCCAGATGGCATCCACAGCATATGTGGCATGACCTTCTGCAGCATGGGTACACGGGGGGCACCGAGTCACTGTGCAAACAGCAGGCGGGGTCCTCAGATGTGGGTGGCCCCACTGGGACAAGGCAGCAGAATGAGATGCCCATCACTCTGTGTGGCTCTGCAGATGCTCCTCGCCACTGCCAGGCTTTCAGCTTCATTAGACCTAGATCAGATGCATACAGAGGAGTGCAGCCTGAGGCTATCACTGCAGCCGCCCTGCAATGCAGGCACACACACATACATACATACACAGACATATACACAGACAAAGTCACATTTGGATCATCATTTCTAAAAGGAGGCACTTTCATCAGAGGAACGATGTGATGCCGAGGGATCGCTTTTTTTTCTTGCTTTTTTTCAGATTTGTGTTTTGAATACGTGCAGGGGAGGGGAGATAAAACCCTTATGACATGAAGGAGTCAGTGAATGTGTATGAATACATAAATCTTTTAATGAACACAGAGAGCAAATTTGTTTCAAGTTTGACCAAATTATGATGGAAACCAGTGATATGGAAATGTCATTGATGCTGGTATCTCTTAGGGAGGCATTTTTATTTTCAATAAAATGACTAACAAGAAGGTTCTGGGGACAGTGACAAATACATAGAAATGACTGGGATCAAGAGGTCTTACTCCGATTCATTATCCTCTTTCCAGTGAAGCCAAGTTGATTGATAAAGAGCAGCTTTCCCCCTCGGTGAAATAGGAACACTTCCCCGTGAGCAGTCAGACTTTTATTCATCACCAGCAGAGACATTCCCCCACCATGCAATATGTAATTAGTGTGTAATCCCCTGCCTTTTTAAAATGAGACCAAAAAATGATGATGCGGAACCATAATGAGATATTAATTCAGAAACACTGCAGATAGACATTTATTTTCTTTTTTTTTTATCTCCCCACCTCAATAAAGCAATGCTGTATAAGTTATTACAAAGCTTTAATGTAGATATGGTTATTACAGCAATTTGTATGGGCAACCAGTGTTTCATTTCCGCTTCTGTCTGTCTTTTTCTCATTAAAATCTCAATCCCTATCCTTCAGTTGTCTGTTTGTTTGGAATAACTTATTGGTGTAAGGACATAAAGAAGACAGTAGTACAGGAGGGAGTGCAGAGATACTAATTTTGTTCACAATTCTTGCCAAAAATACACATTTGTATCCAGCCTAGCTCGCTGAACGTTGTCATGTGTGTCCAATCTCAAGCACTTGGCTCAATCATGTAAAATATGTCCCAGGTGATAGAAGCAGGTGGTCCACAATTCAATCCCACCCACCCCCCAAGCTACGAATGCTGTTCCACCCCTCTGAGGTTGTGAATGTCTGGATGCATGTGCCCTCATCAGTGTGCGCATCTATCTGATGCATCTGAGATTGAACATTTGAATTAGACATTATTAGGCATTATTGAAGGGGTTTAGGCAGTTGCAAATGAAAAATGGGTGCAGGGAACAGAAGAGCGTTGTCCAAATGTGATTAATATGAAATTGTATTTGAATAATTGTATTTAAATATTTGGTCAATCTATCAAAAAAGCCATAGACAATTTATCTCAGTTGGAATTCTTCTCAGGAATTTGGCTTGACAGTCATCACTTTTAATGTGAAACGTAATATTTAACCAAATGGCCTCGAGCACAGCGTTCTTGCTATTAAATTATTACACACACTACACTGTTTCTAACTGAAAACCTCACATTATTTTCATCATTCATCAAAATGTCTCGAAGTCTCAAGAGCACTTAAAAAAAAAAAAATCAAAATTAGGAGACTGCATTTTGGGGTATTTTAATCCCACTGCTTCAAGAGTTTATGCTGAAGACTTTCTAGGGTTTTTACACAAGAAATTTCAAGTCGAGTAAATTTATACCTTCAATATAAACATGCTTTGTCTTCCAACATTCAATTGGTGTTTGCATGTGCTGAAACATATTTGTCACCACCACCATTTCATATCTCACATTAGAAGGGGAAAAGGTACTCTCAGATTGCGTTTTTGGCACTATGTCAAGAGTGTAATTGAGCGTGTGTGCATGTGTGTGTGTGTGTGTGTGCATGTTTTGGGGTGTGGGGGGGTGGTCATCCTGTTGCCTGGTAACAAGCCTCAGATTGACAAAGGAAGAGCAATTTAGGACTACTTTCCCCAGAAATCAATACAACAGGGCTGATGTGATGATGTGAGATTAGCCAGGGGAGAAAAACCAATGTATTTGGCAGGGTTTACTTCATAACCAAGAGAAGGTGTGGAGGAGATTGCATCTGAAACATTGAATATAAAGATATAAGGTCTAGGTACCTAGCTTCTGAAGTCTCGCTAAAATGAGACTTCTCCAGCCCTTGTCTCCCTCAGGTAATGAGAACTTTAGCAAAGTGAACACTCATGGGAAGGTAAAAATCTGATTGTAGCTTTCTTGTTTAATACCGACTGTCAGACAGTCGCTAATATCGCCCTGGGCAAGGGGATACACTGCAAGGCTGTAATATTGGAAAAGATTGAAGAGTAAGAAAGAAATGGAAGTTGAATAAAACTTTAGGACAGCTGCAGACATGTAGACTCTCCTTATGCATAAAACATTTCACTGCCTCCCGCTGAACCAAGGAGGTTAAAAATCACTGAAGCTGGAAAAATGTTGTGCTGAAAATACGACACATGTCCCATTAGATATAACTACACTTAAATGGAGGATGCATTAACAACGGCTTCCTAAAATATGAAAAGTTAAGGTTGAGGTACAAGCGACGACTTCTTATGTATACATTCTACTTACTTTATAACAGAAATTAGCTAACAACAAGATCAGCATAACAAGCTGTAACGACAATGCTGACATATCATCAGCTTCTAAAGTTGTCGTGTCGAACATATTAGCAAAGAGTCGGCTATCCAGCTAGCATTAGCAATAGTAGCTTCGATTTGGATTCATGTTCAAAAGAAAATCAAAAGTCATTCACTCTTCTTTTAGCTCTGTTTTGGTCTCA
Organism: Hollardia meadi; assembly: GCA_037974645.1. Classification (NCBI taxonomy): domain Eukaryota; kingdom Metazoa; phylum Chordata; class Actinopteri; order Tetraodontiformes; family Triacanthodidae; genus Hollardia; species Hollardia meadi. The sequence goes on along the minus strand of JBBPCS010000374.1, from coordinate 6,661,257 downwards.
ACTATTAACCGTGCACCGATCAGCCACAACATTAAAAGCACTGACAGTTAAAATGAATAACACTGGCCATCTTGCTGCAGTGCTATATTCAGCAATGTGTTTATCTGGGCATTTCAGCTTAATACAGCTCCATGCTGTGGCTAGAAATGAGGTTTGTGAAAGCAGTGAGACTGAACCAGAACAGTTCACAAACCTGTTACACCAGAGTGGAATTGCAGAACTGGGTGGTAATGCTCTTTGAGTTCATCACTATAAACCACACATTTGACATCTGCCTTTTTAACACTGTCAAGTGGAGATCAGCTAAAAAGTCTGAGTCACTTGCCTACAGTGAATATTTTTCTTGCCACAATTTGTTGATTTGTTAAGTATCATGACTATATGTGCTATTCAGACAGTGGAAGAAACAGGAGCCAGTAAAGTAGAAAGCTAATAGACAGCCTCTTTGATAGGGAATTTATCAAGCATAGAATCAAGTAACCTGGTGCCTTTTTGTTGACCCTGCTCCAAGCAGGGTTTTTATACATACAGTAGGTGCTGTGCAAACAGCCTGCCCAAAGACATCCAGGTTAGCTGAACTGGAAACTCTAAATTGCCCGTAGGTGTGAATATAAATGTGAATTTGTTTCCCTGTCTATGTCTGAGCCCTGTGAGAGACTGGCAACTAGTACCGTCTCCTCCACTCCATGCTGGGATAGGCTCAATGAAGCAGCTGTGACCCTGAACAGAATATGTGGTCATAGATGGACGGATGACTAATGCACACTTTTTGTTCACTTTTTTGAAATAAAGGATGAGAAATCCTAAAAAGGGGTTTTATGTTAGAACCACAAACTTTAATGCCACCAAAGGCATTAAAATGCTACTCTGTTGAGCAACCTTTATTAATTTATGCTCAGAGTACAAATATTACTGATAATTGGCCCCTGGCAGGTGCTAATTTTGAACCCATTATAACTACACTAGACCTATTGAGAAGATATTTTGAGGATTTAGTCTGGCCTGCAGGATAAAGAGACTGAGAAGAAGGGCATGGACCGAAACAGTGAGACACACACACTGACCAGAAAGAGAGAACAGATAAGCAGGTAGAGGGAAAGAAAAAAAGAGATAAACACACAATGACTAATCTGGATGACTGGGAAAAAGAGATGAAGGATTAGAGAGAGAGAAACATTCACACAGACTTCTCTCCCACTATAGTCCAGTGTAACCAGACCCCTGTAAGGCTGGACAGTAGAAGCTCTTGATAGGCAGGAATGTGGATCCTGAGAGCACAGAGAGCAGATTGATGGAGACCGTGAACGGGGAGGAATGCATCGACTGCCAGGCCAGTGGGAACAACGTTAGAGAGGATCACTGTGACCTATGCTGACACCTCTGTCATCACATGTCCCCTGTCTCAGGCCAGGGAAAAGAGGGGCTAATAGGGAGAAGGAGGGACTGAAGGAGGAGGAGGAAAGAGGAGAGGCATGAGGAGGAAAAGGAGAAGGGGGTGGAGATGATGGGAGGTGGGTCTCCTCAGCCTCACAGCAGGAAACAGAGTGTGTCCAGATCCGAGAGGAGACGCATGTTTTGTATGTAGTCTAACCCTGCAGGGAATCTATACAAGCCTGTGATTGAGGAAAAAAAGGGGATAGGAGCAGCCAATAAATACACACAAACAAACATTATTTGCCTTCAGAGAAAGTGGGGCAAAATCAGATTTCTTTTGTAAAAACATGACAAGATGTGTAAAAAAAAAACTGACCTTCAGAGACCTTCCTCGAGCAACATTTTATCAGTGCAGTGCAAACAAAATGTGATTAATGGGCAAGGTGAGACATCACGTCAAAAGACTGTCAATTCACCGAGTCAGCAGCTGTATTCGGTATCCGCCATATTTGCAATCAGCTCTCATATCAAGTCCATAATCAATTCATTGATCAGTGCCTGGAATGAAGTCAGGCAGAAACAGAGTCACCCTGGAGAAATGAACTCTATAGTCTTTCAGCTTGTCTTCCCTACACAATGATGAGGCAATCAGCCCTAATAAGCTCTCTCTCTCTCTCTCTCTCTCCCTCTCTCTCCCTCTCACTGTCTGTCTCTGTCTCTCTCTTACATCGCCCGTCATTTACCAATGTCTGCATCATTAGTCTGCCTGTACCGGCCCTTCTGGACTGATGTCTCGGTGTCAGGACCTGCCGCATTAGACCGCTGCTCAGGTGCCATAATTCACCTCAGTATGGGCAAGAGGTCAATGGAGAGATGAGGCCTGCTGGCCATTAGCTACTCAGAGAAAGACCGTGAGGTTGTGTCAGGGTCAGCAAGGGTCATCGTTGTTAAGCAGAGTACTGCAGGATGGAAGGAAGGCGGGAAATGGTGTTGGTATTAAAATGAAAGGAGTGGAACTAGGAATGAAAGTGTGAAGGTTCATTATGATGCTTAAACTGGTTGTCTGGAAGGATGAGAGGGGGTTGAGTTCAGTTGATTTTGGCGCTATGACCTGTGGAAAAAGTGAAGTATTGTCAACATCAAGCCAGGCTATGATATGACATGGTTTGTTTTACTCTTGCTAATAGGTACTTCCTGTAATTTCAATTTATTTAATTTCATCAGGATTATCTGCTCTCTATCAATATTGCTTTCAGGGAGTCCTGGCTGGACATTTTTAGCAAGAATTAATATGTTAGTGGCTCTGTGAGTCTGTAGTTAGGCAGAGCGATACTGCAAACATGATTATGTATAGCAGGCATGGTCACCATGCTCACCATTTTAGGTTAGTGTATTAGCATGCTAGCATTTGGTAATTATAGAGCAAAGTCCAGCTGAGGCCGATGGGGATGTCATTAGTTTTCAAGTATAAACCAAAGTATTGGACAAATTAAAAAATAGATTTTATGATATATTAGATGAAAATTCAAGGACTCAGCAAAGTATCACTGGGAGACATGAATGTCTGTACCAAATAGCAATCAATCCAATAATTTCATTTTTTTGTTTAACTATAATATAAAAATGTGATGTGGTCACTTCTGGTGACATGAGTGGATTCATCCTCTGGGAACCATGAATGTGTCTTCAAAATGTCATAGCAGACAGTCCAACATTGCCAACCTTTAAGCCATGCTGCCAGAACACATAATAAAACAACTGAAATAAATCAAATCAAGCAAACCTGTAGAGGATATGTTCTTAGATACAGTATGTTCTTTTGCAGACTCAGAAATTGAAATGAGATAGTATTTGCTGCTGTCCTCAAGTCAGCCACCTAAACAGTTCTATTAGGTATAAAGGGGCAAGGTGACACATGGGGCCCATTTCACCTGCCAATGCACTCTTGTAATCTTAATTGTGCCTGCATTGTGATCAGATTTCTGAAAGAAGTAAGGCAGACTTGTCAATAGACCTGAAGCACCCCAGGTCAAGGGAATGGATGTCACAAACGGATGCCATTCATTTCTTCCATAAATCAGTTTTGGCGTAGGAAGACTCGCTAGCCACTGCTACTACTTGTAGCTTTTGCCGGGCTTGCTTAAGCTAATATGAATATGATATCATTCAATATGAATTTTCCTTTTCCAGATAGGACGTCCAGATACAGATTGAATTTTAATGTTAGGTGTAAATGGGGTCATTATGCTAGACAGGTACTATAATTGTGCCTACAAAAGCGACTTGCTTGACGTAAGACTCATGATACGCATATGCCATTTACATTGAAATAAATAACATACAAATTGCTATTTTACTGTTCTCTGTTTACTCTCAGTGACATCATTCATTACTTGCAGTCTGGAAATTTTATCTATCTTCATACAGCAGATCTTTAAAAAAAAAAAAAAAAGAAGGAAAAAAAAGCCCATTGAAGAAGAGGGTGACTCAGTCTTGGCTGGCAATTGCTGCGACTCAAATATCTGTTAACAGACTGCTTCCTGGCAGAGTTACATCAGCTCTGGCACCAGCCAGGCACACAGAGAGAGACATTAGTCAGCAGCATTCTCTCTCCGGCTACAGCTACTGCAGTGCATCCGGTGGTGGGTTCACAGATAAGCTGATAACTCATAGTTAGTGAAATTTATTGCAATCTGGGTCACTTATAGAATGTTAAAGGCCAAGGCAGACATATTATGTATTGCCAAGTTTGGATGTAGAATCCACGCTCCTCTGTTACTTAAGTGGTTATAGTAGCAGGGCTGTGTGTGAATGTATGTTCAATGTCACATTTTGTTTTATCGGTCCCAGTGCAATGCGTGGGTGTGCGTTTGTACATGTGTGTTTACAAACCCTTTGCACATTTAATGTTGTTCATGTTGCATGACGGCTGCACAGACACCCAATATTTTGCAGGAAGGGCCTCTTCCTTGATAGAGCCCATCATTCTGTGGCAAATTAGTTAATGCCTGCATTGAAGGAGAGGTGACAAGGAGAATGCAAGGAATGAATCCGCTGCTTGTAATCTGAGGCGGGATGTGTCATGCTCGGGAGTGTTATCACCGACACAGCATGGGATGAATTCCGCCATTTTCTCTCCACAGGGCCATGACAGAGCTCTCCTTTCTAGCAGCCCCCGAGGGGGAGGAAGAAGGAAAGGGACCCCAGAGAAGCGAGCACAAAGAAGGAGGAACGGATTGACTAGGAGCTGTTGATAAACTTTCAGAATAGTTCTCTGTTGGAAATGGCTGAGCGGCCCCATCATGAAAGAAAGACGAAGAAATGGTAAGAAGAAAAAAGAGCAGACTGAGTGAGAGGGACTGAAGGGTTTCCTTTGCCTAATCAGAAGCAGCTGAGTGAAAGGCGACAGTTTGGGAACAAGTGCTTTTTCACTCTTTGGGCTGCGTTTCAAATTATTTTCAAAATCTATACGACCCATACGCAAAGGTATAGAACGACAGGGTTCAATACCGTTTGCCGACATAAACTGTCTGTGCATTCTTGCATGCAGCAGCATTTTGTATTTTGCCTGCAGTGACACAGGCACTCCTTTTTTTTTTTTTCTTTTTTTTTACAAGGTTCACTCAAACATTCAGAAACCTGTCAGGACTGTATTTCCTTAAATGAGTCATCAAAATCGCTGCCTTCAGTCAAACACAATTCTGTGTTCTGATCCTCCACAAGAACCTGACAGGCCCTAATAATTCAACTTCGCAAAGTAACGCTTAAATAATTACTTATCCTAATTATGAAGGCTGAGGAGTGTTATGCATTCTTTTTTCGATAGCAATTCTCTGATTAGCATATTTTCATTATCTTGGCAAATTAATAATTTAGAGGGTCTGCAATAGACATGAATTATTGGACTACAATACGGTGATGGATTTAAAGGGGCACTACACTCAATTTGTGTCTCAATCCCTCCCAGGGTGACATGAATAATTAGTATAAAAGTGCCCCTTCTGTGAGTCTCTTCAAGTGCATGGAAGATAATATGAATGACCAATATCTTGAAAGATACTTGCCTCTTCACATTACATTTTTATATTACATCTTCTTCTTTTTTCTTCATTCATTACACACGTTAGCTTATTTGCACTTGTATGTATGTATGTATGTATGTATGTATGTATGTATGTATGTATGTATGTATGTATGTATGTTTCCTTTAAAGTAGAGCAAGATCCAAGGTATGTAGGAAACCAAAGATTACTGAGGATCATAATTAAGAATCTGATAGTGGCTCATCTAAATGTCTAGTATTAAACTTGTTTGATTTGTATCCTTCAATAAACTTAAAAAAAGAAATCTAATGTGTCCTTGTTCAAATGATCTTATCATACTTTTTTTTTAGTACTTTCTGTCTCTCTGTCCCTCCAGGTGTCACTTCAGATCTCTCTTTCTCTTTTTCTGGTTGTCACTTTTACTTTCCAGCCTCCCACACTTTCTCAGCCATTTCTTCCCGGTCCAGTTCGAAACAGACTCTGTCAGGGTAAGATGAAAATAAAATGATTTATGTTGTCCCCCTCCCCACTTGTTCAAAGTAATGAGATTCCATATTTCAGCCGGCTTGACAGATGGATTGGAAATTAAAAGCCTTAGATAAGTAATGCCTTTTTGATGTTGGACTGTGAATAACTCACACAGGCTGATTGATTTCAAAACTCTTGTGACAAAGTGCACATGCTGTACAGGGGACAACATGCCCATACCTCTATATGTCACACATTAGTTAATCTGGAGGGTCCGTTTCAGAGAAGCCTTATTCTCATTCATTGTAGTACATTAGAATAGTATAGGGTCGATATTTACAGGAGCAATTGTTGCCAAACCAAGAGGAGAAGCAATGCATTATGTAGGAGTAGGTGTTTCTCTTTGGAAGCTAAGGTAGTGCAGGATTAGTTTGAATTCCATGATAGGTACTGTATTTCATCTTTAAAGTGCATACAGTTGGAGTTTAAAGCTTTTACTGCACCGTGACAGCCTTATAGTACAAATGAAGTACAACATATCAGCAATATCTTCCTGAATATGCCCATTCAACTATTTGATTTTCCAAAAATTGAACATTCCTCCGTAAGTGCCTTTTTCTCTTTACATCTCCTCTGCTGCGATTGGTACATATTCAATAAGGGAAATCAACAGGGGACAATGGCTTTAACTCGCTTACTTCGCATTTACCTCAATGGCGTTCTTCATATAAGGAGTAAAAGGCCCTATCTTTTTATGCATTTAGTCTGCAGTATTCATCTGAGCTATGCACATTATATCAGTTCTGTATATGACCTATGCTTGGGCGTAATCCAGCTCTTGTTCTCCACAGAAGCCAGTGCTGCTACGCTTTCATTACATCAGCACCTGCACTCAATTTGTGAGAACAGACAGCTGTCTATTGCTCTGGGGGAGACAGAGTGAAAATATCGAACCGGCTCATTCCACGAAGAGACAACAGCACCAACATAACAGTGATTCATCAAAAAAAGTGCTTGACGAGCAGACTCCTCACTCCACTTTCTATTTTTCATCAAACATTTCAGCCATAAAAAGTAATGCCCCCTATGAGGCAGAGGTGCACAGGTATCTGAATGAATGGTGTTAATGGTAATCCATGCTGTCAGCTGCTGCTGAAAGACGGAATTTTAAAACATGTGACTGAGTGATTGATTATGCCAATGTGTTTTCTAGAGGTCATATTGATTGGGGTTGTAAGATGTAAACTCCTGTTTTTACTATCTGAACAAACTGACACCGAACTGACACAACACCCCACATATCTATATAAACCGATTGGGAATACATGTTTACAACAAGTTTGTTTGGGAATACAAACTTCTTTTTTTTTTAAAGAGTGATACTTGAGCACTGGTTAGGTTACAGGTCTAACTCAAATTCAGCCACTGATTACTTCATTTTTTTCCTACTTCATTTTCTTATTTCAAAGAAATGGGAAGTTGAAAAACCCAGTTAGTTGATATGACTGCTGTTAGAGCAGCCAGCCTCATTAGGATCACAGGTGTGTAATGCCATCACCCTCCCCTGTTGTTCCCCCCCTGATGTTCCCTGCCTTATTTTTTCTTGTGAGGGAAGCATTTTGAATGCTACAGAGCGCTAAAACCACCCCACCCCAATAAAAAAAACATCTAAGAAGTCAACAAGACTGGATAATTCTATGTGTTTCCCCAAAAATTGAGACAGTTGCAAATAATCCATCACACAAACAAATACGTACAAATGAATAAATAAAGACGGATTTCAGGAACTGCCTGCCATGCTTATCTCTTCCTTGTGTCTCTGAGAAACAGTGTGCACTCTCATTAGGCACAGGGGCGATATCTAGTTATTCATTACCCACTCCATGCAAAAGCCTGCTATTAAAACTCTAAAAGCCATTAGAGAAATCCATAATGAACCCCACCAGTGGCAGGTGCACATGGGGGGCTGGCTCCTGGAGATGACACAAACAACACTGCAACATGACAGTTTGGGACTCTGTTGCCCATTAGCATCTTCACCACTGCTGCCACTACCATTCTGGCATTGTTAATTCCGGGTAGTTTTAAGTAGCCGTTTGCTGGTTTTTGAGGCAATTCTTGCTTCAGCTTGGAGGTGTTAGGCAAACATGGTGTGACAGTATTGACTGCGGCCTGTTTACTGAAAGGAGTTCAGAACAGGATCAGCTAAACATATATTATGGTAGATCAATACTGGCTGAAGAACTGAGCAATGAGCTTGATATTAGTCTGGCTTCACCAGCCGGCACTTGGCCTCTTATGACTTCCCTTGCTACAGCTTTTTCCCATCTCTGCATGGACCAATAACTGCAGGATGGGAGTTATTCTTCTGCAATACCACAGATTGATCTGGTGTGAATCTTGTCTGAGGCTAAATAAGCAAATGTCTCAAGACCAGCCTTTGAAAAAAAAAAAAAAAAAAAGCAAATGCAAAAAAGAGAGCAGGAGGGAGAGAGAGAAATGTGTAGTTGGTTTCCTGGGTCCTGGCTCCCCATCATTATAACCTTAGTCATACTTCATACTTCCTTCCCTTTTATCTTTGACACACTCCATCTGTTTCTCATCATGTGAAACCTCAATATAAATACACTACCAGGCCTGTACACAGGCCACTTTGTGTTGAAGAAATAGCCCTAGTACATGCTATTTCTAAAGTGTACCTCTAATAATACATTATTTTAAAGGGTTTCAAGCTTAAAATGCATTTCAAAGCAAGTAATCCCCAGTAAATCAAGAAAAATTAGAAAGCCAGTAGCGGTATGGAATCACAGCCGAGGCGTATTTAGTTCATACAAGCTACTAACCTTAAATGCACATGCAAACTGAATGACAGACAGACACCACAGGTAACTCCCCAGTCTGCAAGCCTTCCATGTCAGAACACAATGGTCATATTGTCCTCCTGGGAGAGCATGGTTCAGGACCAACTGACCCCTAAATTCTCCATCAAACACAAAAGCAAAACAAGTGTGTTCACGCAGGGGTCAGAGTTTACATTGAGAACCACCCCACTTTTAGCCTGCTCAACCTGCAAGGTGTGTAGGTGGATGGAGGACCGATCCATGGGGAGAGGGGCCTAGAAATGAAGTATGTCCTGGGTGGCTGTGATTGCCCCACCACAGCGAACCTCATCTGTACCTCATCCCTTCTTCCAGGGTATGCAACCATGAAGTCAATCAGCACGATACCAGGGCATCAATCACTCAAGCTCCCGTTGGGGTGACCTGCTAGCTCCTGGGAAGAATACAGAGTAAAAAAAAAAGAAAAAAAGCAGTACATATTTCAGAAAAGGACATTGGAATAGGTTTGTTCCAGCCGATTTCTAAAATGGCCTGCACAATATAAGTTATCAAGGCATTACATTTATCACTTCAGTGTCATTTTTTATTCGCATGGGCCTACATTCTGCATTCTTTGATTAAAATGATTCTGAAGAAAGAGAAAATAAAAAAAGATACATTATGTCAAGATTCTCATATCTTCCTATTTCACTTTGTGCTAAAGGAGAGAAAATCTGTTTTTTCCCCTCTCGATTATCTCGCATGCAGTTTTGCATCCTCCTCCAAACAAATCTCCTGCTCCAAAGGGCCTTGGCCCCATTAATAATTCCCTCTCTAATCTCCCCTTTCCATCTGATCAGGTCTTTTCTTCGCAGCCCCTCTCCATTTCTCACCTGCCTAGAAACTCCATCAACACCTCCTCCTCTCCCTCTGTGCAGGGTTCACCACTTTTGATGTCCCGTTGTTAGCTTAAAATGAGCTTTAACAACTGTATAATCTGAAATAACATTGCCTGAGCCAATTCCTGGAAGAAGTGGAAGAGAAGAAGGGGAGATGAAGGAGAAGAAAGAATATGTTCCGAGCTAATGGATGTTCCCTGGATGTGTAATCTAATAATTTTGGTGAAAAAGAGCAGGAGAGCAAAGGAGGAGGAAAAAAGATGAAATGGATGGATGAGTAGGGGAATAGATGAATAGAGGTTAGGGTGAGGGGCAGTAAGCGAAAGAGTGAGAAAGGGAAGGGTGGAAAGCAGATGGAGCCAGAATGAGGTTGGGCTGATTGAATCTATTCGCAGGGCCTGCGGTTGCTCCTCTCAGACCACTCTGACAGGAGGAGGATTTGGCAGACTGATCAAAATTATAATCTCATACCCTTCTCACATCACATTGGCAGATGGCATGCATGTGGTCGCTCCCCTTGTGTTCTTCCTGCCAATGATGCCACTGAATATGTGATAATAGTTGATGATCTCTTGAAAGGAAGCTTGACTTTGAGGCCATGGGGCAACTCCTTTCACCATGAATGTATTACTCACGCAGTCTTCACAGCATGGAAGAGCCCATTTTAAAATATCCCATATCAGAATTGTTGTTGTACCCGGAGTTTAAATGTATTGCCGTGAGCTTGCAGGCATGGCTGAAAGTTCCTGTGATGTTTAATTCATGATCATTATGCAACTCAGCGCTGGACTAGCCTTTGCTTGACCTCAGTAATCTTTGAGGATTTCATTATTAGAGTTAGCAATCTCCGATACTGCAGAGGAAAAAAGGAGCACCATCTAATTCACTCTACCATGACTCATCATTACACACTAGAGCCTCAGCACCTCCTCACTGTCCTCATCAGGACTAATTCCCATTTCCTTCCTCCCTTTACCTAGCATTAAGTAGCCGGCCCTCCTCCCTCTCCCCATTCAAATCCTTGGTGTTGGATGTCACTAACAGCACTTACTGGTCCAGCAATACAGCAAAGAAGCCTGCAGCTGCCAGTCCGCCAGTCCCTGGTGTGGTCAGAGTAGGAGGCCTATTGTGGCCAAGCCATTGATCGAGAGGAGTAATGGATCTGGCTTAGGCTGATAATGCATGATGTAATTGTCAGAGGAGTTTAATTATATGCTTATTACATGAGGCACTGAGTATTCACACTCCCTCCCCATTTACTACACACTCTCCACGAAGGCCATATGGAATAAAAAGGAGAAAAAAAAGACATGCGTGTCATTTGAGGGGAAGATTTAAGGTCTTAAGTGGTGCATGTAGACCTACTGTACACTACCATTTGAGCCACTGGACAAAGATTGCATTATTAACCTTGGCTAACAATAACAATAATAATAACAACAATCATCCTCATCATCCTCCTCATCATCATCATCCTCATCATCATCACCACTACTTTGTTGTCATAATAACCCAGTGTACTTGTGGTTTTGAGATTCCAGATGATATTTATACATAGGTATTTCCAGTTTTAACATTGACATTGGGAGGAGTGTGAGGGTCCCAGTTAATCTAAAATTTCTATCATGGCACACAGACCTTCTATCCCTCCATCCCCTCATCCCTCCAGGCCATGCTGAACCGTAATGGTGGCCTCATCGCATGTCTGAGTGCATACGCTACACTGAGCAATGCTTTTCAATTACCTGCGCCGGAGCCCGAGATGAAAATACATAGCACATATTTCTGAGGCAAAATGCTTAGGTCAGATGCACTGAGAAATAAAATATACCTTATGTCATTTAATTTGACAGTTGTCCTTTCCCAGCTATTGAATAGAGGTCGTCACATGTACAGCTGTGGTAGTGTGGCGGTGCGCAATGCGTGCGGATGTGGGCAGTCAATGCAGATGTGTTTATAAATCAAGCTATTCATGCTGGGATTTCATGCTTTGAAAAAGATAAAACGGTATGAATCCAAACACAGCGTTCCAGCTACATTATTCACCTCAGCAGGAAAAAACAACAACAACATAGCCCTTATCACCTCATCATCACCTGTGTGAGAAAACCACAAGGTTTATGTTCCTGTATCATCTACAAGTAACACACAAAGATTGTAAGCTAATCATTATCAGCAAGAACCTGAATGTTTACAACTTCCTAATCCTACCCACGGTAGATAGAGCACACAGAGGAATTGAACGTGCTGAGTTGTTAACAGATGACATGAATTTTGTGGCTAGCGAGACACTTAAAAACACTAACTAGCCTGCCAGTCAGAAATAAATATAAAACTCTAAACATTTGAGACAGATTCATGCAGTTGTACGGAGTAGAAAGAGAGCGAAGAACATTTTGAAACGAGCAAAATGAATCAGATATAAAATAAGAAGACTGCTAACTAACGTGTTGATTTTCCTCATGAGGAATTGTGCAACATGCTAGATCAATAGCAAATCCCCACAGGCCATAATAAAAAAAATAAATAAAAAAAATCTCTCATCAGACTACAGCTTACTCTGTTCCTACTGTTTATGGTCTCATTTGAAATTACCTCAATGATTCATTATACGTGGGACAGAAATGTGTCAGCACAAGTCGTGTCCAGTAACGCTCATGCCAGTTTTACGTGGGGTTCACATTGCCAAAATAAATTCCCAGGTTAATATTATTTTTATTTTTTGGGGGGCTTGGGATGGGGGGAAAGAGAGGGGAAGGA